>LNAC01000743.1:0-109658 GCA_002007465.1 Ailurus styani
TTCCTGGGACCTGATGATAATCGGTCTCCTACTCCTCCGCCATCTTGCCGCTCCCCTCCTCCTCTCAGATTTTTTATTTTATTTATTTGGGTCCTTTATCTCTCTCTCCCTTTTTTGATAAGTCTGACTAAGGGTTTATAAATTTTATTAATTTTATCAAAGAACCATCTCCTAGTTTCATTGATCTGTTCTATTGTTTTTTAGTCAATGTATCATATATTTCTACTCTAATATTTATTATTTACTTCCTTATGCTCGTTTTAGGTTTTGCTTGTTGTTCTTTTTTAGCTCCTTTATGTGTAAATTTAAGTTGTTTACTTGAGGTTTTTCTTACTTCTTGAGAAAAGTCTGTAAGGCTATAATCATCCATCTTAGGATCACTATTGCTGTATCCCAAAGGCTTTGGACTGTTATGCTTTTTTTCACTTTATCCCATGGATTTTTTTATTTCTTTTTTTGATTTCCTGGTTAACCTATTCATTGTTTAGTAGCATGTTGTATAATCTCCGTGTATTTGTAAACTTTGCAGATGTTTTGTTGTGGCTGACTTGTAGTTTCATAGTGTTGTGGTTGCAAAACCCCACAGCATGACTTCAATCATTTTGTATTTGCTGAGGCCTTGTTTATAACCTAGTATGTGATTTATTCTTTAGATGATCCTGTGCACTTGAAAATAATTTATATTCTGCTATGTTAGATTGGAATATTCTGAATATATCTGTTAAATCCATCTGGTCCACTGTCATTCAAAGTCAATGTTTCCTTCTTGAGTTTCTGGTTAGATGAGCTCTCCTTTAATGTAAGTGAGGTGTTAAAGTACCCTACTATTATTGTATTATTATCAATTATGTTTCTTCATTTTTGTTATTAAATGGCTTATATATTTGGGTTCTTCCATGTTAGGTCCCTTCTTTGTCTCTTATTACGGTCTGTCTTTTAAAGTCTGTTTTGGGGCGCCTGGGTGGCTCAGTGGGTTAAAGCCTCTGCTTTCGGCTCAGGTCATGATCTCAGCGTCCTGGGATCGAGGCCCGCATTGGGCTCTCTGCTCAGCAGGGAGCCTGCTTCCTCCTCTCCCTGTCTCTCTGCCTGCCTCTCTGCCTACTTGTAATCTCTCTCTCTGTGTCAAATAAATAAATAAATAAAATCTTTAAAAAAATAAAAAAAAATAAAGTCTGTTTGGTTGGGGGCACCTGAGTGGCTCAGTCAGTTAAGCATCCAGCACAATTTCAGCTCAGGTCATGGTCTCAGGGACTTGGGATCAAACCCCACGTCAGGCTCTGTGCTCAGCAGGGACTCTGCTTCTCCCCCCTCTCTTTCCCTCTCCTTCTGCCCATCCTTCCATTCACACTCTATCTCTCTCTAAAATAAATAATAAATCTTTAAAAAATAGTCCGTTTTGTCCAATATAATTATTACTACTCCAGCTTTCTTTCGACATCCATTTGTATGATAAATATTCCTCCATCCTCTCACTTTCACTCTTCAGGTGTCTTTAGGTATAAAATGAGCCTTCACTAGGCAGTGTATAGGTGGGTCTTGATATTTTATTCATTCTGACTATGTATTTTTATTGGAGGATTAGGTCCATTTGCAGTCAAAGTAATTATTGATAAGTATATATTTATTACCATTTTGTTACTTGTTTTTCACTGTTTCTGGAGATTTCCTCTGATCCTTTTCTGTCTTTGTCAGTTTTGGTCTCTCTATTGCACTCAAAGAGGCCCTTTTAATATTTCTTGCAGGGCTGATTTAGTGGTCATGAACTCCTTTAGACTGTGTTTCTCTGGGAAACTCTTGTCTCTGCTTCTGTTCTGAATGACAACCTTGCTGGATAGAGTAGTTTTGGCTATAGATTTTTCCCATTCAACACTTTGAATATATCAGGCCATTCTCTTCTGGCTTGACAAGTTTCTTTTGAGAAATCTTCAGCTAGCCTTATGGGTTTTCCCTTGTAAGATAAGGCCTTATTTTGTCTTGCTGCTTTTAATATTTTGTTCTAAAAACAACAACAACAACAACAACAGCGACAACAACAGCATATTTTGGTTCTTTATCACTATATTTTGCAGATTTAATATTTTATGCCTTAGTGTTGGCTTGCTTTTATTGATTTTGGTGAGAGTTCTCTGTCCCTCCTGGATCTGGAAGTCTGCTTCCTTCCCCCAGTTAGGGAAGTTTTCAGCCATTATTTCTTCAACTAAATTTTCTTCCCCCTTTTCTCCCTCTTCTTCTGGGACTCATATAATATAAATGTTATTACCTTTGACTGAGTCACTTAGTTACCAAGTTTACTCTTGTGTTCCATAATTCTTTCTCTCTTTCGTTCACTTTCATTTTTTTCTATTATCTTGTCTTCTTTATCACTTATTCATTCCTCTGCTTCTTCCAGGTTTGTGTTTACTGCATCAAAGCTTTTCCCAACTTCAGTTACTGTATTCTTCACCTCCAATTTATTCTTTTTTAGCTCTTTTATCTCTGTGGTAGAAATTTCACTGATATCCTCTATTCTTTCCTCAAGCCCAATGAGTATCACTATGATGTTTCTTTAAATTCTCCATCAAACATGTTACTTATATCTGTTTTGCTTAGATCTCTGGATCTGACCTTATATTGTTTTCCTCCATCTTTGCATTTTGTCTATGTCTCTTTTTCTTCATCAGTGTGACCTCTTCTCTGTCTTTAGTTGTGGAGTTTGTTCTGTCCATCTTTAGGTTAATTTTGGGGTATTTGGATTATTTAATAGTTACCTAGTTGTGTTCATGAGACATGACAAGCTTAGACTCTTACTCCTTCACCATCTTCCTTTCCTCCATTATTTTCCTTTGATTAAAATCCATAGTGCATCAATTGAAAAAGATACTGAAATACATTCCAGTTTACCTTGACTGTAAAAGTTTTTTTATAACTTGTATATTAAAGCCATTAAATTTATTAAATTATTTTTATATTTAGTAATATAAATTTAAAAATTTATAAAATAATTAATTTATACATATTAAATAATCTTTTTTAGAAGGGGAGGGGCAGAAAGAGAGGGAGAGATAGAGAATCTTCAGTAGGATATACACCCAGCATGGAGCCTGATGTGAGGCTTGAACTAACAACCCTGAAATCATGACCTGAGCCAAAATCAAGAGTCAGACACTTGATGGGCTGAATCACCCAGATGCCCTAGTTAATCTTTTATGTACACATCTCTTCTGTTTTCTTTGTTGACTGTTCCGTGCATATTATCAGTGAGAATGCATATACTTCAGAATACTTTTTAAAAAATTAATTTAGAAAATATTCTCAAAGTATATGTTCCATTTTTTGTACTTGGGATATAATTAATTCAGGCGAAAGAAATATCTTAGGGTATACAAACAAATAACATTGTCTAATTTGGTAGATGGCCCATCTACATTAAGAAAGATGTGAGCCCCCTTCCTGACCATAGGGGGAGGTGTGTGTCTGTGTGTGTGTGGACTTTTTATAAAGTGTACAATAAAATAATAAATTACGTTTACAAATAAAATAAATTAAAATTGAATTTAGATTCTGTCAAACAGTAACCACTATTTTGTACAATATTTACCAATATATTTGTTTCAGCACAAAATAATACTGCCTCATTTTATTATTTTATTGCCTGCATTCATCACTGTTCAATTAGATGTTATAATTGTGCATCTACATAGTTGTGATATGAAGTCTGATCCCAAAAGAAATGATACAGGACAAGCAGATCTTAGGAAACCTTATATGAAATTAATCCACACCTCGTAAATTCTTCCTATATGTGATCTTATGTAATAGACAAGTTGTTTCAGATTTTTTTTGTAGCTTAGTTTTTGTCTACTTTAAATACTAGATAGATTTAAGTTTCTAGCATATTTAAAGCTCCTGTGATAATAAAAAGCTTTGTGTTGTGTATAATTATTATTTTAAAAGAGAATTATTGAAAAATTTATTTCTTCATGTATTATGGTTGTTCCTACAGTATTCCTGTAGTTTTATGTTATATTTAAAATAGACAGAAAATTCTAGGTTAGTCATTGGCTTTTATTTTTATTGAAAATGTGATATATCTTCATGGTAAAAAATAAATTTGTAGATATATTTATGTGAAAAATCTTTAAATTATTTTGTATTTTTTTGTATTTTGTATTTAATTTTTGATTATTTGTTTTTATTTGAAGCTATATTGGTAAATTTTTCTTTATAACTTAGTAATTTTGTTTAAAGGTTCTATAAATTTTAGAAGTGTTGCACCTTAAAATCATAGAATCATTTTGTTATTTTTATATTATAAACTATACATGCAGGATTTTTTTACATATAGTGGTAAATTATATTACCACCTATTTATTATGTATATTATTTATTTCTATAGGTACTTTATTGGACAAATTGATGTAATAGTATAGTTTGATTAGTTAATAGTGTATCACAGAGACATACTATATATCACCACCACAAGACTAACTCCCCCTCACTGAAAATACCAGGTTTAATGACAAAATTTTAAAAAGACTTTTTTATTTTAGATAGAGAGCACAGTAGAGCGGGGCAGAGCAAGAGGGAGGGAGAGTCTGAAGCAGACTTCACGCTGAGAATGTAGTCCAGTGCAGGGCTTGATCTCATGAGACCTGAGATCACAACCTGAGCTGAAATGAAGAGTCAGACAATTAACCAACTGTGCCATCCAGGTGCACCCCCCAAAAGATTTTTAACTTAAAAAAATGTCATCTAAATTTCTGCCAAAATTTCCCTTAGACCAAATAACCAAGTTATTTAATCATTTCCAGGAATTACAATCCTCTCTCACCTTTTTCATATTCTAGTTAATCTCAATCCAAATTGCTTTAAACTGTATCTTTTTTAAGTGATTATCCACATACATAGATACTATTCATGTAGGAGTAAAATCTCTTTGTCAAGTAAAAAAATCACATTTCATTAGGTTTCAGGTAGTCAAAATGATATAATAGTGAAAAAGAAGTATTTCAATGGACATTCTAGAGACATTTACACTTTTTCTGTTGTTCTGGAGTTTTACATTTATTAATTATTTGTTGATGTACTTCATAGAAATGTTATTCTTTTTGAAATACAGTTATTAAGAAGGACTTCCACTTTTTTGTCTTAATACTTGGCAAAAATATGAGACAACAAAGCAATGTTTTCATTAGATACACTATTAGAAAAATATTTAAGTAATACTACATTACTCTCTTTTATGGTAGTCAGAAGTAAATGAATATGTAAATCTGGTGAAAAATATCAATTTCCACCATTCATAAAATGAACTTTAAAATGTATTTACTTGTTTTATTACATATCAGTTCTAACCTCAATTTCAAAATTAATGAAGATGACTATTTTAATGATATTTTAAAACTAAACACAATTAATCAGAAACACTGTCACCTTACACAAAAATATTTCCAGTAATTGAAGCACAAATAGCTGTTCAGTGTTACAACCTTGAAGTAATTAAAAATTTAAAAATAAAATCTGTCCAGCTCTTTAAGTATGTAAACACAGACCTAGTGTATTTATTTTTAAATATATTTAAAATATTATTAAAATTATAAATTTAAATATTACAAATTTAATTGATATATTAATTTAAATATTATATTTAATATATTTATATGTCAATTTAAATATTATATTTAATTTAAATATTATAAAATTTAAATATTATTAATATTAAAATATTAATAATATTTTAAAATATATTATTTATTTACCATAAAGAGAGAGAGAGAACACACAAACGGGAAGGAGCAAAGGGAGAGGAAAATAATCTCCATTAGAATCCATGCTGAGCAGAGCCCAATGTAGGGCTGGTCCCATGTCTCTGAGACCATGACCTGAGCCAAAACCAAGAGTTGGATGCTTAAACTATTGAGTCAATCAGGCACCCCTACTCCCATATTTAAGGTGGGCAAAAAAAGACACAGAAATCTAGAATTGCTTGGACTCTGGAAAATTAATTTATGAGTTCCTAAATTAGAGATTATGTATCATTGTTGATTTTACTCTTTTGATCACCATTCACAATGATCTTTTGATCATACCAATACATAGGTATTGGGAGTTTTGCAGAAAACTGTATATATTGTTTATACTGTTCAGAATACATAATAATTTTTTTCACACAAATACAGTTATTCAAGAGAAAGTACAGGGTTTTCTTCCAGTAGGTATCATGGCTTTGAAAATATACCAAAACATCTGGATGCAGAATAGAATTTAAACATGGGGACCTTAATTCTACCTGGCAAAATTCTTTGCATTCACAAAGACAAAGACTATATCTAATACTACAGAAAAGCATAATTGTTTCATTTTTTATAGAAACAAATAATTTGACATGATATATAGCTATCATTATATGAATTAAGAGTAATTGATAACTTTTAACAACAAAATTTCACATGGAATTACAATTAAACTCTACACATATAAATTTTAGATGTCTATAGAGCTATACACACATTTCAATAGTCACACGATTTATAGAAATAAGGTTGTAAAATTGACTTTTAAGTGTGATAATTTAAAGATAGACACATCAAAGTCTAGATATTAATATACCTGATTGTGTTTTTAGAGGAAAATTTATTTTAATTTGACTTTTAAGTTGTTCCAATAGTGGGATTAAAATGGGTTGGTGTATAATAAACACAGATATGTTTGCATTTATGTGTATACATTTATGTATTATTTTGTTTTATTTAAATTCGAATTAGTTAACATATTGTATTATTGATTTCAGGGTAGAATGCCCTTGAAATTATATATACATATAATGCCCAAGTGCTTTCTTTAATGCCATCATAAAATGACCTCCTCCCTCAACCTGCATCCCCTCCAGCAACCATCAGTTTGTGCTCTATATTTGAGTCTCATGGTTTCTCTCCCTCTCTACTTTTTTTAAGATTTTATTTATTTATTTGACAGAGAGAGAGAGATCACAAGTAGGCAGAGAGGCAGGCAGAGAGAGAGGAGAAAGCAGGCTCTCTGCCGAGCAGAGAGCCCGATGTGGGCCTCGATCCCAGGACCCTGAGATCATGACCTGAGCCGAAGGCAGAGGCTTTAACCCACTGAGCCACCCAGGTGCCCTCCCTCTCTACTTTTGACCTATTTTATTTTTTTCTTCACTTCCCCTATGCTTATCAGTTTTGTTTCTTAAATTCCACATAAGAGTAAAAGCAAATGATATTTGTCTTTCTCTGACTTACTTCACTTGGCATGATGCTAGCCAATGGAAAGATTTAATTCTTTTTGATGGGTGAGTAACATTCAATTGTATATAAATACCACATCTTTTTAGCCATTCTTCCTTTGATGGACATCTGGGATCTTTCCATAGTTTGACTATTGTGGACATTGCTGCTATAATCATTCAGGTTCATGTGCCCTTCAAATCACTATATTTGTATTCTTGAGATAAATACTGAGTAGTGCAATTGCTGGATCATAGGGCAGTTCTATTTTTAACTTTTTGAGGATCCTCCATACTGTTTTCCAGAATGGCTGTATCAACTTGCATTCCCACCAACAGTGTAAGAAGGTTCACCTTTCTCCACATCCTCTCCAACATCTGTTGTTTCCTGAGTTGTTCATTTTAGCCATTCTGACTGGTATGAGATGGTATTTCATTGTGATTTCAATTTGTATTTCCCTGATGATGAGTGATGTTGAGCATTTTTTCATATGTCTGTTAGTCATTTCTATGCCTTCTTTCAAGAAATATCTGTTCATGTATTCTACCCATTGTTTGACTGGGTTTTTGTTTGTTTGGTGTTGAGTTTGATAAATTCTTTATAGATTTTGGATAATAGCTGTTTAGCCGATATATCCTTTGCAAATATTTTCTCCTATCCAGTAGGTTGCTTTTTAGTTTTGTTGATTGCTTCCTTTGTTGTGCAAAGCCTTTTTATCCTGATGAAGTCCTGACAGTTGATTTTTGCTTTTATTTCTCTTGCCTCTAGAGACATATCTATCAAGAAATCGCTGTGGCTGAGGTCAGAGTTTGCTACCTGCATCCTGCTCTAGGATGTGGGTGGATTCCGGTCACATCTAGGTCTTTCATCCATTTTGAGTTTATTTTTGTGTATGGTGTAAGAAAGTTGTCCCATTTCATTCTTCTTCAAGTGGCTGTCCAAATTCCCAACACCATTTGTTGAAGAGATTATCTTTTTTCCATTGTTATTCTTTCTTGTTTTGTCAAAGATTAGTTGACAATATAGTTGAGAGTCAATTTCTGGATTCTGGATTCTGTTCCATTGATTGATGTGTCTGTTTTTGTGTCAGTACCATACTATTTTGATTATTTTAGTTTTTAAATACAGCTTGAAGTCAAGAATTATGATGCTTCCAGGTTTGGCTTTCTTCTCCACGTTACTCTGGCTCTTCTGAGTCTTTTTTGGTTCGATAGAAATTTTAGGACTATTTGTTCCAGCTCTGTGAAAAATGCTAGTGGTGTTTTGAAAGGTATTGCAGCATTAAATGTGTAGGTAGATTTGGGTAGTGTAGACATTTGAATAGTAATTTTTCTTCCAACACAGGAGCACAGAATATTCTTCCATTTCTTTGTGTCTTCCTCAATTTGTTTTTTAAGTGTTCTATAGTTTTCAGAGTATGGATCTTTTAATGTCATTGGTTAGGATTATTCCTAGGTATCTTATGGAATTTGGTGTACTTGTAAATGGTATCAATTCATTGATTTATCTTTCTATTCCTTTGTTGTTGTTGTATAGAAATGTAACAGACTTCTGTGTGTTGGTTTTATTTTCTATGAATTTGCTGAATTTCTGTATCAGTTCTAACAATTTTTTGTGGACTCTTTTGGGTGTTCTATATAGAACACCAAGTCATCTGCAAAGAGTGCAAGTTTGACTTCTTTGCCAGTTTGGATGTCTTATATTTCTTTTTGTTGTCTGATTGCCAAGACTAGGATTTCCAGTACTACACTGAACAGCAGTGGTGAGAATTGTTATCCCTATCATGTTCCTGACCTTAGGGGAAAAGCTCTCAGTTTTCCCCATTGAGGATGACATTTGCTGTGGGTCTTTTATATATGGCCTTTATGATGTTGATGTATGTTCCCTCTATCTCTAATTTATTGAGGGTTTTTTTATCAAGAAATGATGCTGTATTTTGTCAAATGCTTTTTCTGAATCTATTGAGATGATCATATGGTCCTTATCTTTTCTATTATCAGCTTGCAGATGTTGAACCATCCCTGCAGCCTGACAAAAAATCACACCTGGTTGTGGTGAATAATACTTTTAATGTGCTGTTGGATCTGATTAGCTGGTATCCTGTTGAGAATTTTTGCAACCATGTTCACCAGGGATATTTTTCTCTGATTCTCCTTTTTAGTATGGTCTTTGTCTGGTTTGGGAATCAAGATAATGTTGGCCTCATAGAATGAGTTTGCAAATTTTCCTTTCATTTATATTTTTTAAAAACAGTTTCAAAAGAGTAGGTATTAGTTCTTTAAACTTTTGGTAGAATTCCCCTGGGAAATCATCTGGTGCTGGACACCTGTTTCTTGGGAGACTTGTGATTACTGATTTAAAATTTTTGCTTGTTATGGGTCTGTTCAGCTTTTCTATTCCTGTTTCAGTTTGGTACTTCCTATGTTTCTAGTTATTTATTCACTTCTAGATTGCCTAATTTGTCGACATATAATTGTTCATAATATTCTCTTATAATTGTATGTCTTTGGTGTTGGTTGTGATTTCTCCTTTCATTCATGATTATGTTTGGGTCCTTTCTCTTTTCTTTTTGGTAAGTATTGATAAGGTTTATCAATATTTTAAGTCCTTCAAAGAACCAGCTCCTAGTTCAAATGAACCATTATGTTTTTTTTTCTTTTCTACATTATGGATTTCTGCTGTAATACTTATTTATCTTCTGCTCATTTAAGCTTTATTTGCTGCTCTTTTTCCAGGTTCTTTATGTATAAATTTAAGTTTTATATTTGAGACTTTTCTTGCTGCTTGAGGAAGGCTTATATTGCCATATACTTCTCTCTTAGGACTGACTTTGCTGCATCCCAAAGGTTCTCAAATGTGTTTTCATTTTCAGTTGCTTCCACACAATTTTTTTATTGCATTGTGTTAGTCACCATACGGTACATCATTAGTTTTTGATGCAGTGTTCCATGATTCACTGTTTGCTTATAAAACCCAGTGCTCCATGCAATCCATGGAGCACTCCTTAATACCCATCATGAGGCTCACCCTCTCCCTTCTAAAACTCTCCATTTGTTTCCCAGATTCCATAGTCTCTCATGGTTGTCTCCCACTCCAATTTCTCCCCCTTCATTTTCCCCTTCTCATAATATCCTCCATGCTATTCCTTATGTTCCACAGATAAGTGAAACCATATGATAATTGACTTTCTTTTTTTTTACTTATTTCACTGAACATAACCTCCTCCAGTCCCATCCAAGTTGATGCAAAAGTTGGGTATTAATCCTTTCTGATGGCTGAGTAATATTCCATTGTGTATATGTACCATATCTTCTTTATCCATTAGTCTGTTGAAGGGCATCTTTATGTATAAATTTCACAATTTTGGTTATTGTGGACATTGGTGCTATGAACATTGTGGTATATATGGCCCTTCTTTTCAATATATCTGTATCTTTGGGGTAAACACCCAGTAGTGCAACTGCTGGGTCATAGAGTAGCTCTGTTTTTAATTTTTTGAGGAACCTCCACACTGTTTTTCAATGTGGCTGTACCAATTTGCATTCCCACCAACAGTGTAAGAGGGTTCCTCCTTCTCCACAACTTCTCCAACATTTGTTGTTTCTTGCCTTGTCTGTTTTGCCATTCTAACTGGTGTAAGATGGTATCTCAGTGTAGTTTTGATTTGAATTTCCCTGATGACTACTGATGATGAATACTTTTTCATCTGTCTCTTAGCCATTTGTATGTCTTCTATGGAGAAGTGTCTGCTTAGGTCTTCTTCCCATTTTTTGATGTGATTATCTGTTTTTTGGGTGTTGAGTTTGAGAAATTCTTTATAGATCTTGGATATCAGCACTTTGTATTGTCATTTGCAAATATCGTCTCCCATTCTATGGGCTGCCTCTTTGTTTTTTGACTGTTTGCTTTGCTATGAAGAAGCATTTTATCTTGATTAAGTCCATGCAATTTTTAAAATTCTTCTTTAATTTCCTTGTTGACCCATCCATTCTTTAGTAGGATGTTCTTTAACCTCCATGTTTTTGTGGTCCTTTCAATTTTTTTTCCTGTGTTTGACTTTATGCTTCATAGTATTATGGTCTGAAAATATGCACAATATAATCTCAATCATTTTGTACCACTTGAGGCCTGATTTGTGACCCAGAATAGGATCAGTTCTGGAGAATGTTCATGTGCACTCAAGAAGAATGTGTATTCTGCTGCTTTAGGGTGAAATGCTCTGAATGTATCTGTTAAGTCTATCTGGTCCACTATTTCATTCAAAGCCCTCATTTCCTTATTGAACTTTTGCTTAAATTATCTGCCCATTGTTGTGAGTTGGGTGGTAAAGTTCTCTATTGTTATTATATTATTGTCATTGAGTATCTTTAAGTTTGTTACTAATTAATTTGCCTGTTTTTCTACTCCTATGTTGGGGACATAAATGTTTTCAATTGTTAGGCCTTCTTATTGAATAGACACCTTTATTATCATACAGCATCCTTTTTCATCTCTTATTACAGTCCTTGTTTTAAAATCTAGTTTGATATAAAGAAGGCTACTCCAGCTTTCTTTTGATGTCCATTAATATGATAAATTGTTCTCCACTCCCTCACTTTCAATCTGGAGGTGACTTTGTGTCTAAAATTAGTCTCTTGTAGGCAACATATTGATGGGCCTGTTTTTTTTAATGCATTCTGATACCCTATAGATTTTGGTTGGAGCATTTAGCTCATTGTAATTATTAAAAGATTTGAATTTAATGTTATTGAATTGGTCACTATAAATTTGTTGTTCCTGTAGATTTTCCATTCCTTTCTGATCTTTGTTACTTTTGGTCTCTCTCTACTACTCAAAGCAGTCCCTTTATTATTTCTTCCAGGGCTCATTTAGTGTTTATGGACTTCTTTAGTTTTTGTTTATTTTGGAAACTCTTTATTTCTCCTTCTACTCTGAATGCAGCCTTTCTGGATATAGTATTCTTTGTTCCATATTTTTCCCATTTAGCATATTGAATACATCATGCCAGTCTTTTCTGGCCTGATTGGTCTCTGTGGCCAGGTGTGCTGCCAGCCTTTTGTGTCTATTCTTGTAAGTTAAGGGCTTTTTCTCCCAAGCTTCTTTTAGGATTTTCTCTTTATCTTTGTACTCTACAAGTTCCACTATAATATGTCATGTAGTTGACCTGTTTTTATTGATTTTAAGGTGAGTTCTCTGTGCCTCTTGGACTTGAATGCCTTTTTCCTTCCCCAGACTAGGGAAATTCTCAGCTATAATTTGTTCAAATAAGCCCTCTGCCCCTCTTTCCCTCTCTTCCTTTCTGGGACTCCTATGACAAGAATATTATTTTGCTTTATGGAATCACTTAGCTCCCTAAGTCTACCCTTTGTAATCTAATAGTTTTATTTCCTTCTTCTTTTCAGTTTCATTACTTTCTTAATTTTATTTCCTATATCATCTATCCTCTCCTCTGTTTCTTCAATCCTCATAATGATTATATCCTGTTTTGCCTCTCAGTTACAGCAATTTTTCAGTCTGACTAGTTTTTAGATTTTTTATCTCTGCAGCAAAGGTTTCTCTGCTCTCTTCTATGCTTTTTAAAGCCCATTTAGTGGTCTTATACCTGTTAATCTAGATACTTGTTCAAATATATTGCTTTTATATGCTTTGAGCAAGTCTCTGGCTCTGATATCTTCCTGACCTTTCTTTTGGGGACAATTCCTCCATCTTACATTTTGCAAAGTTTCTATGTTTTGTGTGTTATGAAAGTTTTTTATGTTTCCTGCACCTCAGAATAATGTTATATTAAGAAGAGGTCATCCACTCTTCAGGGACTGACACTTCCGGAGGTGTTTCTGTTGTGTGCTGCATGCACTCTTTTATTGTGTATTGGCTGCTCTTTCCCATTGGTCCATCCTCTACAGATTTCCTCCTTGCTTTTTGTGGGGAGTGTTCAGATATTTAATTAGGTGTGCTTTGATTCATTAACATAGGCCTCACATCTGTCACAATCTCTCCCTCCAACTGTGCAGATTGTTTTTGTAATCCACAGATTTTATTCCTTGTTGTTAAAAATAGTTTGATGTTGACCTAGCTGTGTTTGAGGGATGAGGTGAGCTCAGAGTCCCCCTATTCCTCCCCTCAACTTCTACTTCTGTATACATTTATATTTGTCATATTCCTAACAGAAAGAAAAGTGACAATCTTCAACCTAAAGACAACTTGTTCAATGATTATAAATCTATATTTACAAATGCCACTCTCTCTCTTTAAACTCTTATGTCTCATTTCCAAGCTATAGTCATCATTTATCCCTTGTTGCATGCTACAATAACTTTTTTTAAATAAATCTCCTGTCATATTCAGTGTATTCTGAATACATACTTACACTTTTTTTGTTTTAATCAAATTATTGTGCCTCTAATAGATCTGCAGTGCTTCCCTTCATAAAATATCCCTCTTTTCTGAAACCCATTTTCATAAAATATACCCTTATCCCTCATTCAGAAAATTCAGTAACAATAAATTATACATTAAGAATTTAAGTTGGAGATCTAGGGTGAAAATAGCAGCATAATAGGAGGACAATGGCCTTACCTCATCCCATGGGTACAACTAGACAACCATTACATCATGCTAAATACCCCAGAAATTGAACTGAAGATGGGCCGAACAAAGTTCACAGGTAAAGGTAGAGAAGAAAACACATCAAAGAAGGTAAAAAGTGTAGATTTGTGGCTTATCAGTGAAATGGATCCTAGTCATTGTGGTGGGGAGGGGGCCCCAGTGGCAGAAAAGGGCAAGAGAAAGATCAGCATATAGGGTTTCCCAAATGGGTAAGATGAATGTCCATAGTATTTGGCTTGGAAAGTGAGACGGGGTACAGTTTCATTCCATCTTGCAATCACTGGATCTTAAGCCTGACATTTTAAAGGTCAGCAGGCTTGGCTCCAATAGAGTACAGCAGGCATTGGGGTTGCTCTTGGAGAGAAGGCAGGGCAAGCAGCCCAGGCACATATAGCATAGAAACAGTGACCTGAAAATTGTTGGGGGCATAAAGTGGGGAGCTAATTTGCTCATTTCAGAATGCATCCCAGACAGGCAACTTTCATGTCGAGACCTCTCTGGGAACGAAGGAACTGACAGGCACCATTTCAGTCCCCTTCCCCACAGCATAAGCATGGACTACCTACAGGAAACAGCTCAGCACTGACACTATCTATCTAACTTGCTTACACCAATTCCCCCCTCCCCTCCCATGCTCTTGGTGGAACTACCATTCCCAGTCACGCTTGCATCAGTCCTAGGGAAGAGGGCTTCATTCCCCAGAAGACCTGCTCAAGACCCCTGCCAACACTTTATCTCCTGACCCAGGAGGTTTGCAGAGCCACAGTTACAGCAGCAGTGGGGGTAGGTCTCATTTCCCAAGTAGACCAGCTACCACATTCAGGCCACGGCCCAAACACTGTCCACAACAAACAAAGACAGCCTCTACAGATGACTGGCATGAAAGATACAGCAAGCAAGACACAATACCAGAGAACAATTAGCACACTTTGGAAATGATCCCTTAAGTGCCAGGCCAGGGGAACAGGAAACACTACATAGCAGGACATTATAGGACTTCTTCTCCATGAGACCATTACCCTCAAGAATAAGAGACATCTCTCAAACAGACTTAGAAAAAATGAGAAGATAGAGAAATTTGTCATAAATGAGAGAACAGCACAAGGCCATGGACAGAGAGCTAAGAGAAACAGATATAAGTAATCTGATTGAGTATTTAAAACAATACTCATAAGGGTATTCACTGGATTTGAGAACAGAGGAGATGATATCAGTGAGACCCTCACAGAAATATAAGAAAGAACTAATCAGAGATAAGAAAATCAATAAATAAGATTAACAACATACTTGATGCAATGAGCAGCAGGATGGAAGAAGCAGAGGAAAAAAATCAATGATTTAGAAGACAGAATAATGTAAACTAATCAAGCTGAATGAAAGAGAAATATAATTATGCAAAATGAGAATACACTTAAGGAACTTAGCTACTCCATCAAACATAACATCCATATTATAGGAATCCCAATAGAAGATAACAGACAAAGGGGAGGTGGGCAGACAATTTATGTTAAGAAATAACAGCTGAAAACTTCCCTAATCTGGGGAAGGAAACATATGCAGATTCAGGAGGCACAGAGAAACCCCAATAAAATTAACAAAAACAGATCCACACAAAGAAAAATTGTAATTAAACTGGCAAAATGTAGTGACAAGAAAATAATTTGAAAGCAATAAGACAAAAGAAGACAGTAACATACAAGGAAATCTCTAATAAGGCTAGCTGGATATTTCTCAACAGAAACTTGCCAAACTAGAAGAAAGTGGCATGATATATTCAAATTGTTGAATAGGAAAAATATGTAGCCAGGAATACTCTAGCCAGTGCGCTACCATGCAGAATATAAAGAGAGATAGTTTCCCAGACAAAGAAATCTAAAAAGTTCATGAGCACTAAACCACCTTCACAAGAAATATTAAGGGAACTCTGAGTGGAAAGGAGACCAAAATTGATAGTAAGAAGGCAAGAAATGCAAAATAAGTAAAAATGAATATTTATGTAAGAAATCACCCAAGGACTCACCAAAAAAGGGATATAATATATGACACCATTGGGTGCCTGGGCAGCTCAGTGGGTTAAAGTCTCTGCCTTCAGCTCAGGTAATGATCTCAGGGTCCTGGGATCGAGGCCTGCATCAGGCTCCCTGCTCAGCAAGGAGCCTACTTCCTCCTCTCTCTCTGCCTGCCTCTCAGCCTACTTGTGATCTCACTCTCTCTGTCAAATAAATTTAAAAAAATCTTTAAAAAATAAAAATAAAAAAATATACGACACCATATATGTAAAATGTATGGGGAAAAGGAATAAAAATTAGGTTCAAAATTAGATAACCATTGACTTAATATAGACTGCTAAATTCAGAAAAAGGTATAAATAAGCTTAATTGTGACTATAAATGAAAATCCACTAATAAATATGCAAAGAAAAAGAGTTAGAAATCCATATTGATTACTAAAGGAAACCAGCAAAAATGAAAGAGAGGACAAGAAAAGATCAGAGAAAATTTACAGAAACCACCACAAAACAATAAAATGGCAGTAAATGCATATCTGTCAATAATTACTATCTAGGTAAATGGACTAAATACTCCAATGAAAAGGCATAGGATAACAGAATGGAGGAAAAAAAAAAAGAAAAAAAGACCAATCTATATGCTGCCTACAAGATCCTCATTTTTCATCTAAAGACACTTGAAAATTGAACATGAGGGGATGGAGAAATATCTATCATGCAAGTGGATGTGAAACAAAAGCTGGAATAGCAACACTTATTTTGGACAAATTGGACTTTAAAACAAAGAGTTTAACAAGAAATTTAAAAAGATAATATATAATAATAAAGGGCAAAATCCAACAAGAATATATAACACTTGTAAATATTTTTGTAACCTACATAGGAGCACCCAAATACATAAAAGTGTTAATACTAAACATAAAGGAACTAATTGATCATAGTACAATAATAGTAGGGGACTTTAACAGCCCATTAACGTCAACAGACAGATCATCTAAACAGAAAATCAACAAGGAAACAATGGCTTTGAATGACACACTGGAAC
This sequence comes from Ailurus styani, assembly GCA_002007465.1. Classification (NCBI taxonomy): domain Eukaryota; kingdom Metazoa; phylum Chordata; class Mammalia; order Carnivora; family Ailuridae; genus Ailurus; species Ailurus styani. Next base: position 16,880 of record LNAC01000743.1, read on the forward strand.
AGATGGGTTTAACAGAAATGTTCAAAGCATTCCATCCACAAACAGCAAAATACACATTCTTTTCAAATGCACACAAAATATTCTCCAGAATAAATCACATATTAGATCACAAGATAGGCTGCAACAAATTCAAGAAGATCAAAGTCAGACCATGAACATTTCTGAGAACAGTGCTGTAAAACTAGAACTCAAATACAAGAAAAAAAATCTGAAAAGACTGCAAGTAACTGGAAGTTAAATGATATGCTATTACACAATGAATGGGTCAACCAGGAAATTAAGAAAAATAAGAAACAAAAAGTACAGGGAAACAAATGAAAATGAAAACACAATGTTGCAAAACCTTTGAGATGCAGCAAAAGCAGTTCTAAGAGGGCAGCTTATAGGAATACAGGCTTACCTTGAGAAGCAAGAAAAGTCTCAAATAAATAACCTACCATGACATCTACAGAAACTAGAAAAAGAACAACAAACAAAACATAAAACCAGAAGAAGAAAGGAAATACTAAATATTAGAGCAGAAATAAATGATAAACTAAAATTAATAAGAATAAGAATAGGATAATTAATAAGGATAAGAATCATTTGATCATTTCAATAGATGGTGATAAAACATTTGAAAAAGTACAACATCCATTATTGATAAAAACCCTCAATAAACTAGGGTTAGATTGAACATACCTTAACATAATAAAAACCATGTATAAAAATCTCACAGCTAACCTCATCCCTAATGGGAAAAATCTGAGAATTTTCCCCCTAGGATCAGAAACAAGAAAAAGAATGTCTATTTTCACCACTTTTATTCAACATAGGACTGGAAGTACTAGCCACAGCAATGAGAAACCAGAAAAAAATAAAAGGCAAAGAAATTGGTAAAGAAAAAGTGAAACTTCCACTATTTGCAGATGACATGATATTATACATACAAAACCCAAAAGATCCACCAAAACTCCTGGAACTGATACACCAATTCAATACAGTCAGGATATAAAGTCAATGTGCAAAACTGTGTTGCCCTCCTATTCACCAATAATTAAGTAGCAGAAAAAGAAATTAAGAAAATAATTTCATTTACAAATGCACCAAAAATAACAAAATACCTAGGAATGAACTTAACCAAAGGGTTGAAGACCTGTACCTTGAAAACTATACAATGTTGATGAAAGAAATTAAAGATTGGAGAAATGGAAAGACATTCCATGTTCATGCATTGGAAGAACAAATATTGTTAAAATGTCTATACTACCCAAAGTAATCTATACAATTCAACACCAATGAAAACACAATAGCATTTTTTGAAAACTAGAACAAATAATTCTAAAATTTGTATGGAATCACAAAAGACCCCCAAACCAAAGCAATTTTGAAAATGAAAAGCAAAGCTGGGGACATCACAATTATGGATTTTAAGTTATATTACAAGCCTGTAGTAATCAAAACTGTGTGATACTGGCCAAAGAAATATACAGATAGATCAATGGAACAGAATAGAAAGTCCAGAAATAAACCCACAATTATATGGTCAACTAATCTTTAACAAAGCAGGAAAGAATATGCAGTGGGAAAAAGACAGTGTCTTCAACAAATCATCTTGAGAAAACTGGAAGGCAACATCCAGAAGAATGAAACTGGACCACTTTCTTACACCACACACAAATGAATTCACATTGGATTAAAACCCTATATGTGAAACCTGAAATCATAAAAATCCTAGATTACAACACTGGCATTAACTTCTCTGATATTGGCAGTAGCAATATTTTTCTAGATGGGTCTCTTAAGGCAAGGGAAATCAGAGCTAAGATAAACTATTGGAATACATCAAAACAAAAAGCTTCCACACAGGGAAGGAAACAATGAACAAAACAAAAGGAAACCAGTGGAATCGGAAAAGATATTTGCAAGGGGCATATCCAATGAAAGGTTAGTATCCAAAATATGTAAAGAACTTAGAAAACTCAACACCCACAAAACAAATAATCCAGTTAAAAATTGGGCAGAACACAAGAACAGTATTTTTTTTCAAAAAAGATATGCAGATGGCAAACAGACACATGAAAAGATGCTCGACATCACTCATCATCAGGGAAATACGAATCAAAACTACAATGAGATATCACCTCTATTCTGTCAGAATGGCTAAAATTAACACAAGCAATAGATGTTGGTGAGGATGTGGAAAAAAGTGTACCCTCTTACACTTTTGTTGAGAATTCACACTGATACTGCCACTGTGCAAAATAAGATGTAAGGTTCTCAAAAAGTTAAAAACATAACTACTTTGTGATCCAGAGATTTCATGAGTGGATATTTTCCCAAATAATAAAATAACAGTAATTCAAAGGGATACATGCACCCCCTGTGTTTCTTTTTTTTTCCAGTAGACAATTATGGAACCAGTCTAAGTATACATCAGTAGATGAATGGATAAAGAAGAAATGGTATAATTTTATACATGTATATATACATACACACAAACATACTCACACACACTGGAATATTATTCAACCATAAGAAAGATGAGATCTTGCCATTTGCAACTATATGGATGGAGCTAGAGTTTAATGCTAAGTGAAATAAGTCAACAAGAGAAACACAAATACCGTATGATTTCACTCATGTGAAATTTAACAGAACAAGCGAGTAAAGGGAAGAGAGAAAGAGAAACCAAGAAACAGGCCCCTAATTGTATAGAAACTGATAGTTAACTTTGCGGAAGTGTGTGAGGGATGGGTGAAATAGGTGATGGCGATTAAAGAGTGTATTTATTGTGATGAGCACTTGGTGATATATGGAAGTGTTGAATGGACTATATTGTACACCTGATAATAATAGAACTCTATAGGTTAACAAATTGAAATTAAAATAAAATCTTAAAAAAATGAAATTTTTCTTTCTTATCCAAATTTTAGTGTTGATTTTACTTTTTTTGCACCAAAAATACCTAAGCTATATTTGCCTTTAGTAATATTTAACTTCTACTCAGTTTATATAACCAAATACATAAAAAATTCATTAAAATAATTCTATTTATTTTTTACTGATACTTTATTTAATTTCAATATGCATGAGACTAAAAAAAGATTAGTTCTCAGTGCTTTATGCATTGTCATACTTTCAGTTTCATATGTCTGCAATGTTGTGAGTTTATGTTTCCATTAAAAAGCTAAGATAGGAATTTACCATAATCATATAAAAGCACATATTCTTACTTATGTTTGCATATACACATAGATTTGTGTAAACTTCTTAGTGTGTACTATGGATTGACATAAATCATGGAGATATTTATGAGGAAATGCTCATTTTTTAGAGTGAGCACTGTGTACAATTTATTATTATTTCTGCTTTTGAGTAGAGCCCATACTAAGAATGACAATTGAAGAAAAGCTATGCAATATCAAAACTGTGAAGATTTAAAATAAAAGAGCATTCATAGTATTTAGTTTTAAATTTTTGTTTTTGTTTTATTTGTGGCTGTGACTGAAAAAATAATTAACAGTTTTTTTAATACATTATAAGGAATATTATAGATCATCTTTCATTTGGAATACATGCAGATACTAAAGCTGGTTGTATTTGATGTAGTTTCAGGGCACAAAGTTTGTATTATCTATATTAACTGAAATACCTATGAAGGTAAAGTTTTTTCTGCATTGCAAAAACATCTTATGATATTTTTTTGAGGTTTTTATTGTCAGCAGTGGTTACCAATTTCCTTAACACAGTTAAGGATCTTAGAGTAATCTTTAACACAATTACATCCAATTTCACAGTGTAAGTCACTATCTGTGTTATATTAACCAGAACTTTATATGTTGGCATTCCTGTTCACAAACATTTGGAGGTATCTAGTCTTTCTCAATTAACCCAAAACAATGAAGTAGATAGAAGTAAATCATATTTACTAAAGGTTTAGTTTTGTGTATTTTACTGTACTCAAATTCTTTGGATACTGGTAATAGGCTGTCATGCATTAACTACTATATTTATAGAACATGCTAGATAGTGGAGTTTACCATGAATTCAAATGATATTAATTAAATATTTCTCAAATTCCTACTTTAAGCAAAGTAATGTAGAGTATGATGGTGGTTATGGTGAAGGATCGAGTACAGAGAGGTAGGGATTTGGGACAAAGTTCTCCCCTGGTTGCTATTAGTATAAAATGCTCTCATCCAAGGAATTTAGCTAAAATTATGTGTTTAAAAATCTTTTATTTTTTCTAGTGCAGAAAATCCCTGGCTAGACCAGCTTAAAAAGAAAAAGAAAAAAAAAGGAAACAGATAAGGGCACAAAAAAGTAACAAAATAAAAAAACCTCAGATTTTATCATAATTAGGATTGGAGGGGGCAAAGAGAGAAGGGGAGAGAGGTGAAGAGAAAGAGAGAGACAGAAAGAGAATATTGCTAATAAACTATCTTGGAAATATATGTTAAGTACTCATTCCAAATTTCTTGAAATCTGAACTAATCAAACATGTACCTAATGCATTTCAGCAGACATCTTAAAATCGTCAATACTTTCTCAATCACATCCAAGTAGTAGTAGCAAAATCCTGTTGATCTTGCCTCTAAAATACCTCTGATATTTGTTCTTTGCCACTTCCTTATTCAGCTCTCCATTACCAGTTACCTATGTCACTACTAATAGGTTGTCCTCCTTTCTATTTTCATTTGTCCTATCCATTTTTTACTCTGTACCCAGAATACTCTTTCTAAAACAAAAATCTGACTAAGTGAAGACTATGACAGAAAGAAACTCCCAAGTCTTTCCCATGGCAAATAGAATAAAACCTTAATTACTGCATTTTCAGGGGATTTTACAATTTTAACCAGGTCTACCTGGTCATCCTTATCTCATACTCTTCCATGCACCCCATATTTTCGTCACACCTACTTGTTCCTTGACCATTCCATGCACTTTTATGCTTCCATAAGTCTGAACAACTAATTACCATTATATCAAACACTCCCTTTGGTTAAGATACCATTATGAGTACAACAAAAATAACGAAGCCATAGTCAGCGGTGTAGAAGTGTAATTGCAGAGATAAGCCAAGAAAACAAATATTTTTATTGTTATTCTTAAAAGATTTTATTTATTTATTTGTCAGAGAGAGAGTTCACACAATCAGCAGGAAGAGGGAGAATTAGGCTCCCCTCTGACCAAGGAGCACAATTCAGGACTTGATTCCAGGACCCTGGAATCATGACCTGAGGTGAAGATAGACGCTTAACAAACTGAGCTACCCAGGAGTCCTATTCCATTTAATTAGTTAGTTAGTTAGTTAGTTAGTTAGTTAGTTTTTTAAGTAGGGGCTTGAATTCACAACACTGAAATCAAGACCTGAGCTAAGATCAAGAGTCACACACTGAACTGACCAAGCCACCCAGGTGCCCTGAAAACAAATACTTTTAATGGTAGAAAGAAGATGATAAAAATAGAAGAATTCTACCTGTGATTTTATTAAAAATGGAAAGAAACATGGATGCTATCCTTCTCTTCAATATCTTTCCTGTTTCTTAACATTAATCCTACATAATTATTGTAAAATTAAAAACTGATATTGTAGTAAATGACTAGGTCATATAATCTTTCAAACATTAGTTTTTGGAAATGATTTCCAGAAAATTGATGTGAAGTCATTTTATATATTAATTTTAGAAATGTTTCTAATTATTTGTCTCAGATATTTTGATACTTATTATGTTTCCTGTCCATGAGTTGCACTTAAAAGTGTCTCAAAGGAAAAAATTGATGCATCCATTGACCTTAATATAGTCCATATACAAAGAAACCAGAGAACAATATACTGATTTTTGGCATTTTAGAGAGAGAGAGAGAGAAAACATCTCAATATGACATTTCTTCAAAAAAAATATCGTGAGAAAAATGTGTTCTTGTGCTCAATAGAAATTTTGTTTTGGTTAGTTTATCTTTCATATCTTTGCTAGATAGTCTTATTTCAGGATGCCGGAACCCCAACATTACTATAAAATATTTCCAAATTATCTGATGGTGGTTTACAAAAATGTATTGCCTATTTCACATCTTTTGTAAAGGACATGAACATTATCACGAGTAGGGGCATGGTCTTTTAGCATGGTTATAATTACTGAGAATTCTTCAAACATACCCAGATAAAATAAAAGCAACTATTAATGTCTTTAAACTCCACTGTGAGCTAGAGTAGAATGAGAGAGACTCATGGTGGAGACCGAACATGATTTAGTCCTTAAAGTAAAATTTGGGAAAATAAAGAGGAAGGAAAAGCCCTAACTGATAAGAATGAAACGAGCTAAAGCCCAGGTCATTTCTTTGGAACTGGGTTTTTAGTTACCTTTAAGTTAAATTTAGGAAGATACATTTGGGCTATCTTATGGATAGCCAACATTGGCTATCTTATGGATTTCCAACATTGTGGAAGCAATAAAAACCAAACTGTAGGAGTTTTGATATTTCTAGAATACTATTCTTTGTATATCTTTCTCAAATGGGAAAATTACATTTACTATACACATATCCGCAATTTTCATTCATTCCTCAAAACATTATAACCTAGCCTCTAGCTCACTACCCACATTCCTCATCTAGTTAGCAGTGGCCTTCTATTTGGTAAGCTCAAAGACAATTTTCATTTGCATATCATTCTGCTTCATTTGACACTTTTTCTCATTCATTTATTTCTTTCGGACTTCTATTCCTTGGGTCCCATGCTGATATTCCCTTCTGATTTTTATCCTACTTTCTGATGATGTTATTATTTCTATGTATGGATAATTCATCATCTGTTCATGGCATAGAAGTTAGTTATTCTTAGAGTTATGTCTTTTATCTATCATTCTCATAACTTTATACTCTCCTTATTTTTTTTCATATATGGCTTATATCTTGATGAGCTCTAATCTCCATGCAGTAGCTGCTTGACTAGCATTCATCATATATCTAGTCCATGATATGGTCACTGTTTACTTTTCGGCCTTAGCTTTCACCTATCCTTCCTATGCCATAGTTTATGCTTCAGGAATATCAAACTGCTGGCAGTTTTTTATTACACAACATGCTGTGGCTAGTCTTTGCAATTTCATTTATGTTTTTTTTTCCTAGTGGAGGTTTGCTCTTTGTCATTCTGTTAACATAATTAACTTCCATGAACTTTTTCGTAACTCAGTTCAGGCTCCTCTATGAAACCTTCCCGGACCAACTTCCTTCTTAACATAATTACATAAAATCTTATTTTACTCACTAGACTGAGTTGTTTGAGAGGATGGATTTTGTATTCCAAGAATAGGCACATTCCTGGAATGCAATACATGTATAGTCTTTAAACAATATGATGAAAAATATTTTGAGACAATTAATTAAGGAATTAAGGATCATAGTGGAAGACAGAAGCCAAGTTTATAGTAGGTAAATCAGTTAACAGAATGTTTTAGGATCAAAATAAGAGATAAGGGACAGGACTAGGTTGGTAGAGGTGGGAATTTAAAAAGGGCCTGTCCAGGGGTACCTGGGTGGCATAGTCAGTTGAGGGTCCGACTGGTGACTTCAGCTCAAGTCATGATCTCAGGGCCATGGTACCGAGTCCTGAGTTGGGCTCTGTGCTCAGCATGATGTCTGCTTGAGATTCATTTCCTCTGTCCCTTCTCCTGCTTGTTCTCTCTCTCTCTATAAATAAATAAAATCTTTTATAAATAAATAAATAAATAAATAAATAAATAAATAAATAAATAAAGGGCCTCTTAGATGAAATGAGGAGGTCAAAGTAAATAACATTTCTAACATGATTCCTAAATTTAAGGCATTTAATTGTAAATTATTAACTAGAGTTTAAGGTTAGGAGTGCAAGTTCTGTAAAGAATTGGTAGTTGAGGAGATGGAGAACAAATGTGTTTGTGTTTTGTGTATAAAGATAGAACACTTTAATTTCATTTACCCGTGGGTAGAAAAACGTGAAAAGATAGATGCAGAGATTAATTAATTAATTAATTAATTAATCAATTTTTAGTATTAACATACAATGCATTTTATGTTTCAGGGTTATGGGTCTGTGATTCATCAGTCTTATACAATACACCACACTCCCCACAACACATACCCTCCCCAATATCCATCACCCAGCCACCCCTCCCCTCCCACCCCTCTCCACTCCAGCAAACCTCAGTTTGTTCTTAAGATTAAGAGTCTCTTGTGGTTTGTCTCCCTCTCTGGTTTCTTTTTGTTTCATTTTTTTCCTCTTTTCCCCTATGATCCTCTGCCTAGTTTCTCAAATTCTACATAACATTATCATATGATAATTGTCTTTTTCCAATTGACTTATTTTGCTTAGCATAATATCCTCTAGTTCTATTCACATCATTGCAAATGGCAAGATTTCATTTTTGATGGCTGAAGAGTATTCCACTCTGTGTGTATACATATATATATATATGTGTGTACATGTATATATATGTGTATATATATATACACAAATATATATATACACACTAATATATATAATGTGTATATATATATATATATATATATATATTACATCTCCTTTATACATTCATCTATTGATGGATATCTGGGCTCTTTCCATAGTTTGGTTATTGTGGATATTGCTGCTATAAACATTGGGGTACAGATGCCCGTTCGGATTACTACATTTGTATCTTTGGTGTAAATACCCAATAGGGCAATTGCTGGGTCTTAGGGTAGCTCCATTTTCAACTTTTGGAGGAACCTCTATACTGTTTTCCACAGTGGCTGCACCAGCTTACATTCCCACCAACAGTGTAGGAGGGTTTCCCTTTCTCCATATCCTTCCCAACATCTGTCACTTCCTGACTTGTTAATTTTAGCCATTCTGATTGGTATGAGATGGTATCTCATTGTGGTTTTGATTCGTATTTCCCTGATGCTGAGTAATGTTGAGCACTTTTTCATGTGTCTCTTGTCCAGTTGGATGTCTTCTTTGCAGAAATGTCTGTTCGTGTTTTTGGCCCATTTCCTGATTGGATTATTTGTTCCTTGGGTACTGAGTTTGTTAAGTTCTTTACAGATTTTGGACATTAACCCTTTATCTGATATTTCATTTGCAAATATCTTCTCCCATCTGTCGGTTGTCTTTTGGTTTTGCTGACTGTTTCCTTTGCTGTGCAAAAGCTTTTTATCTTTATGAAATCCCAATAGCTCATTTTTGCCCTTGCTTCCCTTGCCTTTGGCAATGTGTCTAGGAAGAAGTTGCTGTGGCCAAGTTTGAAGAGGTAGCTTCCTGTGTTCTCCTCAAGGATTTTGATGGTTCCCTGTCTCACATTGAGGTCTATCATCCATTTTTAGTCTATTTTTGTGTATGGTGTAAGGAAATGGTCCAGTTTCATTCTTCTCCATGTGGCTGTCCAATTTTCTCAGCACCATTTGTTGAAGGGACTGTATTTTTTCCATTGACTATTCTTTCCTGCTTTATCAAAGATTAATTGACTGTAGATTTGAGAGTCCATTTCTGGGTTCTATATTCTATTCCATTGATCTTTGTGTATGTTTTTGTGCCAGTACCATGCTGTCTTGATGATTACAGCTTTGTAGTATAGCTTGAAGTTTGGAAATGTGATGCCACCAGCTTTGGTCTCCTTTTTCAAAATTACTCTTGCTATTCTGGGTCTTTTATGCTTCCATACAAATTTTAGGATTATTTGTTCGAGTTCTATGAAAAAAGTTGATGGTATTTTGATGGGGATTGCAATGATGTGTAGAATGGTCTAAGAAGCATAGATATTTTCACAATATTTGTTCTTCCAATCTATGAACATGGAATGTTTTTCCATTGCTTTGTGTCTTCCTCAATTTCTTTCATGAGTAGTCTATAGTTTTCTGAGTACAGATCTTTGCCTCTTTGGTTAGATTTATCCCTAGGCATCTTATGGTTTTGGGTACAATTGTAAATGGTATTGACTCCTTAAATTCTCTTTCTTCTGCCTCATTGTTGGTGTATAGAAATGCAACTGATTTCTGTGCATTGAGTTTATATCCTGCCACTTTACTGAATTATTGTATGAGTTTAAGCAGTTTTGGGGTGGGGTCTTTTGGGTTTTCCATATAAAGTTTCATATCATCTGCAGAGAGTGAGAGTTCGACTTCTTCTTTGCCAGTTCAGGTGCCTTTTATTTCCTTTCATTATCTGATTGCTGAGGTTAGAACTTCTCCAGCATAGATAATATCCTGGGTCACAAATCAGGTTTCAACTGACATCAAAATATTGGGATCATTCCCAGCATATTTTCAGACTACCTCAAACTTAGTCACAAGAGAAAAGTTAAAAAGAACTTGAATACATGGAGGCTAAAAAGCATCTTACTAAAGAATGAATGGGTCAACCTGGAAATTAAAGAAGAGTTAAAAGAATTCAAAATGGAACAGGATGAAGCCAGAGAGGGAGACAAATCATAAGAGATTCTTAATCTCAGGAAACAAAATGAGGGTTGTTGGAGGGGAAGGGGGGTTGGAAGGATGGGGTGGCTGTGTGATGGACATTGGGGAAGGTATATGCTATGGTGAGTGCTATGAATTGTGTAAGACTAATGAATCACAGACCTGTACCCATGAAATAAAAAATGAATTTTGTGTTAATAAAAAAATTAATGGAAACAAATGAATGGAAACACAGCTGTTCAAAATCTTTGGGATGCAGCAAAGGTGGTCCTAAGAGGAAAGTATATAGCAATACAAGCCTTTCTGAAGAAACAAGAAAGGGTTTGTGCTATGGTGAGTGTTGTGAAAGGTGTAAGCCTGATGACTCACAGACCTGTACCCCTGGGGCAAAAAAGAAAGAAAGAAAGAAAGGTCTCAAATGCACAACCTAACCCTACACCTAAAGGAGCTGGAGAAAGAACAGCAAACAAAGGCTAAACCCAGCAGGAGAAGAGAAATAATAAAGAGCAGAAAGCAATGAAATGGAAACCAAGAGAACAGTTGAACAGACTCATGAAACTAGGAGCTGGTTCTTTGAAAGAATTAAAAGACCGATAAACCCCTGGCCAGACTTATTAAAAAGAAAAGAGAAAGAAGCCAAATAAATAAAATCACGAATGAAAGAGGAGAGATCACAACCAACACCAAAGAAATAAAAACAATTACAAGAACATATTATGAGCAATTATATGCCAACAAATTAGATAGTCTGGAAGAAATGAATGCTTTCATAGAAATGTATCAACTACCAAAACTGAACCAGGAATAAATAGAAAACATGAGATTAAATATTTTGAGATGAATATGATATGTATGATAGTTGTTATCAAAAAATAGATATTAACACAGTTTTACATATGATAAAAATATATACAAGAGTTTAAGGCAACATCACAATTTGGTATTTAAATTTCTTCATTATATAATTTAGTGGAAACAATCCAGCTATGACTGATCAATAAGCAAAGAGTTCTTCACCTATCAGTCAATTTAGGCACTAGATTTTCCCCAAAATAACTTGTGCTTGTTCATTATTGACTCCTCTCTGACTATAAAATAGTTTGTATTAATTGTAGAATGTTTGAAAAATACAGATGAGTAGATAAATATAGAAAAAAAATTACTTGAAATCCCACCAACTCAATGATGTTATTTTAGTACATATTTTTACAATAGTTTACTTTGTATATAGTCCAATGATTTTTGTTTCTACAAAATGGAAATTATCATTTTCTACTTTATTAAATATGGTTTTATTCATTTTTAAATTTTTATTTATTTTTAAAGATTTTATTTATCAGAGAGAAAACAAGTGGGGGACGTGTAGAAGGAGAGAATCTCAACCAGACTCCCTATTGAGTACAGAGCTGACATGGGTCTTTATCTCACAACCCTGAGATTCATGATCTGACCCAAAATCAAGAGTCATACACTTAAATGACTAAGCCACCCAAGTGCCCCATATTAAATATTAATTTAAAAGTTTTATACCTTTATAACATTACATTTTATAGATATTCCACAATGCATTTAGTTATCTAATATTTTTGGATGTTTCAATTTTTTAAAAAATATTTTATTTATTTGACAGAGAGAGACACAGCAAGAGAGGGAACATAAGCAGGGGAAGTGGGAGAGGGAGAAGCAGGCTTCCCGCTGAGCAGGGAGCCCAATGCGGGGATCAATCCTAGGACCCTGGGATCATGACCTGAGATGAAGGCAGGCGCTTAATGACTGAGCCATCCAGGTGCCCCTGGATGTTTCAATTTTATGCTACTATAAGCAATGTTATAATGAACCTTATTGAACGTAAATCTTTCAGTACACTTACCCAACAGCCAGAATTGTAATTCAGAGAGAAACACTGGAGAAGATTCCATTAAAATCAGTAATAAGCTTAGATGACTATCTGTTTCAAATTGTTTTCGACATTTCATTCAAAACAATAACATGGGGAAAATAATAAATATTGAAAAGAAAAATGCAGTCCTAGTAATATTTGTTATTAGTTGTAATCTTTTACTGAGAAACTCCCAGAGAAACTTGTGGTAGTATGTAAATGTACAACTTTTAGAAGTAAACTTTAGGGAGCCTGGGTTGTTTGAATGTCTGACTCTTAGTTTTGGTTCAGGTTGTGATCTCGGAGTCATGAGATTAAACCCCATGTGGAGTTCTGTGCTCAGAGTGGTGTCTGCTTGGGACTCTCTCTGCCTCATCCTCTTCTCCTCCCCCTTCTCTATAATAAATAAATACATAAATATTTATATAAAAAGAAGTAATCATTGGTTATATGAACCCAAAATCTGTAATTTTACTTTCAGAAATGTATCGTACATATCTTATCAGTTAACAGTTGACGTAATAGATAATTTATCATCACAAAAAAATCATTATTAAATACTTTTTAAAAATATCATAGCTGCTATTTGTAACACAGAAGGTATTTTTAGTTCACAGATAACTCTAGAATTTGCCGTACAATTACCACAAATATGTAAAGATACCTTTAAATCTTCTTATAATAAAATTCAGCATATGGAAATCTTTGTGTTCTGTTTTGGGCATGGACAGCTAACTTATCTAGTAAGCAATTATATATTGAAAATTCTTCAGGATTTTCCCAATTTGTTTTTACTTAAGCTGAATCATCAATGACTCAGTACATTAACCATTTGGATAAAAGTGACCTTTTATTTGATTACTGTCTAGATTAGTGATTCACAACATTGCATGTGCATTAAAATTGCATTTGGAGCTCAAAATCTCTCCCACCAGATTCCAATGGAGTAGGTCTGAATTGAAGCCTAGCTACCATTATTGTTTTTATCAGCTTAACAGGTGATTTGGATGTGCAAACGGATGATATTCACTAAACGTAAAGATACGTCCATTAAATTAGTCTTCACCCACATATTTGAAACATTGCTCATTAATAAGCTTAATCACTAGACTCAGCTTTTCAAAGGCAGAAACAGTGACTTTATTAGTTTTTTATCCACAATAATTAGTTCAGGTTTTGGCACATAGACACTCAGGAAATATTTGTTATTTAATGTAGTCAAAAATAACTCATTAAATCAATGAAGAATGATGCTCTTGGTTAGATTCATAGAAAGTGACAAAATGTTTATGAAATCCTTATTTAATAATCAAGCACAAAACTACTTTTGGAACAAGTGTTAACATTGTTTTTTTTCCCCTTATTTGAAACTTTTTTTTTAGTATAGTTGACATACTTTACATTCGTTTCAGGTGTATAACATAATGATTCAACAAGTCATTATGTTATGTTCACCAGAAGTGTAGCTATGATCTGTCCTAATACATCACATTATAACATCAGCATCTATATTCCTTATCCTGTGTCTTTTATTCCCATGACTTATTCTTTCCATAACTGGAAGCCTATCTCTCCTACTCCTTGTCACCCATTTTGCACAACTTTCCACCCCTGTCCCTTCTGCCTACCATCAGTTTAACAATGCTCTTTTATTGTTCTTTTTTTCCAAGAAGGATAAGTCTCTTTGAAGAAAAGCAAGAATAATTTTTCTAGAAAAGAATTTTCAGCATTAAAGTGCTAATGGGCAAAGTATTCATTTCCCAAGAAATAAACATTACATAGCTCTGCTAACTCAATTATACATGGACTATATATAGTTTGTAATTCTACCTTTAAAATAAAAAAAATTATAGTAAGTTGAAGTATAAAAATTAAGTGCACTACCAAACTATTTTCACTGGATAATTTTAAACCATGAGAAAGTATTAAACTGATTTTAGTGGAATTGTAAATAGCTGATCTTTAGATAAAAGCAACGTGAGTCTGGTATTTATTTTTTTATTTGCTGAGTGGCTTCTTAATTTCTATATTTATATTACTTCTTTAAAGAGCAACCAGTGGTATGCATATTAGCATACAAGTATACTCTACCCTCAACACACACACACACACACACAGACACACACACACACACAAGCACATATACATTCCCTTACCTAAATTTATTGTAGTAAACAAATACAGGTTTTCAAGCTGCCATGGTCTTAACTAGTACTAATTCTTTTCAATTTATACTTTAAACATCAAATATAATATATCATTCACATAAAGGACAACTTTATTCGCTTTAATTATTTCTTTACCAGTTTTTCAAGCAATCACATATGGTTATGTAATTCTAAAATAAACTACAAAACATTCAGGGTAAAATAGAAAATAGCGCATCATAAAAGGATTCCATTCCTTTGAGAAGAGGGAGCTACACATAAGTCTATTCGAAACAAGCCATATCAAATGGTGTGCTGCAAAATTTGTATCCAAGTTAAATCTAAGTAGAAATTTGATTGCTCTTAGATAATATAGCTTTATGGAAATAAATAAGTTTAAAATCGCATATTTAAGAAGAAATATAAAATTATTTTGAACAATTAGACACTGCCATTCACAATTACTTTGGAAAAATATTGACCTCTCCTTTCTGATCCTCTGCTTCTGTCACATTTGGTAGCTCATATGTTGTTAATGTATACCAGTTTTTAAACTTTCACAGTCATAAGATATGCAATGTACCCAAAGGTAAATGCATTAAAAATATATATGGCATCTTCTGTGTTGAAAATAATTCCCTTATGGGCGCCTGGGTGGCTCAGTGGGTTAAAGCCTCTGCTTTCGGCTCAGGTCATGATCTCAGGGTCCTGGGATCGAGGCCCGCATCGGGCTCTCTGCTCAGCAGGGAGCCTGCTTCCTCCTCTCCCTGTCTCTCTGCCTGCCTCTCTGCCTACTTGAAATCTCTCTCTCTGTGTCAAATAAATAAATAAAATCTTTAAAAAGAAAGAAAGAAAATAATTCCCTTAAAGATCTTCCAGTGTTTTGCTAGTTTAAAAAAGTCTCAATTGATATAATGAAATAATGTGTAAACATTTATCATGGCTTGCTAACTTCAAAGGAAAGTAATTCAGGCTAAACAAATGCTTTAGCATTATTTTTGATGTTTCACTGGTTTCAGAATCTTAACTTGCATTGCAATAAATAGTTGAAATTTTCAGTTCAAGAGAGATCTTGGAAATTGTTATGTTATATCCACTTCCTGGTTTCTTTGTAAAGATGGCACATTATATGATTAGCTCATCAGTTCTAAAGTAATATCATTCTTCAGTAATGCACGTTTTGTAACTTCTCCTGTTTTTGGTTTGCAGAGTGAGTGCCCAGTAGTACCCAAACATTTAAGCCAGTTTCATTAAGATATGATCTCTGAAATATACATTTTTTATAGCATGTGTCAATGAAACACAGTATTCCAATTAATCTAAAAGACTGTTGATGAACACCTTGGCCTTTCTATCTCTGGTTTCTCTATTGACATCACGGTGATTAAGTTTCGCTTTATGTGAAACAATGGAAATAGCAACACTTATTTTTTTCCATTGTTGGGACTTAGTTACCAGAGGCTACCTAATGTGGGAGAGAAAAAATTAGAAGTTGAAAGTGTCAACACTAATATTAACTATGATACACATTAATTTTATAGGACCAACCAAAATGCCTTGGTATTTCAATTTGGTTATTTGCATATAAAATGAAATGTTACTATAGAAAATCTCAAGTTGTCTTCTGTGGAAGTATGCATCCACAGACCTAAGCATATTGTTAATTCTTATACAAATATTCACCAAAACAGAAAAGACCATTTTTATTAACTTTAGATATACACCATTTGACACCCTAAAATAAGTTGCATCTTTTTAAAAAGGTTTATTTATTTTTTTTAAAGATTTTATTTATTTATTTTACTGAGGGAGAGAGATCACAAGGAGGCAGAGAGGCAGGCAGAAATAGAGGGGGAAGCAGGCTCCCTGCTGAGCAGAGAGCCTGACGCGGGCCTCAATCCCAGGACCCTGAGATCATGACCTGAGCCGAAAGCAGAGGCTTTAACCCACTGAGCCACCCAGGCGCCCAATATTTTACTTATGGCTGAAAAATTATTTCGAGAAAACACTTGGTAACACAGTCAAATGACATATTAGAGTCACAATAGCAGTTTCTCTCTTTTTTAATAAATTACTGAAACTCCATTAATTTGATATGATATATTTTTAAGGCCTATTTAGGTCTATCTATACAAAGATGGTTGATTTTATATGTATTTCTGAAATTTGCAAATATAAAGGGACTTTGCATGTTCATTCAATATGAAATAATTAAATTAGCTAAGTCAGAGTAATTAAGCTTATCTCTATTTGTTTTCAAATAATTAGTTGAATATATATGTGGAGAAGCTATTGGATGCCCAAAGATTCTGGACCTATTAAAATGGAGAATCTAATCATTTTATTACTGCCAAGGCTAAAAGGAAGGTGGTTTCAATTAGAGTATGGAGATATAAAGCAATAATTCTTACATTAGTATATTTGACAATTCAGTAATTCATGTGTTACTCCCTTGACAGTTTTTTGAGTTTTATGGAGATTTGACTATTTAAAAATAATAAGACATCACTATTTTGTGGAATTTTCAGAAAGTTGCCAATAAAGGAACACAACGTAAGTGCATTGGGTAAGATATGAAGAATGAAGAGTGAGACAAATAATTTTATATTTGTAGACCTCTCTGGGGATCAGTTCCCTTATCTATTAAAAATGAAATCTGCATTAGTCTTCATGGTTATGTAGCAAGTTATCACAAACTGAGCATCTTAAAAGTACTCATTTATTATCTCACAATTGTGTAAGTTAGAATTTCAAGCAGGTTTAATTCATTATTTGCCTAGAGTATCATAAGACCAAATTCAAGGTGTTGGCTAGGACTGATTATTATCTGGATTCTCTGAGAAAGAATTTACTTCCAAGTTCATTCAGGTTTTCAGAAAAATTTAGTACCAGGATGAATGTCCAATTTTCTTGATGACTGTCAGCCAGGGATCACACTTTGTTTCTAGAGGCCACTCTTAGGTCCTTAATCCATGGTCCCCTCCATTTCTGCAGTGAAAATACTTCGCACATTTTGAATCCCTCTCATATTTTGAATCTCCCTGACATCCTCTTCTGCAACTAGCTAGATAAAATTTTCTACTTTTAAAAGGCTTATGTAATTAGATCAAGCACACCCAGATAATCACCTTTTTGATGAACTCTAAGTCAATTGATTAATAATTTTAAGTGCATCTGCAACATTCCTTTTGCCACTTAATGTAACATAATCACAAACATCTCATCAAATTCACAGTCCTAGAGATTAGGTCATATATCTTGAGATAGGGGCATTTTGGAATTTTGCCTATCATAAAGGTGCTAGATGAAGATGATCAATTCAGTTCTAAATACTCTGATTTCAAACAAATTGGTCTTTGGAAGTGAAGTGGACTCCAGATAACTCATTGTATGTACCATTAATTTTTCAGGGAATGTCCATTTTATTTCTGTCCTAGGTGAAAAGAGAATAAGATATACTGGTGTGTGTTATCTGGCTTAGTTAATGAGAGATTTAGTTCAACAGATAACTCTGTGCCTGAGTCCAGCTTCAGCAGGTCCAGGGGTCCCCAAAGGATGGACGGTGTTGGCGAAAGAAGTGAGAGATCCTTGAGATTCTTTCTGATAACCAAGCAGGCATCTCTAACTCTTCTAGTCTCAGTAGCTTTATTTATAGACAGTAAGATGAACAATATGTGACCAGAACATGATTTTTTGAAGTTGATTGATTCCCGTGGTATGGTACTTTGATCAATGGAAACATTCTTTACATGTTCTCCTCAGCTTGATCTTTACACTTTATGTCTGCCCCCTATAGATTGGGGCGAAGACAAATCATCTGTCTTAAATGACATTGAAATGCCTTCTTCAGCTAAACAGGGCAAGTGGGGCTCATACAGGGCAAGTGGGTCACACTTTTGTTCTTAGAAACAAGTTAAATGGAAATTCCATAGTAATAGAGTTACAAGTTAAAGACAGTAACAATTATTATGTATTAGAATCATCTATCTTTGTTAAACTTATATGAATAAGGCACTAGTTATATAGTTCAAGCATAGTCTAACATAAGTGAATCACACATCACTATCTAGCACATTAATCAGAGAAGCGAGGAGTGCAGAAGTGGGGGAAATAGTGATAATTATGGAGGTAGGGCCTAAGTTGTTCCCATAAGCTACTTCTTGGTAACTGAGTGCGCAGGCACCATAGGGGTCCTGTGTTGGCTATTCTTTGAATGAAGGGCAATATTCATGGAAAGCAGACCTTACGGAGGTACGTACCATGCCCTCTCATTAATCAGTAAAGGAACATGTAGTAACTTATATTCTGCTCTGACTCGTATACTATCTTTAGATAAGGCTCCTTTTCCTTGAGCTGAACTAATGTCTAGCTCCTGGACCTGGTTGTGTCTTAAAGTCTTTCTCTCTGATCAACAAGAGCTCCAGGAGAAAACGCTAGGAGAGAGGGTCACAGAGATAGAATCTAGGGTCCTTGCTGTGGGGCTAAGGGTCTGATTCTCCTCATATAATGTCATGCGAGTAATCTCGGTCTGGTGTGGAGTGCCTTAGTGCCCAATCATAAGCAACAGGTTTGTTCCTGGGAGAGAAATCAAAAGCGGTGGAAGGAGATACCAGGTTCACTCTGTATGGCAGGAGCTGTGCAAACGCTGCCATTTCCATGCTGTGACTGTGTCAGCCAGCGAGGCCCATGCAGCTCCCGGCAACTCTGCATGAGGTAGGAGCAGTATATGCCTTCCTTTATAATGAACAACAATTTCAGCCTACCCAAAAGGTAAGGCTACCTAATTACAAGTAAACTGTAGTGTGTAAAATAAATATTTAAGAAAAGACAGAGAAGAAAGAAGAAGCATTCCATTAACATTAAAATGATGTTAAGTACACTCATCTATGGAGTTTTTCTTACATGTTTCTATATCTTTGGTATCTATTATATCTAGTAGGTTGAAGGAATAATGCTTGGTCAGCTGAATGCTAAACTTCCTAATGACTTCCAGCATATACATATATATATGCACACACAAACACAATACTGGACCATAAAAGATAATTTGTATATGTTTTGTGGTATTACCCTGGCAGAGAATAGAATCGTGTGTTTTGCAATATTTTGGGATATGTAGGACACTTGATTACATGTAAATATAAACTCCTGTGCTAATGCTATTAGTAAAAATTACATAAACTTGTACTTGCTGAACAGATTTTATGATGGATTTTGTAATATTTATTTCAATTTAATGAACTCTAAAGCTATACAACATTTCTGCCAGAAAAATATACTATTATTATTAACATTTCTTTTTCACTGAAATATTTATTTTTAGTGTTTCTTTGCTAAATCTTCATGTGATTTTCATTTAGTGTTTCATATTTAGTTTATATTAAATATAAATTCATCATATTTAATTATGATGAAACAAAAAGAAATTGCACTATTTTTATCAGAAGCTGATTTTACATACATTAGAATTTTTTATATTTAAGTATTATATTTATAAAACTTGTTAAACTACCAAGAACATAAAATGGAGAAACCACATTTAAAATAATGAATTTTTTAAAAATACAATAAATTCTTTAAAAATTTATTCTAAAGTAGAAAATTTAAAGAAGTGACTTTATCTAACATTTGTGAATTATGATTTTTAGTTAGTCAAATCTGTTCCATAACTTAATGAAGAGGGTCCAAACTTCCTTGTCTTGCATTTAATATCTTCCATGATCTGGCTCCAATCTGAAAATTGCAACTAATTTCTAAAGATTGCCTTATATTCTAAAACATACAACCAAACTGTAATAGATGTAATCTGTAAAGTATATTCATTTAGAGACAATTAAAATTTATTTATCAACATTTCATCCTATAGAAGTTATAGATTTATAATTTGATTCCAAGATTACAATAGCTGATTTGAACTAGAAAAACATTTTTTTAGAGAAAGAGCACAAATGAGGGGGAAGAGCGAGAGGAAGAGAGAATCTCAAGCAGACTCCTTGCTGAGTGCAGAGCCCAATGTGGGCTTGATCTCACGACCCTGAGATTACAACCTAAGCTGAAAGCAAGAGTTGGATGCTTAACAAACTGCACCAATCAGACACCCATGAACTGGAAAACATTAAGAAATTTACAGAGAATCTTTAAGTTTTATGATAAAATGATTTGAAGAAACACACTTATTTTATAACAATACCCTATTCATAAAATAATGGGATATTACACAATTAAAAGACTAAATCATTAAACTTATAAGAATCTCTCTTTTAGGAAGGATGTGTTTTTTAATATATAAATTAAGTTATAATTTTATAAAACATTCATGAAAGGAAGCGGCAAGATGGCGGAAGAGTAGGAGACCAATTATCATCAGGTCCCAGAAATTCACCCAGATAGCTATCAAACTATTCTAAACACCTACAAATTCTATAGGAGATCGAAGAGAAGAAGAGCAGCAATTCTAGGAACAGAAAATCAACCACTTTCTGGAATTTCCAGGTCTCTTCTGAGTAGCTTAGTGTATATTTCTCTGGGGTCATTGCTACCCTTTAGTACTTTGTTATATCATCCATCTATTCTTATGTGCATAAAATGACAAGGCAGAAAAAAATCAACACACACAAAAAAGAACAGGAGGCAGTAATGATGGCTAGGGACCTAATCAATGCGGACATTAGTAATATGACAGAACTAGAGTTCAGAAGGACGATTATTAGGGTGCTGGCTGGGCTCGAAAAAAACATGGAAGATAATAAAGAACCCCTCTCTAGAGAAATAAAAGCCCTTTCTGGAGAAATAAAAGAACTAAAATCTAACCAAGCTGAAATCAAAAAAGCTAGTAATGAGGTGCAATAAAAAGTGGAGGCTCTTACTGCTAGGATAAATGAGGCAGAAGACAGAATTAGGGATTTAGAAGACAAAATGTCAGAGAATAAAGAAGCGGAGGAAAAGAGAGACAATCAAATTCTGGACCATGAGGGGATAATTTGATAGATAAGTGATACCATAAGATGAAACAATATTAGAATAATTGGGATCCCAGAAGAGGAAGGGGGGGGCAGAAGGTATACTGGAGCAAATAATAGTACAGAATTTCCCTAATTTGGCAAAGGGAACAAGCATCAGAATCCAGGAGGTACAGAGAACCCCCCTCAAAATCAATAAAAATAGGTCCACACCCCGTCATCTAATAGTAAAACTTACAAGTCTTAGTGGCAAAGAGAAAATCCTGAAAGCAGCTTGGGATAAGAGGTCTATAACATACAATGGTAGAAATATTAGACTGACAGCAGACCTATCCACAGAGATCTGGCAGGCCAGAAAAACTGGCATGATATATTCAGAGCACTAAACGTGAAAAATGTGCATCCAAGAATACTATATCCAGCTAAGTTGGCATTGAAAATAGAAGGAGAGATAAAAACTTTCCAGGACAAAAAAAAAAACTAAAGGAATTTGGAAACACCAAGCCAGGCCTACAGGAAATATGGAAAGGGGTCCTCTAAGCAAAAAGAGCCTAAAAGAAACATAGACCAGAAAGGAAGAGACGCAATATAAAGTAACAGTCAGCTTACAGGCAATACAATGGCTCTAAATGCATATCTCTCAATAGTTACCCTGAATGTAAATGGACTAAATGCCCCAACTAAAAGACACAGGGTATCAGAATGGATAAAAAAAAAAAGACCTATCAATATGCTGTCTACAAAAAAAACTCATTTTACACACAAAGACACCTCCAGATTTAAAGTGAGGGGATGGAAAACAATTTACCATGCCAATGGACATCAAAAGAAAGCTGGAGTGGCAATCCTTATATCAGACAGATTATATTTTAAGCCAAAGAATATCATAAGAGATGAGGAAGGACACTATATCATGCTAAAAGTATCTGTCCAACAAGAAGATCTAACAATAATAAATATCTATTCCCCTAACATGGGAGAACCCAATTTTATAAACCAATTAATAACAAAAATAAAAGAAACACATTGACAATAATACAATATTAGTAGGGGAAATTATCACCCCCCCTTACTGAAATGGACAGATCATTGAAGCAGAAGATCAATGAGGAAATAAAGGATTTAAATGACACCCCGGACCAGTGGGACATCACAGATATATTCAGAACATTCCATCCCAAAACAACAGAATACACATTCTTCTCTAGTGCACATAGAACATTCTCCAGAATAGACCATATTCTGGGTCACAAATCAGGTCTCAACAGGTACCAAAAGATTGGGATCATTCCCTGCATATTTTCAGACCATAATGCTTTAAAACTAGAACTCAATCACAAGAGGAAAGTTGGAAAGAACTCAAATACATGGAGGCTAAACAACATCCTACTAAAAGAATGAATGGGTCAACCAGGAAATTAAAGAAGAATTAAAAGAATTCATGGAAACAAATGCAAATGAAAACACAAGTGTTCAAAATCTTTGGGACTCAGCAAAACCAGTCCTGAGAGGAATGTGTATAGCAATACAAGCCTTTCTCAAGAAACAAGAAAAGTCTCAAGTACACAACCTAACCATACACCTAAAGGAGCTGGAGAACGAACAGCAAAGAAAGCCTACCCCCAGCAGGAGAAGAGAAATCATAAAGACCAGAGCAGAAATCAATGAAATAGAAACCCAAAGAACAATGGAACAAAGCAATGAAACTAGGATCTGGTTCTTTGAAAGAATTAATAATATTGATGAACCCCTGGCCAGACTTAACCAAAAGAAAAGAGAAAGTACTCAAATTAATAAAATCATGAATGAAAGAGGGGAGATCACAGCCAACACCCAAGAAATACAAACAATTCTAAGAACATATTATGAGCAACTCTACACCAGCAAATTTGACAATCTGGAAGAGATGGATGCATTCTTAGAGAAATATAAATGACTAAAACTGAACCAGGAAGAAATTGAAGACCTGAATAGACCCATCACCAGTAAGGAGATTGAAATAGTCATCAAAAATCTCCCAACAAACAAGAGCCCAGGGCCAGACGGCTTACCAGGGGAATTCTACCAAACATTTAAAGAAGAATTAATACCTATTCTTCTGAAATGGTTCCAAAAAATAGAAATGGAAGGAAAACTTCCAAACTCATTTTCTGAGGCCAGCATTACCTTGATCCCAAAACCAGGCAAAGACCCCATCAAAAAGGGGAATTACAGGCCAATATCCTTGATGAACACGGTTCCAAAAATCCTCAACAAAATACTAGCCAATAGGATCCAACAGTATATTAAAAGGATTATTCACCTCAACCAAGTGGAATTTATTCCTGGGGTGCAGGGTTGGCTTAACATTCACAAATCTGTCAATGTGATACAAGACATTAATAAAAGAAGAACAAGAACCAAATGATCCTCTCAGTAGATCCTGAAAAAGCATTTGACAAAGTACAGCACCCTTTCTTGATCAAAGCTCTTCACAGTATAGGCATAGAGAGTACATACCTCAATATCTTCAAAGCCATCTACGAAAAACCCACAGCGAATATCATTCTCAATGGAGAAAAACTGAGAGCTTTTCCCCTTAAGTCAGGAGCATGGCAGGGCTGTCCGCTATCACCACTGCTATTCAACATAGTACTAGAAGTCCTAGCCTCAGCAATCAGACAACAGAAAGAAATAAAAGGCATCCAAGTCATCAAGGAAGAAGTCAAACTCTCACTCTTTGCAGATGGTATGTTACTTTATGTGGAAAACTCAAAAGACTGCACTCCAAAACTGCTAGAACTCATACAGGAATTCAGTAAAGTGTCAGGATATAAAACCAGTGCACATAAATCAGTTGTATTTCTATATTCCAACAACAAAACAGAAGAAAGAGAGATTAAATAGTCAATCCCATTTACAATTGCACCCAAAACCATAAGATACCTAGGAATAAACCTAACCAAAGAGGCAAAGAATCTGTACTCAGAAAACTATAAAGTACTCATGAAACAAATTGAGGAAGACACAAAGAAGTGGAAAAACATTCCATGTTCCTGGATTGGAAGAACAAATATTGTGAAAATGTCTATGCTACCTAGAAAAATCTACACATTTAATGAAATCCCCATCAAAAAACCAGCAATTTATTTCAAGGAAATGGAACAAATATTCCTAAAATTTATATGGAACCAGAAAAGACCCCAAATAGCCAAAGGAATGTTGAAAACAAAACAAAAAAAAAAAAGCAAAATTGGCAGCATCACAATTCCAGACTTCAAGCTCTATTTCAAAGCTGTCATCATCAAGACAGTATGGTACTGGCACAAAAACAGACACATAGATCAGTGGAACAGAATAGCGAGACCAGTGGGGGGTATAGCTCAGGGGTAGATCATTTGACTGCAGAATAGCGAGACCAGAAATGGCCCCTCAACTCTATGGTCATCTAATCTTTGACAAAGCAGGAAAGAATGTCCAGTGGGAAAAAGACAGTTTCTTCAACAAATGGTGTTGGGAAAACTGGACAGCCACATGCAGAAAAGTGAAAGTGGATCATTTCCTTACACCACACACAAAAATGGACTCGAAGTGGATGAAAGACCTCAATGTGAGGAAGGAATCCATCAAAATCCTTGAGGAGAACACAGGCAACAACCTTTTTGACTTCAACCGCAGCAACTTCTTCCTAGGAACATCACCAAAGGCAAGGGAAGCCAAGAGCAAAATGAACTAGTGGGACTTCATCAAGATTAAAAGCTTTTGCACAGCAAACGAAACAGTCAATAAAACCAAAGGACAACTGACAGAATGGGAGAAGATATTTGCAAATGACATATCAGATAAAGGGTTTGTATCCACAATCTGTAACGAAGTTCTCAAACTCAACACCCATAAAACAAATAACCCAGTCAAGAATAGGCAGAAGACATGAACAGATATTTCTCCAAAGAAGACATCCAAATGACCAACAGACACATGATAACTTTTTCAACATCACTCGACATCAGGGAAATACAAATGAAAACCACAGTGAGATACCACCTCACACCACTCAGAATGGCTAAAATCAACAAGTCAGGAAATGACAGATGTTGGCAAGGATGTAGAGAAAGGGGATCTCTTCTACACTGTTGGTGGGAATGCAAGCTGGTGCAGCCACTCTGGAAAACAGTGTGGAGGTTCCTCAAAAAGTTGGAAATAGAGCTACCCTACAACCCAGCAATCGCACTATTGGGTATTTACCCTAAGGATACAAAGGTATTGATCCTCAGGGGCACATGCACTCGAATGTTTATAGCAGCAATGTCCACAAAAGTCAAACTATGGGAAGAACGTAGATGTCCATCAACAGATGAATGGATAAAGAAGAAGTGGTATATATATACAATGGAATATTATGCAGCTATCAAAAAAATGAAATATTGTCATTTGCAATGACCTGTATGGAACTAGAGGGTATTATGCTGAGCGAAATAAGTCAATCAGAGAAAGACAATTATCATATTATCTCTCTGATATGAAGAACTTGAGGGGCAGGGTGGGGGGTCGTGTGGGTAGGGAGGGAAAAATAATGAAACAAGATGGGATCGGGAAGGAGACATCCCATAAGAGACTCATAATCTCACAAAACAAACTGAGGGTTACTGGGGGGTGGGAAGGTAGGATAAGGTGGATGGGTTATGGACATTGGGGAGGGTTTGTGCTATGGTGAATGCTGTGAAAGGTGTAAGCCTGATGATTCACAAACCTATACCCCTGGGGCAAATAATAATTAAAAAAATAAATAAACAAGAAATAAAAAAATAAAATATTCATAAAATCATATTGATTTGGTATATAGTACAAATAGTATCTAATTAGAAAAAGAATATTTTATGTATAAAATGCAATATATTTTCTAGATTTCTTCAAGTCAATATATTTTGCTCAGCAAACATATAAATTTTTGCTAGTTTGTAAACCATATAGAGAATAAAGGTCCTTATCTAGAAAATTCTAGTGAATTAAAGACCCAAAAATTAGCTTCTCCCTGTTAGTATTGAATTCAAAATTGTTGTTTGCCTTGTTATCCTACTCTTACTCTTAGCATTTTTTCATTATTACTTGATGTATTATCATTTGATGGTACATAAATTATCAAATACAATGTGTGTTCCTAAACTTATCTTTCAAGATGAAAGGGGTACCTATGGAATATATTATTGAGCATAGAGCCTTGCCCTAGATACCTGGCCTTCCAAGAAAAGGAGAGTTACCTCTAAAATCTGGAATTAGATGCACTGTTGTGGTGTGTGCCTTAAGATACTATCCTAATTAATTTTTAGACATATGAAGCTAAATTTGCTGATTCATTCATAGCTGTAATTAGAGTTAATCACCTCTCTACTAAGATTTCTTTGCCCTTATTTCACTTACCTTTTTACCAAATTACTTCTGTTATGATATATTGTTTCTACATTTTAGTCAGCTGTTTGGCCTTCCCAAGGAACTTACTACTTAGTAAACAGTCAATCTTAAGTCTTTTTATGGTGGTGTGTGTGTGTGTGTTTGTATATGTGTGTGTATATGCTTGTGCCCAAGGAGCCTGGGGTGAAGAGTTAAGGGAAGTGTCATGGTTATTATTCTTATAATGATTACTACTACATAAAATATCAATGTGCATCACTCCATACTTGCTTTTAAGTTACAAGGTTGTATACATTAAAAGGGCATTAAATTTATAGCCTGCTAGGATTTAGTTTACTTTTGACTCTGCCTCTACTGGCATGGTGAATTTTATCAAGCTTTTTTTAGTCTCCTAAACTGAGCTGCCTTTCTTGAGAAGGAAAGTCCTTTTTAATATTTTCTCTAAATTTTCACTCTATTGTATTTCTCTTGGAGACAGATAACATATAAAATTGTTTTGCACTTGGTGATAAAACAAGGAGAATGCTATATATTATTAATTGAAGTATTGAAATTGTGTTTCAAATGCTTATTGTAAGCAAAATTTTCCAACACAAAGCATATATGCTAATATTCCAAGAAGAATATAAGTTTATTTGGTACCTAAATGCTGGAGGATAAGAGGAGAAAGATATCTAATAGTGATAGATAATCATGAGCTTGGTGTAGATCAAAATGTAGTTGATCAAGAGGCATTCTACTGGGCCTGAAATATGTTTGAAGTATAATGGTATGGAGATATTTACTGCAATTTTTTTTCATACTTTGTGTTAATGGTGGATTTTCCACTTGTAATCAAGTAAAGTTCTAAAAGAAAGAAGGAAAGAAAGAAGGAAGGAAGGAAGGAAAGAAAGAAAAGAAAGAAAGAAAGAAAGAAAGAAAGAAAGAAAGAAAGAAAGAAAGAAAGAAAGAAGGAAGGAAGGAAGGAAGGAAAGAGAAAGAAAGAAGGAAAGAGAAAGAAAGAGAAAGAAAGAAGGAAAGAGAAAAGAAAGAAAGAAAGAAAGAGAGAGAGAAAGAAAGAAAAATTTGCACTTCAGGGCAGTAAACCTGAATATCCTTTCTGCTTTATTAAACCTCCTAGAAAATCAACACAATTTTTATGGATTCATATATAAGATTTTATTTTTTTAAATCCCCAAAAGGTAAAATTGGTATAATTGACATACAATATTATAGTTGTTTCAGGTATACAACATAGTGATTCAGCATTTATATACATTGTGAAATGGTCACCACATAGTTTAGTTACCATCTGTCACCTCACAAAGTTCATAGAGTATTATTGACCATATTCCCCATGCTATACGTTATAGCCTCACAACTTATTTATTTTATAGCTGGAAGTTTATACTACTTTTTTATTGTATCTTGATAGTCACCATAAAATACATCATTAGTTTTTGATGCAGTGTTCCAAGATTCATTGTTTATGTACAACACCCAGTGCTCCATGCAATACATGCCCTACTTCTTAATCCCCTTCACCCATTTTGCCCCCCCCCAGACTCCCTCACCTCTGGAAACCACCAATCTGTTCTATTTAAGTCTGGATTTTGTTTAGTTTTTTAAGATTCTGCATATATGTGAAATCATGCATTATTTGTCTTTCTCTGACTTACTTTGCTTAGTATAATATCTTATGAGATTTTCTTTTTAAATTTACCATAGTCACATGATAAATTATTTCTTTAAACATCCACGGTATTCTAGCTCTCTCTTTTCAAATATTAAGAAAAGTGTATGTACTAGCAGTACTTCCCTCTGAGACACTGCTGATAGGATATTACCCACAGGAAAGGATGCAAACTGTTCAGGGAGACTGAAAAAATGGAAGTCATAAAATTAGGGAATACAAAGGAACAGATTATTTTTTCATTAATTAAAGGTTTGTAATTCTACACTGCTCATGTGCAGATGAAAACTACTTGGGTCAGAATCAAGTTGGTTCAGGGGCGCCTGGGTGGCTCAGTGGGTTAAGCCTCTCCCTTTGGCTTAGGTCATGTTCTCAGGGTCCTGAAATCAAGCCCCACATCTGGCTCTCTGCTCAGCAGGGAGCCTGCTTCCCCCTCTCCCTCTGCCTGCCTCTCTGCCTACTTGTGATCTCTCTCTCTCTGTCAAATAAATAAAAAATTCTTAAAAAAAGAATCAAGTTGTTTTAGTAAGAGATAGCACTATAAATAATGAGCTGTTCCCTGCTGAGTCAATCACTACCAACCTTCTGTTTAAAATGTCAGAGCAGGGGCACCTGGGTGGCTCAGTGGGTTAAAGCCGCTGCCTTCGGCCCAGGTCATGATCCCAGGGTCCTGGGATCTAGGCCCGCATCGGGCTCTCTGCTCAGCAGGGAGCCTGCTTCCTCCTCTCTCCTCTCTCTGCCTGCCTCTCTGCCTACTTGTAATCTCTCTCTCTGTGTCGAATGAATAAATAAAATCTTAAAAAAAAATGTCAGAGCAGACCTGTACACCTGAAACAAATAATGCATTATATGTTAATTAAAAAAAGAAAATAGCATACCTTGAGAAACACATTTGTGTCTTTAGCATTCATTGAACACAAGTGGTACTAGACCTTAAGCTCCCAATCTAATAGAAATAAAAATGATTTTTGTAAAAAAATAAAAATAAAATGTCAGAGAAGTCAGGGTCAGTTAGTGTTCACCTGACGGCACTGTCCTAGTGCCACCCAGTCTTTAAATTATATTTTAAGTCTCGAAAAAGGATTAACTTTGTTTTTAGAAATAATATTTGAATCAATTATTTTGGGGCAGAGCAGTAAAAGAGTGATGTGGGTTGATTCATGTTTACAAGTTGTAGATAATTGTCCATTAAAGCAATTACATTAACACAACAGGTTGGTTAGAAATCACTGAGGCAGAGAGAATATTTGCATATTTTTTCTGTCATGTCTTCATCGAAGCTTTTGGAAATTATTGTTTTCAATGAATTTTTACTAGTTCACAGCCTCGAAATCTTCCTAGGTGTAATCTGAAATTGGCCATCATACAAGGAGGGTAGGAAAAGGCTTGAGAAAGAGGTGGGCAATTCCAGATTGGTAGGTGGAAGCCTTAATAAGCAGAGGAACTTACATACAATGCTTGTCTTTGGCAGCTACAAGATGAGTATATCTCTGCTCCTGCCTGCCATATATTAAAAGTTTATATATCAGTCTAACCTGGACTCAGTCAGTTGAATCCAAATGGTCTCAACCTCACATCACTATGTCAAGACTGTGTCCTTGGAGCAGCTCCTGTAAGCAGGGAATGCAAGAGGAATGCACATTCCAAAGATAGAGGAGAGGGTGAGGAGCCCCTCCTGCTTGGGTCAGGGCCTGCTCACAGGTCAGCTGGTGGTCATGTCCTCTTGATGGCCTCCTCCAACAACTTTGCATTCCACAACCAGGACCTAAAGAGTGAGGTACTAAGAAAAAGAGAACCAAGAAAAAGAGAACCTCAGGAAGAGAAACAAGCATTAGAAAGAAAAATAATAAAGTTCAGTGTTGATAAGAATAACTCATTATAAAAATTAAAGGAAACAAGTGTAGTATGTTTCCTCTGAAACAACTTGAGAGTTCATTCCTTGTGACTTGTCTTAAAGTAACTTTCAGGTATTTTTCAAATAGTTAACTGATGGGAACTCAACTTGTTGAAAATGTGCTTAGTTGCACATTCAACAAGCCTGATGGACTGTTTTGATTATTTTTGTCCTTTACATAGTAAGTGTAACATAACACTACTTAAAAGTTTTTCTACTGAATAATTCATGTGCATCACCTTCTAAAGTTTAGCTTAAGAACTCGCCATTAACAAAAACATATTTTATTCCCTTCACCTAATTTCATTGGTGGGACTCCCCTTTGACTTTGTAAGAACATTTAGATTTTCTGCCAGTGCATGTTAGAGCACAAAACAATTAGAAGAGCATGTGAAGTAACCATAGCTCAGGGATAATTGGAATGATTTCTATAGCACTGTGCAAGCATTGGGGATATTTAGAGATGTTCTGTGCAATGGCGAATAAAATAGGGATGCATTATATTGTATCAGATGCATTTTCTCTAGACCTCAAATAAATATCTTCTGCATTAAATAATTCAAGTTTATATTCTACATTGTGAAAACAATTGAAAACAAAAGGTAATGAAGTATTTTTTTCCCTGATGAGAATTTATTTTGTATTTCTTATTAGATTCATAGGTAGTTTAATAGGACATCAAGTGCCCTCCATAATGCCTATCACCCAATTATCTCTTCCCTCTACCCATAGCCTCGCCAGCAACCCTCAGTTTATTTCCTAGAGTTCAGTGTCTCTTATGGTTAGGCAATGAGGTTTTAAAAGCAGCTTTGCACAGACAATATACTTTCAATTTAAAAGGAAAGTGAATATGTAAAATGATCCCAAGTTGCCTACTGAATTGCTAGGAGTAAGAGTAGAGGCAATGAAATCTGGCACTCTGTTAAAAAAGTAAAGGTTTTGGTCTTTATTATTATTTTTATTTCCTTTCTGATGCTTTCTTGAAAATTGAGACATTTTTACTGCATATATTATATATATTTTTGTATGAAATGATATTGATGAGAAAAAAAAACATATTTGTGGGGAAAAAGTCCCTGAATTTAGCTTGTTCTTTTCTTATTTTTTTTCTCCCACTCACTATAATTTTACTATTCATAATTTGAAAAACTCTTAAGTCTTAGAAAATTTCAGAATCCTGTAGATTCTTTTTTATTTGCTTATTAGCAGACTTATAATTTTAAGTAATCCTCAGTTGAGAACAATATAGCCAGTTACACTAATTGTTCTGTAATTTTATAATCTATATGTTTACAGAAAGCACACTCTTGGAAAAATCTAAATCTACATATGCTTTTGGCTATATGGATTTCCAGACAGAATCAAAATATCACTCAAAAAATTATTAATAAAATTTGCCACAGAATCTCTAGTGATAGTTGGCTTGTGGACAAATTTCCCATTTACAAACTTGCCCTCAGTATATCTCTCCTCTTAGAAATATTAGATCCCCTTTCATTTTGAAGATGATAGCACATAATATCTCAGCCATATTATAACTCATTTTTTCTATCATACATAAATGACCTTTATTTTAGTCTGTATTTGTTTGGCATTACACATGCACATATAAATTTTCCATTTTTAAAAATAAGACTTTGTTCCATAATATAGTTAGTAGTTCTGAGATCTATTATTATTAATTTTAGTAATGTTTTTGTATTAAATTAGGCATTTTAAATAATTCTAAAATTTATTATAACTTAGTAATAATGGCTAACATGTATATAACACTTAACTGAGTGCCAGATCCTGTTCTATTGACATATATTTTCTTATAAGGTAATTCTGTTTTACAGGTTAGGAAATGGAGATATAGCATGGTTAAGTGACTTGTTGAAGATCACATAGTTAGTAAATGGTAAATCTTATATTTAAACAAAGTCAGTTCAGCTCTTAATTTTGAGACTATAGCAGCAATTCCTAAGATACTTTAGATGACAGAATTTTAGGCTTGTATTATAAATATATTTCAGAAATTAAAAATATTTTAGAAATCTACAAACTTCAACAAAAGCAAGTGATACAAAGTATCTCTTACTCTTAAACCACATTCAGAGGATCTATAATTTCACAGAGACAAAAAAGAACACTTTCTGGAAATTCTAAATCAAAAGAAACAGGTGCCTGAAATAATGAAAAAATTGAAAATTCATATTTTGTGGTCTTCCATGTAAAAAAAAAGACCTATTTTAGTATAAAGAATAATGTTCTGCCAAAGTTGTCCATGTTGCAATTCCTAGAACCTGTGAATATGATACCTTAGTTGGCAAAGGACAATTAAGTTTACAGGTGGAATTAAGGTTGGTAAACAACTGATTTTTTGGTAGGTAGCCTGAATTATCCAGGTGGATCCAATGTAATCAATAAGTTCCTTAAATGTGGAAGAGAAAGACATTGTAAGAGGCCATAGAGATGAGAGAAGTTAGAAATGCTGACTGCTGCAGGCTTTGAAGATGGACGAAAGGGCTGTAACTTAAGGGAATGTGAGTGACCTCTAGAAGCAAGAGAGGGAATCTTTTCTAGAGCCTCCAGAAAGGAACAGTCATGCTGTCATGCTGGAGCAGTCATGCTGGAGGCTCCAGAAAGGAGCAGTCATGCTGGAGGCTCTAGAAAACCTTGCGGGAGGCTCTAGAAAACCTTGATTTTAGCCCAGCAAAACTCATTTCAGACTTCTGAGCTCCGGAATTATAATACAGATTTTGATTGTATTAAGCCACTACCCTATGACAATTTGTTGCATCAGTGATAAGAAATTCACACACACACACATGCACACACACCACGTATTTGTCCTGAATATCTGAATGTTCTTCAAAGCAAGGCAATATTTTTGGAAAATTATCAGAAAAATAGTGATAATGTGGTCAAACGTGATTATAGGTTGTTGTCATTGGCAGTTACATAGCATAAATTCACCATCTGTCAAAGACTTTACATGTGTTAATTTATTTAATTTTCACGATAAATATATGACATAGATTCCATTACCTTCCCATTTCATATATGAGAAAACAGAGGAACAGAGAATTTAGATAATTTGCTGAAGATCTGAGAATTTGTAAGTGGAAAGGAAGGGATCCAGGCTTTTTGGTTCTAGAAGCCATGCTCTTAACCATTAACCATACTTCTTTTCAAAGGAGATTAAAATGTTTTTTAAAATCTTGTGATAAAGCTGATATTGTAACCATGTACCATAAATGGTAGAGATTTTAGTCTCACGAACTAGAAGGGCTTTCTTGATCAATTCTTTCCTCTGTTGATGAAGGATCCCAGGAAACCAGAAAACTTAGAGTACTTGTCCAAGCTCATGCAATACATCTTTGATATCTTTCACAGCGTTTCTGAGAATTTACCCCATTGTAGATGACTGATGACAGATAGGGAAGACATGCAAAAACAGAAACAACAACAAACAAACAAAAAACATACTGAGAATACTGAGAGAGGCAATTTAACACCTACAGAGTTCATTTCCAGGTTCTGATATGCTACTTAATTAGGTATTGGCTTAATCATGAATAGGCTTCATAATTCACAATGGTGTGAAGTAGGAAGAATTGCACTCAGATCCCCATAGTTACTAGGGGAGTATTAATTATCTGTCCAGTGCAGTGTTAAAACAGATTTAGTTTAATTTATATTCCAAATAACTGGCCAGATAAAAGTACGTGTATTTATCTGTACCTATTTTTCAGTTAAAAATTAAAAAGTTAAAACAGACACCTAGATGAGAAACTAAGTTTCAAGGTTTATTTTAGTGATTTCCCTTATCTGTATTCACTATGA
Organism: Ailurus styani; assembly: GCA_002007465.1. Lineage (NCBI taxonomy): Eukaryota > Metazoa > Chordata > Mammalia > Carnivora > Ailuridae > Ailurus > Ailurus styani. Next base: position 51,063 of record LNAC01000743.1, read on the forward strand.
TAGCAGACTATGAATATGTTCTTGACTGCTGCACCAACACTTCCCTCACTATGTTAATAAAATGAACAACTTAATCAATCTCGGCTTTTGTGGTTTATATTCTTTGCAGGCACCCATAGTAAGATTATAGCCTTCTATCATGTTGAGGAGCATCATTTATTCATCTATATTATATAAGAAGTGGTTCTTTTTAATAGGGATGATGCTAAAAGTTCTATGATTGATTTTATCAGACATGAGGAGATATACAAATAATTACTGTAAATCAAGAAGCAAATTTGGAGCTTTAAATTGAATGCAAATATCACTCAGAGAAGCAGGAAATAAGGATTTTGTAATGTTTACTGAACTTGAAATTTAACAGGAGTTTGCCCAGACAGTACACTTTCAGACACCCTCAAACTGCAGTTCAACAACTGGAGGTTTGGTATGTGAGCAAAATGTCTCTATAGGAGGAAATGAATTGTTGGCTCATCTTTGCTGAGAATATAAATACCATGGGTAAAAGTTTATAATGAATGATACATGCTCTGAAAATGACAGAGACATGTTGATTTCTTTTTCAACCATTGTACTCTGAATATCCTTGAAATTGACATTAAGTAGCATATTTCAACTTAGAGGATTCACTGCTCCAGGATATCATAAAATTAATCAAATGCCAAAGGTAGATTAGGGGAACAAATGAATTTCATAAGCATGTGAATATTAAATAGGAGTAAATGAGTCAGGCATTTATGATAATGGATATGCATCAACTTTTATTTTTGTTTAGGTTAACCCCCTACATATAGAAGCCTTAGGGCATTTAAAATGGTTTTATAAGTTTAGAGAACTTAAAAACCGTAAACTGAATCTGATTAAATGGTGCATAACATAGATTGTAATGAACAGTATATTTTCTATACAGCTTAGTAAATTTGAATTATAAAATAAACCAATAAGTTCAAATTCTGACAAAATCAATTGTGTTCAGCTATTTTTTCTGAAAAATTAAATGACCCTCCCTACATATATTTTATAAAATTATTTTAATCATTTTGATAGTTTGTTCAAATTATTTTTGTATGTTCAGTGATAGGAAACATTTACAGTCCATCTGATGGCCATGTATACAGAGAATCTAAAAAGATGATCAACAAGGTTTATTAATTTCTTACTACATACTAGGTACTAATATAAGCACTTGAATATATGTAACAAAAGAGCCCTATGAAATACATTTCTTTATATCTTGTTTTCTAGGTAAGGAAACTAAAGCCCAGAAACACTAAGTAAATCTCCCCAAATCACCTACTTAGGAAGCAATGGAGGTAGGATTCAAGCCCAGGCAGTCTGGCTAGAAAAATCCAGCTTTAAGTGTTTTTATTGATTACCATGGCTCCATTGGTCAGCAAAGAGGATAGCATTCTTACCAATACATTTAAAAAAGTTTGAGACACGCTTTTAAAAATAGAAATCTGGAGGAATTATAACTTAACTTCATAGTAGAGAACATGCAAAGGAAGTAAAATAGAAATTACTATGTTTAATAACAGTTGTTGAAACAAATTCCGAGTTTATATGGAAAGATCTTTTCATAAAGATTTAGTTGATTCTAGGGAGTTTGAGTCTCAGAAAATTGATTAACACTACTTCTAACAGTGTTATGCAAATTCATAATGTGTTGGTGGTTATGTGTTTTTCAGATATTTGGCAGGCTCACAAATTGTCTTCATTAAGAACAGTGGAGTGATTATTTTTTAATAACAGGATGTTAGAAATGACAGAAGGCAAGTTGAAATACATAAAGTAGCAGAAAAAATGGTTAATAACATATTAATACATGGATGCCTGGGTGGCTCAGTTGGTTAAGCATGTGCCTTTGGCTCAGGTCATGATCTCAGGGTCCTGGGATCAAGCCCCACATCAGGCACTCTGCTCAGCGGGGAGTCTGTTTCTCCCTCTCTCTCTGTGCTCTCTCCATGTGTCTCTTAAATTAATAAAATCTTTTAAAAATAATAATAATAATGTATTAATACATACACATGATCTCTTAGAATACATCAAAGAATTATAAAAACCATAAAAGAAAATAGACGAAGAAGAGTAGTTTCCTCAAATCAAAACATTCTTTTTAAAAAATTTATTTATTTATTTATTTATTTATTTATTTATTTATTTATTTATTTTATTTATTTATTTAAGAGAGAGAGCAAGCAGTGGGAGGGCAGAAGAAGAGGGATAAGCAGACTCCATGCTGAGCGTGGAGCCCAACATGAGGCTCCATCTCAGGACCCTGAGTTCATAACCTGAGCAGAAATCAAGAGTCAGACAACTAACACTCAACTGAGTGAGCCACCCAGCCTCAAAAATATTTGGTGTATATAGGGAGAAATCCATTTTAAATATTAAAAAATGACCAAATTCAGAAACATATATGTAGTAGTGGTGAATTGTTCTGTGTGTGTGTGTGTGTGTGTGTGTGTGTGTATGTGTGACAGAGAGAGAGAGAGAGAGAGAGAGAGAGAGAGAGAGAGAGAAGTTAGTAGAGAATAAAAGAAAATCATTTTCTCTAAGGAAGATATATAATCATATAATTCTATAGCATGACAGATTAGAGAGTGCAGGAGAGAAAGATAATTTGGGAAAAAAGTGTGGGGGCAAAAAAAAGAGGTCCTCAAAGAGACTTTTTTGTACCTTGGTCAGAAGAAAAGGAAACTTTGGGGTTCAACTTGTGGTCCCTGAAAGTGAGAAGTAGGGTCAGTAGCCCTTAGCTACCAGATGTAACAGAGCTGGTGTTCCTGCCATGAACTCCAGCCCATTAAGGGCTTTAGTTTTTAATAAAATATCCAACGTAATGATAATTATTCACTTTGACTTGATGACTTAATTTATCCCTTGATGCTGACACCAGAGGGCATTTTGGATAAGTTTCGAAGGTGGCCTAGTCTCTCTCTCTCTCTCTTGTCCATTTCTTTTCTAGAGAGAAACTAGCTAAAGATACAGGTACAGATATAGATATATAGATATAGATGATAGGGAAACTTGTGTGGCCACTCCTATTGTTAGTCTTAAACACATTTAGATCTCTAAACATGAAACATTTTAAAAGTCCAATTTATTATAAAAGGAACATTCAGAAACAGTGTTCAGGAAAGGGAGCTCAGGTGAACTTAGACTTTGGGTTTCATATAGGTAAAATTTTCATTTTCTTCTTACCATAAAATTGTGTGTGTGTGTGTGTGTGTGTGTGTGTGATTGTTAATCTTCAATTATCTCTCACAATAAACTAGCATGAAACAAAACCTTTTCAAAACTTTTTCACTTTGCTCCAATTAGCTTTTATATAATAAGATGCAATAAAACTATGTGTATGTCAGGCTAACAGAAAAAAAATGAGAAAGGCAGAATTAATTATGATGAAAACAGTCTGCTATTGTACTGGGAGTAATTAGTAGTAACTATGAATGGAGTTTACACAGTTTTTCTTTCATTTGAATCTTCTAATAAAAAAATGAAACTTCTAATAAATGGAATCTTCTAATAAATCTTCTAATAAAATGGAATGAACTACCTAAGAAGATAGTGAAATTTTCAACACTGGACTTTTTTTTCTTTTTAAAGATTTTATTTATTTATTTGACAGAGAGAAACACAGCCAGAGAGGTAACACAAGCAGGGGGTTGGGAGAGGGAGAGGGAGAAGCAGGCTTCCCACGAAGCAGGGAGCCCAATGCAGAGAGCAGGACCCTGGGATCATGACCTGAGCTGAAGGCAGATGCTTAAAGACTGAGCCACCCAGGCGCCCCCAACACCGGACTTTAAAAAGCAAATGATTTATGGCCATTTACAGAGGATTTAGTTGAAGGAGTTCATAGTGGGATGTACCGTATGAATTCTTTTTTTTTTATATGTAAGATTTTATTTATTCATCAGAGAGAGAGAGAAAGAGAAAGAGAGCACAAGCAGGGAAGTAGCAGGCAGAGGGAGAAGCAGGCTCCCCACTGAGCAAGGAGCCTAACATGGAATTAGATCCCAGTACCCTGGGATCATGACCTGAGCTGAAAGTAGACACAACCAACACAACCACCCAGGCATCCCGAATTCTAAGGCTACTTTTACCTGTGTTTTTAAATTTTGTGATTCATTTAAACATTTCCAGGTGCAAAAGAAAGCTTTTTTTTTTCTATTTTTGGGTTTATTTAAATTCAAGTTACTTAACATATCAACTATTATTAATTTCAGGGTAGAATTTAGGGATTCATCAGTTGCATATAATACCTAGTGCTCATTACATCAAGTGCCCTCCCTATTGCCCATCAAACAATTGCCAGATCTTCCCACCCAATTCCCTTCCCAGAATCCTAAGTTTGTTCTCCATAGTTAAGGGTCTTTTATAGTTTTTCTCCCTCTCTGTTTTTTTTTTCTGTTTTTTTTTAAAGATTTTTATTTATTTTTTTGACAGATAGAGATCACAAGTAGGCAGAGAGGCAGGCAGAGAGAGGAGGAAGCAGGCTCCCTGCTGAGCATAGAACCCAATGCAGGCCTCGATCCCAGGACCCTGAGATCGTGACCTGAGCCGAAGGCAGAAGTTTTAACCCGCGGAGCCACCCAGGCACCCTCTCCCTCTCTGATTTTATCCTTTTTTATTTTTCCTTCCCTTCCTGTATGTTCATCAGTTACCTATTTCAAATTCCACATATGAGTGAAATTGTATGCCATTTGTCTTTCTGTGACTGACTTATTTCTTTTACCATAACACACTCTAGTTCCATCCACATCATTGCAAATGGCAATATTTCATTCTTTTTGATGGCTAAGTAGTATTCCATTCCATATATACCACATCTTCTTTATCCATTCATCTGTGGGTGGACATCTGGGCTCTTTCCACATTTTGGCTATTTTGGACACTGCTGGTATAAACATTGGTGTGCATGTACCCCTTTGAATCACCCTTATTGTACCCTTTGGATGAATACGTAGTAGTGTGATTGCTAGGTAGTAGGGTAGTTTTAGTTTTAATTTTTTTTTTAGAATTTATTTATTTATTTGTCAGAGAGAGAGAGGGAGAAAGCACAAGCTGGCAGAGTTGCAGGCAGAGGCAGAGAGAGAAGCAGGCTCCCCATTGAGCAAGGAGCCCAATGTGGGACTCAATCCCAGGATTCTGGGATCATGACCTGAGCCAAAGGCAGCTGCTTAACCGACTGAGCCACCCAGGCTTTCCTAGTTTTAATTTTTTGAGGCATCTCCATACTGTTTCCCAGAATGGCCATGCCAGTTTGCATTCCCACCAAAAGTGTAAGAGGGGCCCCCTTTCTCTGCATCCTCAACAACATCTGTTCATTTTAGCCATTCTGATGGGTGTGAAGTGCAATCTCATTGTGGTTTTGATTTGTATTCCCCTGATGGTTAATGATGTTGGGCCTTTTTCATGTGTCTGTTGGACATTTATATGTCTTCTTTGGGGAAATGTCTGTTCATGTCTACCCATTTCTTTACTGGAATTTTTGGTTTTTGGGTATTGCTTGATAAGTTCTTTTTTTTAATTTAAATTCAATTGGCCAACATATAGTACCTCATTAGTTTCAGATGCAGTGTTCCATATTTCATCAGTTGCATACAACACCCAGGGCCAATCATATCTTGTGTCCTCCATAATGCCCATCAACCAACTACACATTCTCCCACCCCCTTCCCCTTCGGCAACCCTCAGTTTTTTTCCTATAGTTAAGAGACTTTCATGGTTTTTCTCTCTCTCTGATTACTTTCTTTTTTTATTTTATTTATTTATTATTTTTAAAGTATGCTTCACACCCAGCATGGAGCCTAATGTGGGGCTTGAACTCTTGACCCCGAGATTAAGACCTGAGCTGAGATCAAGAGTTGGATGCTTAACTGACTGAGCCACCCAGGCACTCTCTGATTACTTTCAATTCTGTTTTCCCTCCCTTCCCCTAAGATCCTCTGCATTGTTTGTTATATTCCACATAGTAGTGAAACCATATAATTGTCTTTCTCTTATTGACTTATTTCACTCAGCATAATACCATCCAGTTCCATCCACATCAAACTAAATGGTAAGTATTCATCCTTTTTGATAGTGAACAATATTCTACTGCATATATATATATCACATTTTCTTTATCCATTCATCTGCTGATTCTGTTGATGGACATCTCTTTCCATAGTTTGGCTATTGTCGACATTGCTGCTATAAACATTGGGGTACAGATACATTTGTATCTGTGGATAAATACCTAGTAGTGCAATTGCTGCAACAATTGCAATTGTTGTAGACTAGCTCAATTTTTAACTTCCTGAGGAACCTCCATACTGTTTTCCAGAGTGGCTATACCAGCTTGCATTCCCATCAAAAGTGTAAGAGGGTTTCCCTTTCTCCACATCCTCACCAACACTTGTTGTTTCCTGACTTCTTAATTTTAGTGATTCTGACTGGTATGACGTGGTACCTCATTGTGTGTTTGATTTATATTCCACTGGTGCCAAGTAATGTGGAGCTTTTTTCCATGTGTCTATTGACCATTTGTATGTCTTTTTTTGAGAAATATCTGTTCATGTCTTCTGCCAATTTCTCTTTTTTAAAGATATTTATTTATTTATTTGACACAGAGAGAGAGAGATCACAAGTAGGCAGAGAGGCAGAGAGAGAGGAGGAAGCAGGCTCCCTGCTGAGCAAGGAGCCCTATGTGGGGCTTGATCCCAGGACCTGAGATCATGACCTGAGCCGAAGGCAGAGGCTTTAACCCACTGAGCCTCCCAGGTGCCCCTCATCTGCCAATTTCTTGACTGGATTATTTGGTTTTTGGGTGTTGAGTTTGAGAAGTTCTTTATAGATCTTGGATATCAGCCCTTTGTCTGTAGTGTCATTTGCAAATATCTTCTCCCATTCCGTGGGTTGCCTCTTTGTTTTGTTGACTGTTTCCTTTGCTGTGCAGAAGCTTTTTATCTTGATGGTTTCAATAATTTATTTTCACTTTTGTTTTCATTGCCTTTGGAGACGTTTCTAACAAGAAGTTCCTGTGGCCAAGGTAGAAGAGGTTTCTGCCTGTGTTGTCCTCTCGGATTTTGATGGTTTCCTGCCTCACATTGAGGTTTTTCATCCATTTTGTGTTTATCTTTGTGTATGGTGTAAGAAAATGGTCCAGTTCCATACTTCTACATGTGGCTGTTCAATTTTCCCAGCACCATTTTTTGAAGATACTGTCTTTTGTCCATTGGAAATTATTTTCTGCTTTGTCAAAGATAAGTTGAACATAGAGCTGTGGGTCCATTTTTCAGGTTCTCGATTCTGTTCAATTAATTGAAGTGTTTGTATTTGCACAAGTACTGTACTGTCTTGATGATTACAGCCTTGTAATATTGCTTGAAGTCCAAAATTGTGATGCCTCCAGGTTCGGTTTATTTTATTTTATTTTTTAAAGATTATTTATTTATTTATTTATTTATTTATTTATTTATTTATGAGAGGGTGAAAGAAAATAAGTGGAGGGAGGGGAAGAGAGAGAGGGTGAAACAGTCTCCCTGATGAGCAGGGACGCCACCCCCCCCAAAGCAGGACTCAATCCCAATACCCTGATATCATGATCTGAGCTGAAGGCAGACACTTAACCAAATGAGCCACCCAAGTGCCCCTGGATTTGTTTTCTTTTTCATTACTTCAGCTCTCCAGGTTCTTTTTCTGGTTCTATACAAATTTTAGAATTGTTTGTTCTAGCTCTGTGAAAAATGCTGGTGGTATATTGATAGGAATTGCATTTAATGTGTGGATTGCTTTGGGTAGTAGACATTTGAACAATATTTGTTCTTCCAATTCGTGAGCATGGGTTATTTGTCCGTTTCTTTGTGTCATCTTCAATTTCTTTTATAAATGTTCCATAGTTTTCAAAGTACAGAACTTTTACTTCTTTGGTTAGGTTTATTCCTTGGTAACTTATTGTTCGGGGTGAAATTGTAAATAGGATTGATTTGTTTATTTCTCTCTGCCTCTTGGTTGTTGGTGTATAGAAATGCAACAGATTTCTATGCATTTATTTTATATCCTACAATTTTGCTGAATTCATGTTAACAGTTCTAGGAATATTTTGGTGGAGTCTTCTGCTGTGTTTTCTATATAGTGTATCATGTTATCTGCAAAGAGTGAAAGTTTGACTTCTTTGAGGATTTGGATGATATTTACTTTTTTGTTGTTGATGTTTGATGGCTGAGGCTGGGACTTCCAGGACTATGTTGAACAACTGTTATGAGAGTGGGCATCCCTGTCGTGTTCCTAACCTTAGAGGGAAAGCTCTCAGTTTTTCCCCATTGAAGATGAAATTGGCTGTGGGTCTATATGGCCTTTATGATGTTAATGCTCATTCAATTCCTACTTTGTTGAAGGTTTTTATTAAGAAAGGATGCTTTATCTTGTCAAATGCTTTTTTCCACATCTATTGAGAGGACCGCATGTTTCTTATAGTTTTTTATTAATGTAGTGTATCACATTGTCTGATTTGTGGATGTTGGTCCACACTTTCAGCCCAGGAATAAATCCTACTTCATAATGGTGAATAATACTTTAAGAGTAAGGTTGAGTTTTATATTTGAGACTTTTTTTTTTCTTCTTGAGGTAAGCCTGTATTGCAACATACTTAACTCTTAGGGTTGTCTTTTGCTGAACCCCAAAGTTTTTGAACAGTTGTCTTTCATTTTCATTTGCTTCCACGTATTTTTTAAAAATTACTCTTTAATTTCCTGGTTAACCCATTCGTTATTTAGTAAGATGTTCTTTAATCTCCATGTATTTGTGGTCCTTCCAAATTTTTTCTTGTGGTTGACTTCAGGTTTCACACCACTGTGGTCTGAAATTAAGCATCGTATGATCTTAGTCTTTTTGTGCTGGTAGAGGGCTGATTTGTAACTCGCTAGAGAATGTTCTATGTGCACTCAAAAAAGAATGTGTGTTCCGCAGCTTTATAAGGAAATCATCTCAGTGTATCTGTGAAGTCCATCTGGTACAGTGTGTCATTCAAAGCCCTTGTTTCTTTGTTGACCTTTTTTTTAGGTAATCTGTCCATTGTGTTGAGTGGGGTGCTAAAGAACTTACTATTATTGTATTATCTGTGAGTTTTTAAAATTTTGTTACTAATTGATTTATATATTTGGCCACTCCCAAATTAGGGGAATAAGTATTTACAATTGTTAAATCTTTCTGTTGGATAGAGCCCTTTATTATGATACAATGTCCTGCATCTTTTATTACAGTCTTTGGTTTAAAATCTAATTTTTCTGTTGTGGTGTCTGGGTGTGTCAATCTGTTGAGAGTCTGACTCTTGATTTCAGCTCAGATCGTGATCTCAGGATCCTGGAAATGAGTTTTGGATTGGGCTCTGGGCTTGTCAGGGAGTCTGCATGAGGAATTCTCTCCATCCCCCTCGTTCTTTCTCTCTCTCTCTCAATAAATAAATAAATCTTTAAAATAAATAAATAAATTAATGTTGGCCCCCAAACACAGGGCACTTTTATACTGCAGTATTACTTTCTAGTGGGTAGTTTCTGGTGGCTCCCTCCCCCTTCTGTTTATCCTCCGATATCAGTCTGAGTGCTCCCACTCTGCCTTACCTCTCCGATGATGATGTCCTGCCCTGGAGAGATGCAGAAGTGTATAATCTTCTTTTTTTTTTTTTTGGTGATCCAAGATTCATTGTTTATGCAACACACCCAGTGCTCCATGCAATTCGTGCCCTCCTTAATACCCACCAGCAGGATCACCCATCCCGCATCCCCCCTCCACTCCATAACCCTCAGTTTGTTTCTCAGAGTCCACAGTCTCTCACGGTTCATCTCCCCTTCCAATTTACCCCAATTCGCTTTTCCTTCCCTTCCACTAGAGTCTTCCATTTTATTCCTTATGTTCCACACGTAAGTGAAACCATATGTTAATTGACATTCTCTGCTTGACTTATTTCACTGAGCATAATGTCCTCCAGACCCATCCATGTTGATACAAAAGTTGGATATTCATCTTTTCTGATGGCTGAGTAATATTCCATTGTATATTTTGTTTGTTAAGGCAATTCTTGTTTTGCAGTTGGCCTTTTTTCATACTTCTTCACAAAAGAGGAATCTGAATACAGAAACACCATATGCAATTCTGATACATTTAAGCACACAATTTAAGTGCAATTCCTGGTTTCGAAAATGACTGCAATTTACATATATCACTTACATAAACATAGTATAATTCATATATGTTTGGTGATTAATGAATAAGTCAATTGAACAAGTGATAAGAAAGCATAATAGAATAGCAAACTTCATGTCACAAGACAGATTTGATATACTTTTAAAAAACTCAAGGGCTGAGTAAGAATTTAGAGACTTGATCATATCACAGCTGGCCATTTGATGTGCAACCTTAAACAAATTGAAATAGTTAATTTATTTCACTTAGATAGGCAGTATATCCTCCAAGAATAGGTAACATACCCAGGTTCAATGTAGCATCAAATTTAATTCTAATATAGTGGCTGAGAATGGTTCAGTGTGGTTTGAATTAAATAGCTTTAAAAAGAGGATTAAGGAATATTTTTTCAGTAAAAGAATGTAAGTTACAAAACATTCTAATAGAATTTGAGAAAGAAACAAAATTGAAAGACATCTTATGTATGTGCATATGTCCAAGAGTAACTATATCACCACAGAAAAGTGTCTGAAAGCAAACTGAGAACAATAATTTTCCCTGAGATTTTAACTTTCTACTTGTTTGACTTTTATTTATGAAGATAACATCTTAAGAAATAACCTGTGTACATTAATACAGGTTATTTTGTGTTGTTTGACTTTTATTTATGAAGATAACATCTTTTTTTTTAAAGATTTTATTTATTTATTTGACACAGAGAGAGAGATTACAAGTAGGCAAAGAGGCAGGCAGAGAGACAGGGAGAGGAGGAAGCAGGCTCCCTGCTGAGCAGAGAGCCTGATGCGGGCCTCGATCCCAGGACGCTGAGATCATGACCTGAGCCGAAAGCAGAGGCTTTAACCCACTGAGCCACTCAGGCACCCTATGAAGATAACATCTTAAGAAATAACCTGTATACATTAATTTCTAAAGAATCTCAGTAAATTTTTTTTGAGGGGAAAAAAAGTGTTATTCCCTATTTTGATACATAGATCCTGCCTGCATAAAGATCAGTTGTGATTATTATTGTGATAACTACGTATTAAATGAAATAGTCATTGAATGTTGTTATAAGGTTAGTTCTTTGAAGGAAAAGTTTTAAAAATTATAGTCCCAGTGGAGGTGGGTGGGGGACAGGCTAAATGGGTAATGGTTATTAAGGGGGGGCTCTTGTCATGAGCACTGGGTGTTTTATGTAAGTGATGAATCACTCAATTCGATTCCTGAAATCAATATTACACTATATGTTAACTTACTAAAATTTAAATAAAACATTAAAAATAAATAAAACCTGATAGCTCTAACCTGAACCAGAAGTATTCATCTTCTAAAATAGTTCTTGGGGGAAAAATAGTTCTTGGACCCTGAGTTAAGCCATTCTTTCTTTCTGACTTGCACTTCACACATTTCTCCACTCCACCAATGCCATGCATGTCTTTCAAAGCAAAGAGTCAAGCTGAACCAAAGAAGAAATGTTTTCTTAACTTATCACACCACATTTGAATCATACCTCGACAGTGTTCAATGTTTCTTCTAGCTCTATAATATATTTTCATGGATACCTTAGGAAAACTATTTTTAAAAAGTGACACATGGCAAAAGTAGGGATTTTATAGTTTATTTTGTGTTGCCTTGAGACAGGTAAAAATAATAAACTGCATCACTACTTACTTTATATTAAAAATGAAGGAGAAAGGAAGAACAGTTGAAATTGGATACATTATTAATTTAGTAAATACCATTGTGTATCTGTTATTTTTGAAATTCTGTTCTAGGCTCTGAGTATATATAGTGATCAAAATTTGTTCCATGTCCTAAGGAAACATAGTATAGTGAAAAATCTTATAATTAATAAATGTGTAATAGTGAACTCTCCATTGCTATAACTAAGAGGTTAGTTGTTGTTGTTCTTGTTATTATTATTATTATTATTATACCACCCTACCTATTCAATCACTAACATATTGATAGAATTCCTAACATATTGATAGAAAATATTTGTCACATAAATATCATGGACTATGTTCTTATTGCACTATTAACATTTAATGTTACATTTATTTTTTTTTTAATTTCAGCCTGGCCTAGTTTTTAGGTATTTTTATCTCTGTGATAAGGGACTGCCTGGTGTCTTCTATATTTTCTCAAGCCTACCTGATATACCTATGATTGTTTTAAATTCTAATTCAGGCATATTACTTATATCTGTTTTGATTAGATCCCTGGCCATGAGTATTTCTTGTTCTTTCTTTTGGGATGAATTGCTCCATCTTGGCATTTTGTCTGGGTCTCTGTCTTCTCTGTGTTAGGGAAGCCTTTTATGTTTCCTGCTCTGAGAAGTAACGGTTATGTTAAGAAGAGGTCATATGCAGTCCAGGGTTTGATGCTTCAGGGGAAGTGTTTCTGGTGTATGTTCTGTGCACTCTGCTTTTGTGGTTTGGCTACTTTTTCCCTCATGTCAGTCCTCTGCAGAGTTTCTCCTTGCCCGCAGTGGGAAATGTTTGGACCTTGTCCACTATATGGTGAGTTTTAACTAACTGTGTTTTTTTCTGCTTGTTAAAAGAGGTTGGATCCTACTTCCCCTAGAGCTGAATCTTTGGAGCACTCTATGGTCAGTAGAGTTGATAGATACAGGAGGTTTGTGGTGATCTTATGGGGTAGGGCCCACTGCTGCTCAGGCACACTTGTGCTAGGAAAAAAGCACCTGCAAAGCACAAGTGGGCAGGGCTTGCTCTAAGCAGCTCAAGCCTCCACTGTAGGCACTGTGCTGCTCAATAAAGTATGTCTGTGCTGATGGGTGGGGGTAAAAACGGTGCCAGCCAGTCCTTTCACCCCTGGAGAGGGGAGTTCACACATGTTCCTGTTTAAGAAGCCCCCAGAGAAGAGCCAACAATTTCCCCTTACCTGTCCCAGGCTTCCCTCAGATCTCTGCCTTCACCTATCTGTGCCTGAGTGCTCTGCTCACCTGCCAGCAGGGTGCTCCTGTGTTTTATCTCAGGCACACTGGCTGGGTTTCAAAACTCTAAATTTTATGTACCTGGTGTGACAAGGACCCATGCTGATCCTCTGGGGGAGGGTCACACCATGTTGTGATTGGTAGTGATTTGTCCCAGAAGCATAGTCACACATACATGCAGGGGCTTGGAGTTTATGGTAAAATGCAGCAAAAAGCTGGCATACAGGTTAGGTGCCCTTGGCATCTGCCTTTTCTCCTGTGTTAATGAACAGAGCAGCTCAGTGGTGCCTGTTGCCTCTTTTGTCCCCTGAGAGGCAGTGGTACCTCTCCCAAATGCACTCCAAGAAGGGCAACTGTCTCTCCCATCATGTGCCAGGGGATCCTTAGAGCATGCTGTCCACTCCCAGGTCTCTGCTTTCCTTCTCCACAAGAGCACCTCTACATCCACCAGGCTCCATCTTGGCAATGGAGCAACTTCAGACTTTTTGAGCTCTACTGCCTGTAAAACTTATGATAATCAACCCTTTATGTTTTCCCAGTCTATGGTTTTGGGGAAGTGTTCTTCTTGTGCAATGACTTGTTTCCTGCTCTCACTCTGTCTCTTTTTGTCTCTCTGTCTCTGTTTCTCTCTTTCTCTCCTCTTTCCTTGATCGAGGCTCCCTCCCTTCTGCAGTATGGGCAATTCTTTTCTCTCCCAAATGACAGTTGTGCATCTCCTACTTTCCATGACATGGCCTCATTTCTCCCTCCAGTTTAGCACTTTCTTCCCTTAGTCCTCAGATCAATTTCCTGGGTGCTGGGTGTTTAGAATGATTTCATATTTATCTAGCTATGTTCAAACAATGAGGCAAGAATAAGGTCCTCCTACTGCTCTGCCATTTTAATTCCCTCTCACCCATGTAGTTAACTTTTAAATACATTCTTCTTGACTTTTTTCTTATTTTGTAATTTCACATAATTACAATATCAGAAGTAAAGGAACTCATTATAAAAATAGAAAAAACATATCTAAATTGAAATCTATTTTATAGGAAAACAAATTAATTCAGAATAAAAATAAGTTAAAGGCTAAGTTAAATTCTATTATAAAAATTGCTTTTTAAAAATGTCCTTTTTTTAAGAACTTGAAGAAATGTCTGGTGGAAAAGCATAAGTCTTTCACAAAATGGTTTCATGAAGCACAGATGTTTTCCAACCTCCCACAGGGATACATCCCACCACAGTGAAGACAGCATGTGCTTCTTCCCTTACTTATCTGGCTCCATTCCTTAGGAATCTACTTCTTTCCATGATTAGCTGAAATAAGCTTATTTCAGAAGAGTTAACCTTAGCCTCTTCATGAATATTCATTTGATGGGATGAGGTAAACAAGAAGTAAACTAATTTATCTAAAAATATTGGCAACTCCAAATGTCACTTTTTTATTGAGTGCCATTTTAAATTATGTCCACTATACAAAAAAATCTAAGAATTCAAATTATTTTGGGGAAATAAAGTTAATATTGATTTAAACTAATTGAATCATAAATGTACCAGTTTTATGTTAAATTATGCATGAATCAAACATTTTATAACATGTTATTGATATTATGATAATGTCAGTATGCAGCAACTGAATTTTATGTGCATGTATTAGTTTTCTATTGCTTCCATGACAGATTATCACAGGTTTAGTGGATTAAAGCAACTCAAATATATTATCTTAAAAATTCTGAAGATTAGATACCCAACAAAGTTTTCAGTGGACTAAAATCATGATGGTAACCCATATTCCTTTCTGGAGGCTATAGGGGAGAATCTGGTTTTTTTTTTGTTTTGTTTTCACCAACTTTTAGTGCCACCCACATTCTGTGGTTCATGGCCCTTTCCTCTATCTTCAAAGCAAAAATATTGCTTCTCTTTCACCCTTATTTTCCTCATATCTCCCTTTGACTACACTAAAATCTGGAAAGTTTTCTTCTTTTAAGAGCTAGTGATTACCCTGGGCCCACTTGTATAATCCAGAATAATCTCCTCACATCAAGGAACTTAATCTGAATTGTATCTACCAAGTTCCTTTAGCCATGTTAGGTAACACCATCACAGGTTCTGGACATCACTGAGGGTCACCCTTCTGTCCTATTTCAATGTAAGAGTCTTTCTTTCAGCTATCTAAATGTTTGCCTAAGCAAATGAATAGGCAATGTAATCAATCCAATTCAGCCAACAATATCATCATAAAATAATGTAACTCAAATATTTTATATAGAGCCAGACTGAAAAATGAAATCCATGTCATACGAAAAAGAAAGGGTTCAGTATTCAACAAGTATTTGTATATGTGCCAAACATTTTGGTTCTTAATCAAATAACATTAAATTGAGTTTAACATTATTAGACTTGATGAGTGTCTACTGTTCACCATATATCTAGGTCACAATGAATATATCTAGAAATTATTTATGTAAAAGCTTTAATACCTCATAAGTTGGTATGTTTTTATGTTTATATTTATTTAAATAGTTATATATTAGTCATACTATTCAATATGAATATTTTACATTATATAATGAAAAAGAAAAAACTTCATAGTTTTTTTTACTTAATATTAAGAATTTTATAGTTAAAAACAATTTTTCATTTTAAGAAATAAAACATTGAAGGGAACCTGGGTGGCTCAGTCAGTTAAGCATCTGCCTTCAACTCTGGGTTATGATCCCAGGGTCCTAGGATCAAGCCCCACGTTGGGTTCTGCTCAGCAGGTAGCCTGCTTCTCCCTCTCCGTCTGCCTGCTTCTCCCCATGCTTGTGCTCTCTCTCTCAAAAAAAAATAAAATCTTAAAAAAATATTGAGAGACCCACAAGAAAAAAAGAGAGAAACCATTTGAAACAAATCAAATATTACCAGTAAATGGTTTTTATTTGCATTTCAAAAATGCAGATGGTTTGTGATCAAAGCCAATTTTATGACTTAGCTGAGTAATTTTTTTTACTTATAACTGAACATTTCATACTGAAATTATTGTACTCAGTGATCAACAAATCATTTTGGTTTTCCATTATGTGAAGTCTCATTAATTTAATAAACCCATTTGTGAATTAAGTAGCTTGCATTTCACTGAGGTTTAATAAATGAAACATTGAAACACCCTTATGATCTATAATAAAACTCTTACAGTAGAAAAGATGCTTTCCTTTGGAGAGAAACTATGTCTTATTTATCTTTGTGTCCCCCATAGTTTGATGGTGATTCTGTTGTTTAATTTGTGATCTTTAAAAATATCAAAGCCATCTTTTTAGAAGATTAAAATTTAAAACACAAGGAAAAAATCCACTACTAGGGTTTAGACAGCTTTTCAAAACACAGAGAAGCTTCTTTAGACCCTTTTCATTAGACAATAATCTTTCTCACACATCCTTCAGAGGGAGGCTGCCCTCTATGATACTAGGAGGTCCTGAAAATCCATCCATCTTGATTCCAATGTTGCTTACTCTTCTCAAACAAAACAAAACAAAACAAGTACTCTCATTGATTTCCCAACTTACCTTGTAAAAGAAAAAAAAATCAATGCATGCTGCTAATCAATCCCAGGTGGGAGGTGGGTGGCATAACCGGTAACTACATTTATGAAAAAATAAGTTGCATATTTAATCAATTTGTCAAATTCTTATTTTTGTAATGCATGTTAACATATTCAAGATTTTGAGAAGTCCTAATGAAAATAGACTTGAATGTGTGTACTCAGCTTCTTGATTCTATAAAATTGTTTTTCGGTAAATTGGGAAAATTTTATAAAGTTATTTCTTCAGATAAGTTTTCAGGCCTCTTCTTACCATGCAGAATTCTAATGATATGCATACTATATATTTTTTATATTCTTACAAGTCCCTGAGGCTCTGTTCACTTTTTTGCCATCTATATTCTCACTGTTTGAACAGAATAAATTTATCTTTCTTCAAGTTCTCTGATTCTTTCTTCTGTCCCTTCCATTTTGATGTTGAAAGCATCCACTGAGTTTTTTATTGTGGTTATTGTAATTTTCAGTTCTAAAATTTCCTTTTGACTCTTTTTTATATCTTCTTTTTTATCATTTTTTTGTATCTATTTGTTTGTTTTTGCCTGAGGCTTTCTATATCTTTACAGAGAGGTCTTACCTTTCAATGTTCCAAGTGTATTTGTTATTGCTTATTATATGTTCCTTATGATGACTGTTTGGCAATTATTTTCAGATAATTCTAACAATTCTGTCATGCTGATGTTGGTATCTGTTGACTGTTTTCTCATTCAAGTGGATATTTTCCTGCTTCTTAGTATGATGTGTGATTTTCTGTTGAAATCTAGACATTTAGAGTATCATGTTATGAGATTCTGGATTTTATTTAAACTTTCTGTTTTAGCAAGCCTCATATGATACCACTTCAGTGGAAAGGGGCGCTACTTCATTACTGCCAGGTAATGGTGTGAATCCGAGTTCCCCACTCAGTTTCCACTGATATCCAGTAGGTTCAAGGGCTTACTCCTGGATTAGGTTAGGAGTCACTTTTTCCCACTAGGCTTCAGCTGATACCACCCTAGTTAAGATAGGCAGATTTGCCTTGTAACTACTTGGTATGTGGTCTTCATTAAAACTAAGGGAGGCTGGCCTCATGGCTGTTGTGCAGTGCTGAGAGATCTGACTTTTCACTAGGTCTTCTCTGACACAACCTACCACAGTAGTAAGAGAGAGATATCGATATCTTGTTATTTTCCAGTGTGAGGGAAAAAGTCTAAGTTCCCCACTATGCCTTTGTTGACACCTGAGGGGGAGACATGTGGGGAAGGGGAGGAGATTCCTTGTTACCTTTAGATTGAGATGGGAGTTCTGGCTCTTCATTAGATCTCCACTGATACCTCCTTAACTGGCAGGGGTAGCGATGACTGATTACTGCTCCCCACACAGCATTCTCTGACATTACTCTGGGAGAATGACAGTGAGCTGTGTGAGGTTGGGAGGAGAGTAGTTAAAAGCAACTTGTTACAGACTGGCAAAGGTGGAAGTCTAGGGTCTCCACTAGGCTGGTATGCATAGGGATGGAGCCATTTTTTTTTTCTGTAGTGAAAGGTGGAATGAAAAGTTATTGTGAACTAGTGTCTTTCTTGTTAGGCCATCCCTTTCTAGTACTTTTGGTTACTGATAGTAGGCTTTTGATGAGACTTTTTTTGGTCTGTGTCTGTTGACATTTCCAGGTCACCAACTGCATTATATGGGGAGGAAAAAACAAACAAACAAAAAACAAAAAACAAGGATCTCACCACTATGCCCTGCCTTGGGTTCTGAGGTCCCTGGCCACTAGTCTGCCCTCTGTCCACTTTTCAGGCTCTTTATGTTTGGTTTATTTATAATTCCAAGAGTTTTTTGTTGTAGTTAGCAGAAGGAATAAGGAAAGGTACACCTACCCCATTTTTATATCTATTTTTGTGATATGAGAAATTTTTATACTTAGTGCCCAGATCCACTAGTATGCTGGTGATTTCAACATGGTGATATTTTAATTATATCATTGCTTTACATTTGTTACTGAGAACACTTTTATAAATATGTGTTTCTCCTTACCTGTTATTTGGTTGCCCAATGGTATAATTCATATTATAAAAAAAAAGGTAAGTGAATCAATCATTCTTTCACTTTAATTACCAGTTTCTAAGAGAATGAATTGATTCTATCATTCTGAAAGAAACACTGAGTAGATCATTTTCATATCATTATGAATTTATAGATTTAAACATTTTTATGTTTCATTGCACCATGATTTCTTAGTTTTATTAATGTTCAATAAAAATTGTCCAAGTTTTTATTGTTCAATTTTTGGCTGGTGAGAGCTTTGTCAAGTTGGATTTTGAGTCCTTTTGACAAGACCATAATAACCTTCATATATATTTGCTATCTGGTAAAATAAAGTAATCAAGGATCACTGCCTCATACATTTCCTGCCATAGACCTTGAATCTGCCATTATTCTAAAAGGGTCTCTTTTCTTTTAATGGGTAATGTTTTGAAACCATAATCTATATGCTCAGATCCTCATTGCTACTATTTGGATCATATTTATAGGACTTTACAATGGACAGAGATGTGAAATGTGTGTGTGTGTGCACATGGACACATATATTTAAAGATAAAACACAACATAAATTCACACTGATTTTTCAAATTCAGGTCCACGTGATTTTTAAAATAATGTCTTCTTTTTTATATCTGTAATTTTTCTCTTTTTAAAATTTTTTTGAGTATAGTTGACACACAATGTTACATTAGTTTCAAATGCATAACATAGTGATTCAACAAGTTTATACTTTATGCTATGCTCACCATGTAGTCACCATAATTTCCTATAAAATATTAAAAATATTATTTGTTATATTCCTTATGCCGTACCTTTTATCCCTGTGACTTATTCATTTAATAACAAGAAGCCTGTAACTTCTTTCTTTCAGGTCTATAATCCTGGTTCTCTAGAATATAAGGTCTGACAGAATCAGAGCAGCCTGATTATTATTTGCTTCATCTTATATTACTCCTTCAATAATTTTGAATTATAATACATACACCTACATGGGCAATATAATAATTGAAAAAAAAGTAAAAAATATTTTTGGCTATTCCTCTTCATTGTGCATCATTTTTATAATAATTGTACTTGGGGGACCTGGGTAGCTCCGTTGATTAAGCATCTGCTTTCAGTTCAGGTCATGATCTCAAGGTCCTGGAATCAAGCCCCACTTCGGGCTCTTTGCTCAGTGGGTAATCTAATTCTCCCTCTCCCTCTACCTGCCACTCCTCATGCTTGTGCTTTCTCCCTCTCTGTCAAATAAATAAATAAAACCTTAAAACATGAGAAAATAAAAACATAAAATAAAATAGTTGTACTGTATTTACATTGGTATAGAACATAAATATACTTGTTACATTCTCTTTGTTTTAGTCCTAATTCAGTCTTTGTTCTATAATAACTATACATTTAATTTTTAGTAATAATGTTTGTTATTTTTTAACTTTCTCCAGTTATTTTCATTGTCTGAAATTCATTCTCCAATGGAATCTTGGATCATTCATGGATGTAATATTCTTAATTTTTTTTCATTTTGGTAATATTTCATGTTTTTTGTAATTGAAAGCCATTTTTGCAAGAAATAAAACCATCATGTACTCTATTCCCTTCTCTCATTATTACTACTAAAAAGTTTTATGGTAATCTTTAATTACCTAATAAGTCATCATCTTGGATGTTCCAATAATATTTTTTCTACTCTCTTATTAATTCTAGTAATTTTAAAAGAAAAAAAAAAGAATATTGGGGTGCCTGGGTGGTTCAGTTGGTTAAGCATCTGCTTTCAGCTGGGGTCTTGATCCCAGGGTACTGGGATTAAGCCCCACTTCGGGCTCCCTGCTCAGCAGGGAGTCTGCTTCTCCCTTTGCCCCTCCCCCCAACTTGTCCTCTACTTCACTCTCTTTCTGAAATAAATAAATAAAATATTTTTTTTAAAAAAGAATATACACTGGCATTCATCATTTGGAGTTGATGCTTTGAGGCATGTAGTGTGGTGTGGTGTTTCAATATTTCAGTTTTCTTATTCAGTTTGTATTTATTTTGTTCCTTTGTTTTGCTTTATTTACTCCTATTATTGGTATATTGGATCTTCTTTATATTGAAGATATTGAAATAAATGTTTCAATATTTAACACATTCTGATAAACCATTATCATCTCTTTTAAAATTTCTTTTTGTTTATTTTTTTCTCCATTTGACTTTACCTGTTATTTTGTTTCTTTCAGTTTAAAAGGAAAATTTAATTAATTTTATTTCATTTGTAATATTTTCTCAAGTTTTATCATCTCATTTTTATAATTTATAACTCTGTTTTATATTGTTCTTTCATATCTTGTACAATTATATTAATGTCTTTTAGCTCATTTAAATAAGTTATGGTTTTAACCCATTTTTATGAACTGTAAGAATGCTTTTCTGTTCCTTATTTTTACTATCTTTTAACTTTGTATGAGGTATACCTCAATAATACTCAATTGTTCTTTCTTATGTAGAATTATTAGACTTCTTGAAATTTTAGATGGAGGCAGTATGCAGGGTAATTCATAGGAAGTACTTTAACAAGTAGCTCTAACATCCCAGAGCTTCCTTTTATTGTTGCTGGCTAAAAAAATGGTGGCTTCCCTTCTGGATTATCATGGTATTTTCACCCTCCTCCATTTTATCTGGACTTTCTCACTATTGTCCTATCCTGCTCAGTTTTGATTTCATACTAAAAAAGTTTTGTCTTGGTGTAGAAACTTGTCCTTGAAGGGATAGATATATATAAATATAGATATAATATATATATTAAAAATTTTTATATGTATAAAATATAAAAGATATATATGTATACACACACATATATATATATTATATAATATATATATATATAGGCTTCTTAATCTATTCATATTGTTGGGCACTTGGCCTCTTTACATAATTTGGCTATTGTAGAAAATGCTGCTATACACGTCGGGGTGCATGTATCCCATTAAATTAGTATTTTTGTATTCTTTGGATAAGTACCTAGTAATGCAATTGCTGGATTGTAGGATAGCTCTATTTTTCACTTTTTGAGGAATCTCCATGCTGTTTTCCAGAGTAGCTGCATCAGTTTGCATTCCCACCAATAGTGTAAGAGGGTTCCTTTCTCTCCACATCCTTATCAATACCTATTGATTCTTGTGTTGTTGATTTTAGCCATTCTGACAGGTGTGAGGTGATATATCATTGTAGTTTTGATTTGAATATCCCTGATGATGAGTGATGTTCAGCATCTTTTCATGTATCTGTGGGCTATCTGTATGTATTCTTTGGAAAAATGTCTATTCATGTCTTCTGCCTTTTTTAATTGGATAATTTGGTTTTTGGATGTTGAGTTGTATAAGCTCTTTATATATTTTGGATATTAACTCTTTATTAGATATGTCATTTACAAATATCTTCTCACATTCTATAAGTTGCCTTTTCATTTTGTTGGTTGTTTCCTTCACTGTGAAGAAGCTTTTTATTTTGAAGTCCTAATAGTTTAATTTTGGCTTTGTTTCCCTTGCTCTAGGAGACATATCTAAAAAAAAGTTGCAACAGCCAGTGTCAACAAAGTTGCTGCCTATGTAGTCCTAAAAAGGATTTTTATGGTTTCAGATCTCACATTTGGTGTTTAATCTAATCAGATTTATTTGCATGCATGGTATAAGGAAATGTTGCAGTTTAATTCTTTTGCATATTGCTGTCCAGTTTTTGCAACTTTTCAAAGAGTCTTTTACCCATTGGATATTCTTTCCTGATTTGTCAAAAATTATCTGACCATATAGTTGTGGGTTCATTTCTAGGTTTCCTATTCTGTTTCATTGATCTACATGCCAATTTTTGTGCCAGTAGCATACTGTCTTGATCAATACAGCTTTGTAAAATACATTGATGTCCAGAATTGTAATTTGTTCAGCTTTTTTTTTTCATTGCTCCTTTGGCTATTTGAAGTCTTCTGTGGTTCCATACAAATTTTAGGATTGTTTGTCCTAGCTCTGTGAAAAATGCTGGTAATATTTTTATAGGGACTATATTAAATGTGTAGATTGCTTTGGGAGTATAGACATTTCAAAAATATTTGTTCTTTCAATCCATGAGCATGTAATGTCTTTTCTTTATTTCATCTTCAATTTCTTTCATCACTTTTCTATAATTTTCAGAGTACAGAACTTTCACCTCTTTGGATAGATTTACTCCTAGGTATCTTCTGGGTGTTGGTGCAATTGTAAATGGTATTGATTACCTGATATCCCTTTCTGGTGTTTATTGGTTTATAGAAATGCTACAGATTTCTCTATGTTGATTTTGTATCTTATGATTTTACTGAATTCATTAAAAACTGCCATTACCACCATCTTCCCAGTATCATCTTCTACTATACTTACTCTGTGCTGACAGATTGAGAAAGACTTTCTTGCTTTAGCTTCACAATAAATATTTGGGTCAGGTATTATTATTATCTCTATATTTTAGATGAGATAACTGAGGCTGAGTGGTTTAAGCAACACAAGTAATAAATAGTGCACTAAGAATTATCTCAGGTGTCATAGACATTAAATCCCATGATTTTAACTTTACAGAGTCTATTCTTTGCTTTCATTAACATAGATCTAGTTTGGTGTAGAGCTTGTGGGTAATAACCTATTTTTTCATTAATTAATTTACATGTAGATGAAAGAAACATTTAACAAACACTTATCATATACTAGGTGTTCACCTTAGTTCTGGAAAAGCAACAGAGAAAAATAGTGGTCAAGTCCTTGTTACTAGGAAGCAATAGAAAAAAATAGAATAAAGAAATGACATTGGCCACATAAATGTACCGAAGTTCATTTGTAGGAATAACTAAATATTTTGTAAAGCAGTTTAGATCTATTTGCAAAGATGAACATACTAAGCATCAAGATGAAATTTGTTGAAATTTATGTCTTTCAGATTAAGAAGTTTGTGAAGTTTGTGTTCTTGTTAATTAGTTTCACAATGTGGTATGTTAACAGTTTTGTGTAGTTAATAGGTTTGTATTTTGTGAAAGGTAATTTCAAACATATATTACCTAGTGATTTTAGCACCCAAAGAGAATTTAGAACAGTGTATCTTCTATTAACTTTTCCCTCACCTATAAGAGCCATAATTTATTTTAAAGAATACAGAAAAGTTGCCATGACTTCCAATGTTTTGAATTATCCTTTTCCAGATAGGAAGCTGCTGGTTAAATGAATAAAATACATATTTTTAAGAAATTTGTCCTATGAATTCTGCTAAAATTCAGATTAAAATGTTGACTTTTCTTTTCCCTTCTTTGATAAAGAGGTGGGGGGAAGCTAGTACATTAAAGTTGTGGTTCTGTGAAGTGATAAAAATAGATCCAGTGAAAATATAAAAATCTAATTTTCTTAATTTGGGTCCTGAGGAGCCAGAAATCTGCAAGAAGACTGACAAAATTATTTCAGGGCACTATAAATGAATGGGTCACTTATGTTCTTCTTCACTTCTCCTTGACTATAGGAGTAATACTTCTTCCTGCTAATTAGTCTGACTTCATTTATACTTATATTTATTATTAATATCAAGAATAAATTTTTTAAATGCCCCTGTTCAGCATAAACTTATTTGCTATATTTTGCCAATTATTTGTTTTCCAGTGTTTTTTCTTTTGTTTTTATTAGCGAAGTTGTTAGAATATGAATATATTTTTCTATGCCTATAACTACTTCCCCTTTCCTTTATTTGAAGATATTTTTTAATGTAGGATGCAAATTTAAGCTTAACTATTATTTTGCTACTGAAGACATGCTTCACAAATTATTATTAAACATAGAAAAATAATGAAGGCTGTTAAAAGCTCTAGAGTATATTGTAAGTTTATAAGAAGTAAAGTATATTACAAACAGATGAACTTTTTAAATGTTATAATCTAAACAAATGCCTACTAGGGTGAAAATATATGAGAAAAATCATTTGCACAAAGGAGTATGAGATCTGTATTTATACACTAAGTATATCCTGATGTATGAAATTGTATCTTGTCTAATTTTAAAATGCTTAAATTATAAGCAGAAACCTACTTAAGAATGCCTTAGGAAAGTCCATTTAAACTTAGGTCCTAGTGTTCCCAGAACATTTTACAAGAAAGAATTAGCTTTTTCTTTTCCTCTTTATCAGGATTACCAAAACAAAACAAAACAGATAAACTAGCAATATAAGCAGAAATAATGACATATTTGTGTGTGTATGTGTTTGTGATTATTATGTGTTTATGATTATATCCAGTAGATAGAGCAATATATCATATATGCTATTAACATATAGTAGCTAGAAGTTAGAAACAACTCAAATGTCCACCAGCTGATGAATGGATAAACAAAACAAAATGAGGTTTAGGACTTATGTCAGGGGAGCTAAAATGGTGGCTTAATAGGAGCACCCTAGTGACTTGTCCCTTGAACACAGCTAGATAACTATGAAATCATTCTGGATACCCAATAAATCAACCTGAGGACCAATAGAACAACTGCATAATTAGGAGCGAACAAGGCACAGTGAAGAAGGCAGGAAGTGCAGAGATGTGGTTTGGGGGAGAAATTGATCATGGATGCTGCAGAAGGTAGGGAGCCCTGGTCATGAAGAAAGGTGAGAGAAAGTGGAGCACACAGGGATTAGCACAAGGAAAACACTTCCCCAAAGCCATTGGCTGGAAAAATGAGAAGGACTGATTTTTGTGAGATTTTTGCAATCAGGAGAATTCAAAGAGTGTTTTTAGAGGTCTATGGGCTTGGCTGAGGTAGAGAACAACGGGTGCTGCCCTACTTCTGGAAAGAAGGCAGGCAAACAACCCTGGGGCTGATGGTGCATCTGAGGATTGCCTAAGGCACACATGGAGAGACTGTTCCCTCTTCTTGGAGTGCATATGGGAAAGGTGGCCTTGCCTCACCAGGAACAAAAAGCCTGTGGGTGCCATTTCTCTTCTCTGCACCTCAGTATAGGTGAAGAGCCACCTGCTGAGGGTGGCTAACCCAGACAG
This sequence comes from Ailurus styani, assembly GCA_002007465.1. Classification (NCBI taxonomy): domain Eukaryota; kingdom Metazoa; phylum Chordata; class Mammalia; order Carnivora; family Ailuridae; genus Ailurus; species Ailurus styani. Next base: position 76,779 of record LNAC01000743.1, read on the forward strand.
TGGGTGTTTAGCCCTCCTTGTTCCAAATTCCACATCCCGTGCTTTGGCAACACTGCCCTTCTGGGTCAAATCTGCATTAGTCCCAGAGCAATGACTCTTCCCCCCTGAAGACCAGCATGGGTCTCTGCCACACCAAATCCCTAAATTTTAGATTTTAAAGTCAACCCACTTGCCTGGGATAAAGCTCAAAGTACACTGCATTGCTCCAGGCAGGCAAGTAGCCCAGAGAGAGAAAGTCTGAAAACAGTGATTTGAAAAACACCTAGGATGCATGAGGGGAAATTATTCACTTTTCCAGGAGTGCTTCAATGGGAACAGAAATCAGACTCCCATCTCAGAGAACAAAGGAGTTGGCTAGTGCCATTTCCCTCCCCCAACCTTCAGCATGAATCAACTTCAGTAAATAGTGCAGTGCCATCACTGGCTGTCTAACCTGCTTACACCTAGTCCTGCCACCCTGCATCTGCTGGAACTGCTTTTCTCAGTCAAGTGTGACTAAGGAGTGGTGCAATGGGCCCCTTCCCCCAAAAGATGTGCACAAACCCCTGTACACACCACATCTACTGCCAATAGAGTTCTTTAAATCTTCAGTTCTAAAGGAAATAGCATCAGGTCTATGTTAACAGGCAGATCACAGAACACCAGTTAAAATTCACCATATTCTGACCAAAGTTCAAACACTGCCTACTGCAGGCAAAGAGAACCTCTACAGACCACTGATGTGAGGGATAGAGCAACCAAAACACAGGAGCAGAGTACCCACAGCACACGCCAAAGACACTTCCTGAAGATCCAGGCCCTGGACATTATATCACCTCATCTTCATGAAACCATTAACCTCAAGAGCAGGAAAAATAAGACTTTTCTAACACAAAGAAGACAGAAACCTAGGCAAAATGCCAAGCTGGAGGAGTTCATCCCAAAAGAATGAACAAGAAAAGGTCATGGCCAGAGATCTAATCAAAACAAATATGAGTAACATGCCTGTGGAGAATTTAAAGCAAGAATCATAAGGATACTTTCTGGTCTTGAAAAATAGATGGGAGGGGTGCCTGGATGGCTCAGTCCTTAAGCATCTGCCTTCAGCTCAGTTCATGATCCCAGGGTCCTCACATCAGGCTCCTCGCTTGGCAGGGAGCCTGCTTCTCCCTCTCCCACTCCCCCTGCTTGTGTTCCCTCTCTCGGTGTGTCTCTGTCAAATAAATAAAATCTTAAAAGAAAGAAAGAAAGAAAGAAAAAAAAAGATGGGACACCTTAGAGACACCCTTACTGCTGAGATAAAAAAGCTAAAAAAGCAACCAGGCAGAAATGAAAAATCAAATAACTGAGATTTAAAACTTTACTGGATGTAATGACCACAAGGATGGAAGAATTAGAGGAATGAATAAGTGACATAGAAGACAGAATTATCAAGAATAATGAAGCTGAAAAAAAGAAAGAGAGATGGTTAAGGAGGGTACACTTAGGGAACTCAGTGACTCATCAAAAGTAATAACATTCATATCAAAGAAGTACAGAAGAAGAGAGAAAAGGGGACAGAAGACTTATTTGATGAATAATAGCTGAAAACTTCCCTACTTTGGGGAAAGAAAGAGATATCAATTTCTAGGAGGGACAAAAAACTTCCATCAAAATCAACAAAAACAGGCCAATGACAAAACACACTATAATTAAATTTGCAAATTATAGTAATAAAGCAAAAATCCTAAAAGGAACAAGATAAAGGAAGAATCATAAGGATACTTTCCTTACAAAGGAAGACCCATAAACCTGCCTGCATGTCTCTCAACAGAAATCTGGCAAGCCAGAAGAAATTGACATGATATATTCAGTGTGCTGAATGGGGAAAAAAATCTGCAACCAAGAATACTCTATCTGGCAAGGCTATCATTCAGAATAGGAAGAAAGATAAAGAGCTTCCTAAACAAAAACTAAAGGAGTTTGTGACCACTACTTTAGACCTGTAAGAAATATTAAAGTGGGGGTACCAAGGTGGGTCAGTTTGTAAACCCTTCAGCTCAAGTCATGATCACAGGGTCCTGGGATCAAGTCCTGCATCCATCTCCCTGCTCAGCAGCTCCCTCTGCCTCCCCCCTTGCTTGTGCACTCTCTTTTTCTCTCTAAATAAATAAATAAAATATTTAAAAAAAAAAGAAATATTAAAGGGGACCCTTCAAGTGGGAGAAAGACCAAAAGCATCAAAGACTAAAAAGGAAGGGACAAAATCTTCAAAAACAAGTAATAAAATGGCACTAAATACATAAATACACTAAATATTAAATACCTATCAATAATTACTCTGAATGTAAATGGACTAAACACTCCACTCAAAGACAGTGTGTCAGAATGGATAAAAAAAACAAGTTCCTGGGCGCTTGGGTGGCTCAGTGGGTTAAAGCCTCTGCTTTCGGCTCAGGTCATGATCTGAAGGTCCTGGGATCGAGGCCCATATAGGGCTCACTGCTCGGCGGGGAGCCTGCTTCCCCCTCTCTCTGCCTGTCTCTCTGCCTCCTTGTGATCTCTCTCCCTCTGTGAAATAAATAAATAAATAAAAATCTTAAAAAAAACAAGTTCCAGCTATATGTTGCATACAAGAGATTTTTTAAAATTAAATTAAATTTAATCTAATTTAATCTAATCTAATCTAATCTAATTTCAAGACCTTATTTGAGAGAAAGAGAGAGAATGTGATAGTGGGGGGAGGGGCAGAGGGAGAGGGAGAGAGAGAGAGAGAATCTTAAGTGGACTGCAGGCCAAGCCTGGAGCCTGACATAGGGATTAATCTAATAATCCCAAGATTATGACGTAAACTGAAATCAAAAGTTAGACGTTTAACTGACTGAACCATCCAGGTGCCCCAAAAGACTCATTTTATTTTTTTTATTTTAATTTTTTTAAAAATTTATTTATTTGACACAGAGAGATCAGATCACAAATAGGCAGAGAGGCAGAGAAAGAGAGAGGAGGAAGCAGGCTCCCTGCTGAGCAGAGAGCCTGATGCGGGCCTCGATCCCAGGACCTTGAGATCATGACCTGAGCCGAAAGCAGAGGCTTTAACCCACTGAGCCACTCAGGTGCCCAAGAGACTCATTTTAGTAATAATGACAGCTGGAGACTGGAAGTGAAGGGATGGGGAAACAAGTATCATGCAAATGGATGTCAAAAGGAAGCCAGAGTAGCAAAATTTATCAGAAAAAAACCCTAGATTTTAGGGGCACCTAGGTGGTTCAGTTGTTAAGCTTCTGCCTTTGGCTCAGGTCATGATCCAAGGGTCCTGGGATTAAGCCCCACATCAGTCTCCCTGCTCAGTGGGGAGCCTGCTTCTCCCTTTCCTACTCCCCCTACTTATGTTCCCTCTCTAGCTCTCTCTTTCTCTCTCTGTCAAATAAATTAAAAAAATCTTTAAAAAAACTAGATTTTAAAGAAAAGGCTGTAACAAGTGATGAAGAAGGGCATTATATCATAATAAAAGGGATTATCCAATAAGAACATCAATTATAAATATTTATGCTCCCTAATAAAGAGCACCAAAATATATAAAACAATTCATAACAAACATAAAGGAACTCATTGGCAATAATACAACAAGTAGGGGACTTTAATTTCCCTCTTCCACTGATGGATGAGATCAATGGACAAATCACTTGGACAGAAAATATACAAGGAGACAATGGCTCTGAATGACACATTAAACAAGATTGACTTAATTGATATATTCAAAACATTCCATCCTAAAGAAGCAAAATACATTCTTTTCAAGCACATATGGCACATTTGCCAGAATAGATCACATATGAGGTTACAAAAGCCCCAATAAGTACAAAAGGATTGAAATCATACCATGCATCTTTCAGACCACACCGCTATGAAACTTGAAGTCAGTCACAAGAAAAAAATGGGAAAGACCAAAAATACATGGAAGTTAAATAACATGCTACTAAAGAATGAATTGGTCAACCAAGAAATTAAAGAAGGAATTAAAACGTATATGGAAACAAGAGAAAAAGAAAGACAATGACCCAAAACCTTTGGGATGCAGAAAAAATGTCATAATAGGGAAGTATATAACAATACAGGCCTACCTCAAGAAGCAAGAAAAATCTCAAGTAAACAACCTAATGTTACACCTAAAGGAGCTAGGAAGACCACTAAAAATGAAACCTAAAGTCAGCAGAAGAAGAGAAATAATTAAGTTTAGAGTAGAAGTAAATGACATAGACACACACACACACACAAAAAAAAACAGTAGAACTGATCAGTGAAACCAGGAGCTGTTTTTTTAAAGTAATAAAATTGATAAAACTCCTGACAGACTTACTAAAAAAGAAGAGAAAATGACCCCAATAAATAAAATCACAAATGTAAAAGGAGAAATAACAAAAACACCACTGAGATACAAACAATATAAGATAATATTATGAAAATATATAGAACGATAAATCGGACAATCCGGAAAAAATGGACAAATCCCTAGAAACATATAAACAAACAAAACTAAAACGGGAAGAAATAGAAAACTTGAATAGATAGAAAACCAACAAAAAACTGAATCCATATTCAAAAATATGTCCCCCTTCAAAAAAAATAAGAAAAAAACAGTCCAGGGTTAGATGACTTAACCACCAATATTCTATACACCAATAATGAAGGAGCAGAAAGAGAAATCAAAGAATCACCCCATTTACAATTGCACAAAAAACCATAAAATACCTAGTAACAAACCTATCCAAAGAGGTAAAATGTCTGTACTCTGAAAATTATAAAACACTGATGAAAAAAATGTAGATGACACAAAGAAATGGAAAAACATTCCCTGCCTATGTATTGGAATAACAAATATTATTAAAATGTCTATATGCCTTAAAATAATATGCACACTTAATGCATTTACTATCCAAATACCAGCAGCATTTTTCACAGAGCTAGAAAAAACAACCCCAAAATTTATGTAGAACCACAAAAGCCCCAAATAGCCAAAGCAATCTTGAAAAAATAAAAGCAAAGCTGGAAGCATCACAATTCTGGGCTTCAAGTTATATGACAAAGCTGTAGTGATCAAGACACTATAGTACTGCCACAAAAACAGACACTTAGATCAATAGAACAGAATGGAAATCCTAGAAGTGAGCCCACAAGTATATGGTCAACTGATCTTGACAAAGAAGGAAAGAATATCCAGTGAAAAAAAGACAGTCTCTACAAAAAGCCATGTTGCTAAAACTGGACAGCAACATGCAGAAGAATGAAATTGGACCACTTTCTTACACCATATACAAAAATAAATCCAAAATGGATAAAAGACCTAAATATGAGACAGGAAACCATCAATATCCTAGAACAGGAGACAGCTGCAATCTCTCTGACATTGGCTGCAGCAATTTCTTACTAGACACATCTCCTGAGGCAAGGGAAACAAAGGCAAAAATGAACTATTGAGACTTCATCAAGAGAGAAAATTCTGCACATCAAAGGAAACATCAACAAAATGAAAGAGCAACTTTTGGAAAGGGAAAAAGATATTTGCAAATGACATATTTGATAAAGGGTAAGTATCCAAAATATGTGAAGAATTTATAAAACTCAATACCCAAAATATATAATCCAATTAAGAAGTGGACAGAAGACATGAAAAGACATTTTTCAATGAAGACATATAGATGGCTAATAGACATGAAAAGATGCTCAACATCAAGGATCATCAAAGGAATAAAATTCAAAACTGCAATGAGTTATCACTTCACAACTCACACTTGTCGGAATGGCTAAAATTAACAACACAGGAAACAATAAGTATTGGCAATGATGTAGAGAAAGAGGATCCTGCTTTCGCTATTAGGTGGGAACACAAACTGGTACAACTACTCTGGAAAACAGTATAGTGGTTACTCAAAAAAGTAAAAAATAAGAGTGCCCTATGATCCAGTAATTGCACTACTAGGTATTTACACAAAGGTTACAAAAATACTGTTTCAAAGTGATGCACACACCCTGATGTTTATAGCAGCATTATCAACAGTAGCCAAATTGTGGAAAGAGCCCACATGTTGAATGACCAATGAATGGAATGAATTTATATATATATATATGTATATATATATATATATATATATATACATATATACATATATATATATCCTCCACTTGTTTATATCCCATTTCTTTAATATTCCATTGTGTATACATATACAAATATATTCATCAGCCTTAAAAAAAGAATTATATCAGGGCACCTGGGTGCCTCAGTCAGTTAAGCAGTTGCCTTTGGCTTAGGTCATCATCTCAGGATCCTGGGTTCGAGCCCCTGCTTAGCAGGGAGTCTGCTTCTCCCTCTCCCTCTGCTCCTTCCCCTCCCTATGCTCATTCTCTCTCACACACACTCCCTCCTTCTCATAAATAAATAAAAACTTTTAAAAAAATGAATGAAATCTTGACATTTGCAATCATATGAATGGAGCTAAAGAATGTTAAACTAAATGATATAAGTCTGTCAGAGAAAGACAAATACCATGTGATTTCACTCATATGTAGAATTTAAGAAACAAAATAAGCAATGGGACAAAGAGAGAGAGAGAGAGAGAGAGAGAGAGAGAGAGAGAGAGAAATCAAGAAAAGACCTAACTATAGAGAACATACAGATGATTACCAGAAAGGAGATGGGGGAAGTGGTTTAAATAGGTGATGGTATTAAGGAATGAAGTTTTGATGAGCACTGGGTTTTGTATACAGGTGTTGAACCACTGTATTTTACACCTGAAACTAATATTACACTGTATGTTAACTAACTGGAATTTCAATAAAAACTTAAAAAATAGGGATGCCTGCGTGGCTCGGTTGGTTTGGGTTGTGATTCTAGGGTCCTGGGATCCAGTCTTGCATCAGGCTCTTTGCTCAGTGGGGAGTCTGCTTCTCTCTATGCCTCTGTCTGCTGCTCTGCCAGCTTGTGCTCTCTCCATCTCTCTCTGACAAATAAATAAATAAAATCTTTAATTAAAAAAATAAAAAATATATTAGTTAATAGAACAAGTAAACCATTGTTAATACTTAAAATCTTAAATGTAATCATAATTAATGTTGCTCATCACAAGTAAGAAATTATTATAAAAGTGACGTTACTGATGTTTAATCAAGTTTGCCATAATGGACAGAATCCAAGATGTCATCGCCTTCATAGCAGTTACCTTAAGATGCAATTTCAAGTCAAATATTGCAAAAATGGTGTAAGCAATAGAAGCCTCCTTGTGAGTAATGAATATAGCTTCTCAAGGTAACTACTTGGAAATGCATTTGTTAGAACATGTATGTTCTGATAGGTTCATTAAAAACTAGATGAATTTGGGGCTTTTGGGTGGCACAGTCTGTTAAGCATCCCAACTTTTGGTTTTGTTTCAGGGCATGATCTCATGGTCCTGAGACAGAACCTTATATAGGGTTCTGCAGTCAGCACAGAGTCTGCCTAAGACTCCCTCACCTTCTGCCCCTCTTCCCACTAAAGTAAATAGATAAATTAAAACAATTACCTGCATTAATGTATACCTATGCCTCATATAGTATCTAACTGTGTTGTGTGCTCAGAGGCATGCACCATGTGTGCATGTCTATATGCACACACACATACAGATGTACACATGCACAACCAGAATTTTATCTCCTACCTTGTTAGAAATGACATGGAAAAACTTATTGCCTGCTTCCAGTTCCATTATACCTTCTTTCATAATCTTATATGTGCAAGAAAGAACTTGCATGTTACTTGCATATTACATATGTGTATATATGTATTCCAATGATAATTTCATTGCCATAGCAACGTGATAACTGTATGGGCTAATAAGATTTAACTTTCTTATATCATTGTAATATGATTACCAAGAAGCTCATTGATCTCCTAATCAATCTCCTAAATCTAAATGTTCTCATACTAGCAAAATTTTCATTTACTAGCTGTACAGAAGCCAAATAATATAGAATGGGGGACAAAACAATTTTCACTGATTGCTTCTTAGTTGAAAGATAGGAAACATGCAGAGTAATTTAAACAGCCATAGGGACTATGTCATGGTCAAGAAAGACAGAAATATGAGTCATAAATTAGGTTTATTAGATCCTATATATAGTATAGCAACAGAAGCATGAAAACAGTACCACAGCACTCCTCTTTCTTCCATTCATCCATGAATTTTAGATCTATCAATTATGCTGCATGGTTAGTCCATGCATGAAGAAGCATTATAAAATCTATACAATCCTACAGTTGCAAAAATATAGTTAAGTATCTGACACTGACTTATATAAACCAAACTATGGTATTCCCAAGGGAACTGACTTAACATTCAATGTTTCATCCAGGATATAAGATCTGAGTTATTGTTATGAGAATGCATATGACAATTTCACTGTCATTGAACTGTAAGGAAATCAACTTCCCCATATATTTTCCATCTGAATTATGCATACTTAATATTTAATGGTTTTTTGTTTGAAAAATATAGGCTTTTGGGACACCTGGGTGGTTCAGTTGGTTAAGCAGCTGCCTTCAGCTTAGGTCATGATCCCAGGGTCTTGGGATCGAGTCCTGCATTGGGCTCCTTGCTCAGCAGGGAGCCTGCTTCTCCCTCTGGCTCTGCCTGCCACCCTGCCTGCTTGTGCTCTCTCTCTCTCTGACAAATAAATAAATAAAATCTTAAAAAAATATATATAGGCTTTCACCATTAACTTTAGTTTCTTACAATTTGTCATTAATGAGTCCTAACTGCGCTGTCTCTTTTTCATTAAATTCCTTAATAGTTCTTCTATAAGCTTTCTCAGCATCTAGTTCTTTCCCTTCCAGCCTAAATATAGAGTTTTTTTTAAATATTGTTATGTACTTATCTCACAATATCTAGTATAATGCTCCCTGCATGGTCAGTGCCATGAAAACCTTATTAACTAATTAAGAGAAACAAAAGTAAATGTTAAAATTTATTTCAAGATCATACAGTTATATTCAACTAATGAATCATTGAACACTACATCAAAAACTAATGATGTTCTATATGTTGGTTAATTGAATTTAAATAAAAAATAAAGATCATACAGTGAGGGGAGTCTGAAAATTGCCTAAAACTTCTTTATGACTATCTGTGAATTCCATTCCAAATCTCATATTCAGTACGATACTGACAGCAAGGATTAAGGCAGACTTGAAAATTCAGTCTTTATTTTTAAGCTTCATACTTGTGACTCTAAGTCAGACCTAGAGTTTATTAAACAAACATTTCTCACCTCCTTTACTATTTCTATCCTGGTCTGAAGAACTGTTACCTCTTGCCTGAATGATTTCTATAGTCTATAATTGTCTCATTACTTTCCCACTTTCTTTCTTTTTTTTTAAAGATTTTATTTATTTATTTGACACAGAGAGAGAGATCACAAGTAGGCAGAGAGGCAGGCAGAGAGAAAGGAGGAAGCAGGCTCCCTGCTGAGCAGGGAGCCCAATGCGGGCCTTGATCCCAGGACCCTGAGATCATGACCTGAGCCGAAGGCAGAGGCTTTAACCCACTGAGCCACCCAGGCACCCAACTTTCTTTCTTTTTTTCTTTTAATTTTTTCAGTGATCCAAGATTCACTGTTTATGCACCACACCCATCCCACTTGCTTTCTGATACATATTCATAGAACCCAGAGAGAGACTGCTAAGAAGGAATACATTTAATTGCTTTGTTCAAATCTCCAGTAGCTCACTTTCTCATTCAGAGTACAATACAAAGGCCTTAGAAATAGTCTACAAGACCCTGTAAAATCTTCCCTCAAGTTATTCTCCTTCCCTCAACCTAGCCCTTTGTTCTTCTCTATGAATTATCATGTATGAGTTCTTTTCACATTTCTTTATTTTTTAAATTCCATGAAAGTGAAATGCTCATGAATTCCTTTCTACTCGTCATCCTCTGAAAAATTTCCCTAGGACTCAAAAGATGTAAACATTGGTGCAAAGGAGGCCCAAAACACAGGAACACCAACAAGCTGCCTTTACTTTTCTTCTGAGATTTTTTGCTTAAACTACAAATTATGCAAGGTAGGAAAAAAGACTTAAGGAGCCATTGTAAGCAACCTATATACACCATTGGTTTTGACATTTTCTTGTCTTTTTTTAGTAGGCCATAGCGTACCATTGAAAATTACAGCTTCAGTGCTTGAAGGAGTTAATGTAGCTTCCAGAAGTGCTTATTACACTCCCTGGGAGTACTTTATGCATTAGGAGACTTTGGCTTATTTTGTGGGTAAAATGCACATCTACCATAGAACAGGATAGGGACAATGACTGATTAAAAGATTTCAGGGACTCTGTTCCTGAGCAAGTTTACTGATTACAGTGTTTAAAGATTATATTCAAAGTCCAATGTGCATTTTATGACCCCCCACAATATTTTATAAGCTCAAATTCTCCCCCCATTATTTTCAGCTGCCTTTCCATCTCAGTTCACTCAGTCCACTCATCTCCACTTCACTTTGGCAATCAAGTTGTATAGTTAAAATCTAAAACATGTGACATTATTAGAAATTGGAGGAGATCAGCATTTATAATGGATATGAGATTTGTGGGGCTGCTGTTGTCATTCAGAATCTTTTGTCAAAATTTGTTCAGATCCACCATATTTGAGGGATTACCATAATACTTCCTTTAGGTAATTGATTCAATTCAACTATAGGTGAGTTGCTCTTTACACTTACTGTAGCATATACTATTTTAAGAATCTTCTTTGTAAAGAGAGAAGCGAGAGTATATTTCAAAACTGTTATTGCTTGAGGTCAGGGGACAAAATGGTGGAGTAGGGGACCCTATTTCAACTGGTCCCCTGAATTGAGCTAGATATCTACCAGAGCACTCTGAACACCAATTGAAATCAGCCTGAGATGTAAGATTATACATTTCTGGATCTCTACGGGGCAGAGGATCATCAGTGGAGAAGTACAAAGGTGTTGGGAGTGCATGGACAGATATCGGAGGACAAAACTGTTATTCCTTTTAGGTAGCATTAAGTATTTAAGAAAATCAAGAGAAGACTTTACATTTTAAAAAATGTTCCTTAATGAATATTTAATTCATGATATTTTTTTCACAATAAAAACTTATTTTGTCACCTATTAAATAAAGAGAAATCTTATTTGATTTATTTGTCCATTTCACATGGGGTCTTGATTGATATTGAAAAACCATGCCAATAAGATATAAATATATAAAGTAGCTTTTAATCTTTAAGTATTTTTATTTATTTTTTTAAGATTTTATTTATTTATTTGACAGAGAGAGAGAGATCACAAGTAGGCAGGGGGCAGGCAGAGAGAGAGAAGGAAACAGGCTCCCTGCTGAGCAGAGAGCCCAATGTGGGGCTTGATACCAGGACCCTGAGATGATGACCTGAGCCAAAGGCAGAGGCTTAACCCACTGAGCCACCCAGGTGCCCCACCTTTAAGTATTTTTAAATAGTAACTGAGATGTCATATGTTTTTACAATCTTTTCCACTGGGGCAAAGATTTTACCAAAGACTAAAGCATTTTGAAAATGACAGAAACTGGGTCATCTGGGTGGCTCAGTCATTTAAGAATTCAACTCTTGATTTCAGCTCAGGTCATGATCTCAGGGTCATGAGATAGAGCCCTCACTGTGTTCCATGCTCAGTGCAGAGTCTGAGTAAGTTTCTGTCTCCCTGTGCCCTTCTGTTCCCCGCCCCCACTTGCTCTAACAACAACAAAAGAAAATGACAGAAGCATTTCCGTTTTCAATTGTTTCAGAATTTTGCCATTTAGGCAGAACTATGGTTCAGTATTTTGGATGTTTTAGGAGTTATTGCTTACTTTATTTGTCATTTAAGAAAATGACACTTAGAAAAGCAGACCTGTTCATATAGTAGGCTACAATTTATAAAGCCTAAGTAAAGTTATGTTTTAAAACAACCATCTTATTGGTACTGTTCTATGATAAGAGCATTTTTTAAAATTTTAGTCTTGATATTTTACCTTATAATAATCCACGGCAAATCATAACAATGTAATTTGGTTATACAAACATGTGAGGTTTTGATACCACAGTCCAAGACATCTGCTTCTTTCTAAATTTTCAAATTAAAAACAGGCAACATAAAGTGACATAAATTGGTATTTATATCAGTAAAGGAGTAAATAATTCTATGTTCCATTTCTTGAACTTTTATTTATTTTAAAATACCATTTATGTATTTTACAGTTGCAAAAGAATGAATGAGTACCACATACATAAGCAGTATTAGTTAAAAAATTCTCCACTTATTTTGATCCCACAGTGGTTATTAATATATCATTTTAATAAATGTGATGAAATTCTAAAGCAAATAGGTTTTCTAAATAAAATTTATTTTAATTAAAGTATTAAGTGATATGAACATGAGTATAGATATTCCCCATGTAATTCCTAAAAATTTAAAGTTTAAAATTAAGAAACAGGGCGCCTGGGTGGCTCAGTGGGTTAAAGCCTCTGCTTTCGGCCCAGGTCATGATCTCAGGGTCCTGGGATCGAGGCCCGCATCGGGCTCTCTGCTTGGCAGGGAGCCTGCTTCCCCCTCTCTCTCTGCCTGCCTCTCTGCCTCCTTGTGATCTCTCTCCCGCTGTGAAATAAATAAATAAAATCTTTAAAAAAAAAAAAAATAATAAAATAAAATAAAATAAAATTAAGAAACACTATCTATAAATATCCTATAATATTAAATTATAATTAATATAATTATATAATTATTAATATAATTATATAATTATATAATTAATATAATTTAAAATATTAAATTAAAATATACTGTGGAGGGTACATTTTCTTCACTGAACAATCAGAAATTTTGCCTTGAATAAATTATCAACTAAACACATTTACTTTCATTAAATACATGCATGAGTAAAAAATTAATTTGTACTAAATGGATATATCTAAAGATTTATGTATATGACATATGACTCAAATTTAAACTTATAAGTCTATTATTTCTGAGTATAAAAGATTTGACAAATACTAAAATTTATTATTTTTTTTCTAATGACATCTACCATGGGCTTTTGTAGTGACATGCATATATCAATTTTCCATAATTGAGCCACATTTTGTTATTGAGTGGCCATTTCCACATTGAGATTACTCTTTGAAGAAAGACTGTGATTCAGGAATCTATAAAATTGTTGTTCATTTCTTAAAAGATTCTGTTTATTGGACAGAGAGAGAGAAGACAGGTGGGGTTTGGGAGCAGCAGGGAGAAGGAGGAGTAGAGTCCCCACTGAGTATGGAGCCTGACATGGGGTTTGATCGCAGGACTCTAGGATCATCTAAGCCAAATGCAGACACTTATCCAATTGAGCCACCCAGGCACCCTGTTGCTCATTTTTTAACAACACATTTCAGTAATATTTAATGTATTACACTGGTATAGGTGACCTATGTGTAATTATGTATTCTTCATATATTTGACGCTTCATATTATTATTCAAGAAAATACCCTGACTTCCTTTTAAAAGAATGAAAATTGAATATTAATAAATATGCAGTTAAAAAGTAAGGGAGTGCACTATTTTTCAGAAATTAACTATTGCCTCTTTGGTATATTGGCATGTAATAACAAAAGCATTTAAATACATGTTTTTAACATATTTTACTTCTATTGGCTTTCTTTCAGTGAATTTTCATTGAAATTTCTGTACTTAGTGGTTATTTCTCTATGTTTTATTCTCTGTCTGTGCAAATAAGTACGGGTTGGGGGTATAAATTGTTGAATTTATATACAGCTGAGGCCCTAAAGCTTTTCCAGAAGATTATCAGGGTTGCTATTTCATAAATATATATCCTAATATAAAATTTTAACTTGCCTTTAAATTGATTGAGCTTTATGGACAAACACATTATCATAGGCATTACTTTCTTGGTGACTGCCCTTAGGAAGTTCATAGTCAAATTAAGAAAAATGAGAAATATATTCAGATAATTACAAATTGAGAGAGGAACTCATTGATTCCAGAACAGAGATATTCTAAGCCATAGGAGACCTGGAAAAGGAGAGATCTATTCAGGCAAAAGGATGATTCCTAGTGCAGGTAGCACTTGAGGAGGTTTTTCAAAGATGAAGTTTAGACACGTGGGTCATCAGAAAAAGAAAAGATGTTTCAGAAGTAATGATAGGACTATTAAAGGCATAAACACAGGCAATTTCTGATTACACTAATATACATAGGATTATTCAGTTTTATAGATTAAATGTATGAAATAGAGTGGTTGGAAGAAAATCTGAAATGTTAGTTTGGGTATTGGACACCAGATAAAGGAGCTCTGTTGACATTTATAATTTAGGGGTGGAAGAGTCGGAACTGTGATTCAGGAAGTTTATTTTGGCAGGAGTACAAATCAAAAAAAAATATATATATATGTCCCTATAGATGGCCAACATATACCTGAAAAGATGCTCAACATTGCCAATCATCAGGGAAATACAAAACAAAACTACAATGAGATATTGCCTCACACCAGTCAGAATGGCTAAAATTAACAAAAAAGGAAACAACTGGTGTTGGTGAGGATGTAGAGGAAGGGGAATCCTCATACACTTTGGTGAGAATGAAAATTTGTACAGTTACTCTGAAAAAGAGTATGGATTTTCCTCAAAAAGTTAAATATAGAACTACCCTATGATCCAGCAATTGTACTACTATGTATTTATCCAAAAGATACAAAAATACTAATCTGAAGGGATACATGTGCCCTGATGTCTATAGGAACATTATCAATGATCACAAAATTATGGGAAGAACACAAATGTCCACTGATTGATGAATGGATACAGAAGAATCTACACACACACACACACACACACACACACACACACACACACAGAGGAATATTACTCAGCCATAAAAAATGAAATCTTGCCATTTACAATGATATGGATGGAGCGAGAGAGTATAATGCTAAGCAAAATAAGTCATCCAGTGAAATATAAATACCATATGATTACTCTCATATGTGGAATTTAAGATACAAAACAATCGAACATGAAAGGTGGGGAGAGAGGAAAACCGAGATACAGACTCTTAACTATAGAGAACAAACTGATGGTTTCTAGAGGGGAGGTGGGTGAGGGGATGGGTCAAATGGAGATTGGGAATTAAGGGGGGCACTTGTGGTGAGCACTGGGTGTTGTATATAAGTGATGAATCACAAAATTCTACACCTGAATCTAATATTACACTTTATGTTAACTAACAGGAATTTAAATAAAAACTCAGAAAGAAAAAAAAATCCTGTCCCTAATATGATTCACTATATTCATAACCACTGCTACTAAAGATATTCTGACAGTCTGACAGTGGTGTGCTGGAGCCAGCTAGTACCCACTTATGACAGCCAGTTGTGCATATCTCTTTCCAAAGCCATCCAGTGATATCACATCTTTCACTTGAAATAGGCAACAGTGAGAGTATTTATACCATAGAAATTGGCAAATTGCTACATCAGTTTGTTTTTCTCCCCTTTCTGATCACTGGTAGTTAATCATTTTTTAAGATTTTATTTATTTATTTGACAGGGAGAGACACAGAGAGAGGGAACACCAGCAGGGGGAGTGGAAGAGGGAGAAGCAGTCTTTCCGGCAGTGTGGGGAGCCTGATGCGTAGCTCGATCCCAGGACCCTGGGATCATGACCTGAGCCGAAGGCAGACACTTAACAACTGAGCCACCCAGGTGCCCCAGGTGGTTAAATTATGACCTCTATACCACTGCACCACTGAATGGACACTCTGTAAGTTTCTACTGGTGCTTTTTAAAGCATGTAGACTTGGGGTGCCTGGGTGGCTCAGTTGGTTAAGCATCTGCCTTTTGCTTAGGTCATGATCCCACGGTCCTGAGATTGAGCCCTATGTTGGGCTGCCTGCTTAGTAAGGAGCCTGCTTCTTCCTCTGCCTGTTGCTCTCCCTACTTGTTCTCTCTCTATCTGTCAAATAAATAAATAAGAATTTTAAAAAAATATAAAGCATGTGGATTTAATTTTCATTAGACCTTTCAAACTGACAACATATTTTTGAGGGAAAATAATGATACCAAACACAAAATTATAGAGTTGCAACCTCTAAAGAATTAAATCACTTGAGAAATTTAAACTTTGGAGAACACAATCAATTCCTTGGGGGACGTCAGCTAAAAAAAAAAAACAAAAAAAAAACAAAAAAAAACAAAAAAAAAAAAACCCAAAAAAAAAAAAANCAAAAACAAAAAGAGAACACTTCTTTTTCTTTTTGTTGTTGTTTTCCTCTCTTATTAGTGCTGTAGTAGATTGTTTGTTTCTCCAGACATACTGTCCCAGTTGATCCAAAAAAAATAAGGATGATAGGGACATCAAAGCGAATAGAAAATTTTTTCTGAAAGGATCAAATGAACAAAATGTATGCCTAGAGCATTATTGGAAACACAATGCAAATATTTTATTAAACTATTTTACCTGAAATAGTGTAATATTTATAGAAGATACATTTCACTGTCAATTTTAACAAAAGTCTATAAATATTAGAATTACTTATTTGAAAAGATATATGCACCCTATGTTTATTTCATTATTATTTTTAATAGCCAAGATATGGAAGCAACCAAAATGTCCATTCACTGATCAATGAATAAAGATTTTATATATATAGGAATATTACTCAGCTACAAAAAAGAACAAAATCTCATCATTTGCAACAACATGGTTGGGACTAGAGGGGATAATATTAAGTCAAATAGAGTAAGGCAAATATCATATAATTTCACTTATATGTCGAAGTTCAGAAACAAAGACAAATAAGACACAAACAAAAAGCAAACTTTTTTCATTTAAAAAAAATTAATTTCAGTATAGTTAACATACATTGTAAGATTAGTATCAGGTGTGCAATACAAAGATACAACGATTTTATATATTACTCACTGTTCATGAAGATAAGTGTATTCTTTTTTTTAATTTTTATTTTAATTCCAGTTAGTTAACATACAGTGTTATATTAGTTTCAGGTGTACAATATAGTAAATAAATACTTCTATATATCACCTTGTGCTCATCATGACCAGATTCTTAATTATAGAGTATAAACTGGTGGTTGACAGAGGAGAAGCAGGTGGGGGATCGGTGAAAGGATTGAAGGGGATTAAAAGTAAGCTTATCATGATGAGCAATGAATAATATATAGAATTATGGCATTATTATTTTATACCCAAAAATAATATAACATCGTATGTTCATTACACTAGAATAGAATAAAAAAATCTAAGGAATAAGAAAATAAATTTATCATCAATATTTTATATTTACTAAATTGATTGTTCCTTTCCATACTTAGGTATTGTGGTATGTTTCTATACTTTATTATGCAAAATTACTAACTTTAGCACAATCAAAAGCTATATAATTCATCATGTTATGTTTATTCTAGGACCGATGATTTTTGGTGTAATTTAATTTCCAAATTAAAAAATTAGCATAAATATAGACAGAGACTTTGTTTTGATCACCCAGAAATGTGGATTGATTTAATTTTCTATTTTTCACTTGTACAATAAACTTTAGTGTTATAACTATAAGAAATGAAATTATCTTTAGTTCTTAGGAAAGCTGGAATTTATACTTTAAGAAAAATATTTTCATAGCATACAACAAAATCTTGATACAAAATGAAGTTTTGTTTTTCTTGTGTTGCTTACTATATAAAACATTATATACAGCACCCTTTTTAGGAGTACCGACTCTGGAGTTAGACTTTTTGTGACTGAATTCTTCCTTCTTTATACTTTCTAGCTGTGTAACCTAGGACAAGATAATTAATCATCTGTGCCTCAATTTACTCATCTTTTAAAATGAAATCATTAATAATAAAATTTATCATAAAGGGTAGTTAACCTAAATTCTGGGAAAGTAGATCATAAACCCCTCAAAAGCAAGGCTTATGATATATATCTATCACCTATCTATTGATCATCAATCTATCTATATATTCAGTACCCAGGAGTGTGCCTTCCAGATAGTCAGATAGTAGGCAAATAATAAACATTTTGAAAGACATTAAATGTTCCATTGTATGTTGGAAGTTGATTATAATTCCTTTGCAATTTCTACCCCAGATTACACTGAAACCCAATGTGATACCATGATGGGCAATATCTGTTAGTTTACATTCCAATGCAAAAAAAATATTTGTTAAATGAACTGTATTATATGGTTCTCCCTCTTTTTATCTGTATTGACCTCTTTAGATATTTTGGATACAATAGATGTTAAGAAGTTTTCATATAAATTTTATAGCATAAAAATTAGCATTCCACAATTCAATAGAACTAAATCCTAGATTAAAGGATAGATGGATGAATGAAGGGATAAATGGATAATGAAAGGATAAATAACCAGATACATAATATGAAACATAGTTTAAAATATTGCTACCCATTCAATTCTTAACACTAATCCAGTAAAATACTTTTTTATTTTTTCCCTTTCCTTTATCAGCATATGATAAGTCTTTCTGTCCTAATGTATCTCTCTATTCTAAAACCTCGATGTTGGTTTAAAATTGTCATTGCCAAAAATAATAATAATATTGATTAAGGAAGTAAAATTGTCATTGTCCTTCTTCATTACTGAAAGTTGGATAATTAAAATTGTTACAGAAAAATGGGAACATCTTACAATGTTGGTGGGAATGAAAATGGGTACAGCCACTCTGGAAAACAATATGGAGGTTCCTCAAAATTTGAAATAGAACTACCCTACAACACAACAATTACACTACTAGATATTTACCCAAAGGATACAAAACTACTGATTTAAAGCGACAGATGCACCCCATATTTATAGCAGCATTATCAATCATAGTCAAACTATAGAAGAGACCAAATGCCCTCAACTGATGAATGGATAAAGAAAAAGTAGTGTGTGTGTGTGTGTGTGTGTGTGTGTACATTGAGACATTACTCAGCCTTAAAATAGAATGAGACATGACTCAGCCTTAAAATAGAATGAAATCTTGCCATTTGCAATGATGTGGATGGAGGTAGACAGTACTATGTTGACTGAAATAAGTCAGTCAGATAAAGACACCATATGAATTCACTCAAATATGGAATTAAAACAAAACACACAAACCATAAGAGACTCCTGATCTCACAAAACAAACTGAGGGTTACTGGGGGGTGGGAGGGTAGGGATAGGGTGGATGGGTTATGGACATTGGGGAGGGTTTGTGCTTTGGTGAATGCTGTGAAAGATGTAAGCCTGATGATTCACAGACCTGTACCCCTTGGGCAAAGAATAAAAATAAAAGTAAAAAAAAAGAAAAACAAAACAAAACAAAACAAAACAGATGAACATAGAGGAAGAAAAGAATAAAGACAAGGAGGCAAACAATAAGAGACTCTTAATTAGAGAAAACAAATTGAATATTGCTGGAGGGGTGGTGGACAGGGTTTGGGCTACATGGGTGATGTGTATTAAGGAGGGCACTTGTGATGAGCACTGCACATTATACGTAAATGATGAATCACTGAGTTCTACTCTTGAAACCAATATTGCACGTATGTTATCTAACTAGAATTTAAATAAAAACTTGAAGCATGAAAAAAACCTCTAATTTTAAAAGGAATCATTGCTTCCAAAGAGAAAATGTTTCCTTACAATTTTTTCTGATAAATAATCCGAGTAATATAAAACTAGAATGTGGGTTTTTCTTCCGTTAAAAGACAAAGTTTTCTTATTTTATTGATCTGTTCATTGATTACAATTTCTAATTAAGGTTTATCTTTAACACAATCAGCTTAGAAAACTAAAGATTGTGTGTTTTGTATTTAAAAAAATGATCCAAAATGATTTTAAATACAGTATGATCTAAATTGCAAGCTAGTGTATATGGACTTATGGGTTAACTAGGTATTTATTATTTATGGTTAGAAAAAAATACCATCACTTGTTGAGACACATGTATGTGTATAGATGATATTTTTATTTTTATTGTACTAGTTCAGTGCAATACAGTGAAAAATATGCTAATCTGCATTCCTTTATCTAGCTATTTGGGAAGATGTAAGGATGTATGAGATTTCATTCTTAAGATTGTATAATGTTAGTCTCAATAAATCTTCAAAGAACCAGAGGGTAAGAGTTTCTAAAGCTAATGTATATGAAAATTAGTAAAAAGCTAGGAAGAGCTTGGGTAAATGACTCTAGGCTTTCAGGAGAATAACCAAAAAAGCATGTTTGACAGTGCTGATAATTGCACAACTCTGGATATACTAAAAAACAATTAATTTCACATTTTAAAAGACAAACTCTTCAGCATGTGAATTATATCTTAACAAATCTGTTAAGATACACATTAAAACAATTTTAAAAGTGTAAACTGAATTCTGAACACTCTCTTTAGTTATCATACAATGGTCTGTATTCAACTCCAAAGAAAGCCACCACCTGCACACTGAGATGTCACAAAGAGATAAAATCCTGTTTCCATTCTTCTATCATTCTCATTCCCCTAGTAACGCAGAGAGAGAATGGATGTTCCACCCCTATTTCTCCTACCTTAGTAAACCTGCTTAGTTAGTATGAATTCATTCACATTTTGGAATTCAGAGTACATATGATTTAAGTTATTATAGTAGGCACAATACTTTTTCAAAACTGTTAATCATTGCAGGAAACAGAAAATAATTATGAGTTCAATTACTAAATCATATATAAGTGAGGTTTGTTGGAATAGGATGAAGATGAATAATAGTTGTTGGAATTATTTGTTTTAGAAAAAATGTATAAACGTGCTGATTTTCAAATCTGCAATGATCGATTTACTCTTTAATATATTATAAATTACAGAGGAATAAAAATTAGGTAAAGATATTATTTCTGAGAAAAAAATCATGGAAAAACAGTATCATATGTCTAGCCCAGTATAATTCATTAATTCATCCTCTCTCTCTCTCTCTCTCTCAATTTAGTTCCAGGTTTCTAATAAGGCTATTTACATAGAGTAGAAACTAAACTCCCAGAAACACATTCCACAAAATTCCAATCAACCTGATAAGTATAGATTTACCTATATTTTGCTTAATTCGTTTTTCATTCTTTTTTTAAAATTTATTTATTTGACAGAGAGAGAGATATCACAAGTAGGTAGATAGGCAGGCAGAGCGAGAGGGAGAAGCAGGCTCCCTGCCAAGCAGAGAGCCCAATGCGGGGCTCAAATCCAGGACCCTGAGACCATGACATGAGCCAAAGGCAGAGGCTTAACCCACTCAGCCATCCAGGCGCCCCTTAATTTGTTTTTTTTTCAGACCATAGCAAAAGTTATATTTAACATCAATTTGCAGATATATTCTGTCTACTTGTGATGCATTTGAACTTTATTATATTTGGAATTTTCATTCTCTAAAAATTTATCATTTTCCCAGGAATTTCTAGCTTTCTTCTCTCTATCCAGGCTCCCTGGCATACACACTATCAAACCTTTACAAAATAAGAGAAATTTTCTTATATATTATTGACTTTTTAAAATTAAAGTCAAAAAGAAATTTTAAAAATAAAGCCATTATGCATTTACTGCTGGAATTACACACAGACATATTTTTGCATTGTGAAAAAAAGATCTGTGACTAGCTTATTAAGATGCATAAAATTGAATGGTAAATGCATTTTTTTTCACAGAAATTCTTACTTCATGTGTGCTGATATTAATAATAATACCAGTCAAGTATTTACATATATGACTTGTAATCTAAGTTTAGGAAGTTATTAGAAATGATTTTATTGTATTTCAGATGTTTAAAAAATATCTTGAGTGTGCTGTATTGTATTAGCAGAAGACAATTTATATTTTATTGGCACATGAATACATACTTTAAATATGTGTTATCATGAGGCACTGGGAAATAAACCAAGTTAACTCAGCAGACAAAGATATTATAATAAACCCCAGTTTGCAACCCATTATTTTTTTTAAATAGTTATAAAATTGACATCAGATTTTTAATATTTTGTGTTCTTCATAATGGTTATTCATGACCAATGACCTATAATTTCTATAACTATTAAAAAATTCACAATATACTATGATCAGGTATGATCTCAAAATCATCAAACCCTAAAAGTTTTGGATAACCAGCATTTTTATGGCTTTTATTTTTCAGATAAGATGACGAAGGAGGAGCTAATATTAAATCGAGAGTCCAATATCTTTTAAATAACACACTATGTGTTTTCATCTACAAGTATTTTTTCATTTAATTTTCAGAATAGTTAGTTGAGATTGAAACTGTTATACCCATTTTCCAAATAAGGAAATGAAATAATAACAAACTTCATCAGGGTCACAGACTCATCATTAGTAGAACCTGGGCCCATGTGCTCCTGAAGCTATTTCATAGACAACCATTTAATTGAAAATATCTAACCTTTTAATTCTCAACATAGCTATGAGGATAATTTGAAGTGTACTAAGAGCTTATATGAATGTTTCTTTGGGTCCTAAATCATTTAGAAGTTGTAAATTTGGCATAAGTTTAACTTTTTTAATTCATTTTGAATACAGAAATAAAACACTGTAATTTAACAAAGAATGGGCAAAATTAACGCTCTTGTCATTTCCTGATTTTCTAACCTCTTTAAAACTATTTTTGTGTGTTTTTTGGTGTTTTTTATTTTATTATGTTACTTTATTGATTTTATTGATTTTATTTGATTTATTTTATTTTATTATGTTCAGTTAGCCAACATACAGTACATCATTAATTTTTGATGTAGTGTTCAATTATTCATTAGTTCCACAACACATGCCCTCCTTAATACCCACCATATGGCTATGCCACCCCTCGAGACATCTCCCTTCTGTAAACCTCAGTTTGTTTTCAAGAGTCTAAAGTCTCTTATGGTTTGTGTCCATCTCTGATTTCTTCCCTTTCAGTTTTCACTCCCTTCCTCTATGGGCCTTCACACTATTCCTTATGTTCCACATATGAGTAAATCCACATGATAATTGTCCTTCTCTGCTTGCCATATTTCACGTAGCATAATCCCGTCTAGTTCCGTCCATGTCTATGCAAATTGTGGGTATTCATCTTTTCTGATGACTAATATTCCATTGTATATATGAACCATATCTTTTTTTTTTTTCTTTTTTTTTTTTTTTAATTTTATTTTTATTATTTGCCCAAGGGGTACAGGTCTGTGAATCATCAGGCTTACATCTTTCAAAGCATTCACCAAAGCACAAACCCTCCCCAATGTCCATAACCCATCCACCCTATCCCTACCCTCCCACCCCCCAGTAACCCTCAGTTTGTTTTATGAGATTAGAAGTCTCTTATGGTTTGTCTCCTTCCCCATCCCATCTTGTTTCATTATTTTTCCCTCCCTACCCCCCACAACCCCCCACCCTGCCCCTCAAGTTCCTCATATCAGAGAGATCATATGATAATTGTCTTTCTCTGATTGACTTATTTCGCTCAGCATAATACC
Organism: Ailurus styani; assembly: GCA_002007465.1. NCBI lineage: Eukaryota > Metazoa > Chordata > Mammalia > Carnivora > Ailuridae > Ailurus > Ailurus styani. The sequence goes on from LNAC01000743.1 coordinate 100,281, forward strand.
CTCCAGTTCCATCCATGTCGTTGCGAATGGCAAGATTTCGTTTCTTTTGATAGCTGCATAATATTCCATTGTATATATATACCACATCTTCTTTATCCATTCATCTGTTGATGGACATCTAGGTTCTTTCCATAGTTTGGCTATTGTGGACATTGCTGCTATAAACATTCGGGTGCACGTGCCCCTGAGGAACACTACCTTTGTGTCTTTAGGATAAATACCCAGTAGTGCGATTGCTGGGTCGTAGGGTAGCTCCATTTTCAACTTTTTGAGGAATCTCCATACTGTTTTCCAGAGTGGCTGCACCAGTTTGCATTCCCACCAACAGTGTAGGAGGGTTCCCCTTTCTCCGCAACCTCGCCAACATCTGTCATTTCCTGACTTGTTGATTTTAGCCATTCTGACTGGTGTAAGGTGGTATCTCGCTGTGGTTTTAATTTGTATTTCTCTGATGCCGAGTGATGTTGAGCACTTTCTCATGTGTCTGTTGGCCATTTGGATGTCTTCTTTGGAGAAATGTCTGTTCATGTCTTCTGCCCATTTCTTGACTGGGTTATTTGTTTTATGGGTGTTGAGTTTGAGAAGCTCTTTATAGATTTTGGATACTAGCCCTTTATCTGATATGTCATTTGCAAATATCTTCTCCCATTCTGTCAGTTGTCTTTTGGTTTTGTTGACTGTTTCCTTTGCTGTGCAAAAGCTTTTAATCTTGATGAAGTCCCAATAGTTCATTTTTGCCCTTGCTTCCCTTGCCTTTGGTGAGGTTCCTAGGAAGAAGTTGCTGCGGTTGAGGTCGAAGAGGTTGCTGCCTGTGTTCTCCTCGAGGATTTTGATGGATTCCTTTCTCACATTGAGGTCTTTTATCCATTTTGAGTCTATTTTTGTGTGTGGTGTCAGGAAATGATCCAGTTTCATTTTTCTGCATGTGGCTGACCAGTTTTCCCAACACCATTTGTTGAAGAGACTGTCTTTTTCCCACTGGACATTCTTTCCTGCTTTGTCGAAGATTAGTTGACCATAGAGTTGAGGGTCCATTTTTGGGTTCTCTATTCTGTTCCACTGGTCTATGTGTCTGTTTTTGTGCCAGTACCATACTGTCTTGATGATGACGGCTTTGTAATAGAGCTTGAAATCTGGAATTGTGATGCCGCCAACTTTGCTTTTTTTTTTCAACATTCCTTTGGCTATTCGGGGTCTTTTCTGGTTCCATATAAATTTTAGGATTATTTGTTCCATTTCTTTGAAATAAATTGCTGGTATTTTGATGGGGATTGCATTAAATGTGTAGATTGCTCTAGGTAGCATAGACATTTTCACAATATTTATTCTACCCATCCATGAGCATGGAATGTTTTTCCACTTCTTTGTGTCTTCCTCAATTTCTTTCATGAGTACTTTATAGTTTTCTGAATACAGATTCTTTGCCTCTTTGGTTAGGTTTATTCCTAGGTATCTTATGGTTTTGGGTGCAATTGTAAATGGGATTGACTCTTTAATTTCTCTTTCTTCTGTTTTGTTGTTGGTATATAGAAATGCAACTGATTTCTGTGCATTGATTTTATATCCTGACACTTGACTGAATTCCTGTATGAGTGCTAGCAGTTTTGGAGTGGAGTCCTTTGGGTTTTCCACATAAAGTATCATATCATCTGCAAAGAGTGAGAGTTTGACCTCTTCCTTGCCGATTTGGATGCCTTTTATTTCTTTTTGTTGTCTGATTGCTGAGGCTAGGACTTCTAGTACTATGTTGAATAGCAGTGGTGATAGTGGACAGCCTTGCCGTGTTCCTGACTTTAGGGGAAAAGCTCTCAGTTTTTCTCCATTGAGAATGATATTCGCTGTGGGTTTTTCGTAGATGGCTTTGATGATATTGAGGTATGTACCCTCTATGCCTACACTATGAAGAGTTTTGATTAAGAAAGGGTGCTGTACTTTGTCAAATGCTTTTTCAGCATCTATTGAGAGGATCATATGGTTCTTGTTCTTTCTTTTATTAATGTCTTGTATCACATTGATTGATTTGCGAATGTTAAACCAACCTTGCATCCCAGGAATAAATCCCACTTGGTCGTGGTGAATAATCCTTTTTATGTGCTGCTGGATCCTATTGGCTAGTATTTTGTTGAGGATTTTTGCATCCGTATTCATCAAAGATATTGGTCTGTAATTCTCCTTCTTGATGGGGTCTTTGCCTGGTTTGGGGATCAAGGTAATGCTGGCCTCATAAAAGGAGTTTGGAAGTTTTCCTTCCAATTCTATTTTTTGGAACAGTTTCAGGAGAATAGGTATTAATTCTTCTTTAAATGTTTGGTAGAATTCCCCTGGGAAGCCGTCTGGCCCTGGGCTCTTGTTCGTTGGGAGATTTTTGATGACTGCTTCAATCTCCTTACTGGTGATGGGTCTATTCAGGTCTTCAGTTTCTTCCTGGTTCAGTTTTGGTAGTTTATATTTCTCTAAGAATGCATCCATTTCTTCCAGATTGTCAAATTTGCTGGTGTAGAGTTGCTCATAATATGTTCTTAGAATTGTTTGTATTTCTTTGGTGTTGGTTGTGATCTCTCCTCTTTCATTCATGATTTTATTAATTTGAGTCCTTTCTCTTTTCTTTTGGATAAGTCTGGCCAGGGGTTTATCAATCTTATTAATTCTTTCAAAGAACCAGCTCCTAGTTTCATTGATTTGTTCCACTGTTCTTTTGGTTTCTATTTCATTGATTTCTGCTCTGATCTTTATGATTTCTCTTCTCCTGCTGGGTGTAGCCTTTCTTTGCTGTTCTTTCTCTAGCTTTTGTAGGTGTAGAGTTAGGTTGTGTACTTGAGACCTTTCTTGTTTCTTGAGAAAGGCTTGTATTGCTATATACTTTCCTGAACCATATCTTCTTTATGCATTCATCTGTTGTGGGCATCTCGGCTCCATCCACAGGTTGGCTATTGTGGATATTGCTGCTATGAACATTGGGGTTCATTTGGACCCTCTTTTCACTACATCTGTATCTTTGTTATAAATACCCAGTAGTACAATTGCTGGGCTGTAGGGTAGTTCTATCTTTAAGTTGTTGAGGAAACTCTATACTGTTTTCCAAAGTGGCTGTACCAACTTGCATACCCACCAATAGTGTAAGAGGCTTCCCCATTCTCCAGATCCTCTCCAACATTTTTTTTTTGTTTCCTGTCTTGTCAATTTTTGCCATTCTAAATGGCATAAGATGGTATCTCATTGTGGTTTTGATTTGTATTTCCCCAATGCTAAGTGATGATGTTGAACATTTTTTTCATATGTCTGTTAACCATTTTTATGTCTTCCTTGGAGAAGTGTCTGTTCATGTCTTCTGCTCATTTCTTGACTGGATTATTTGGTTTTGGGGTATTTTTTTTAAGATTTTATTTATTTATTTGACAGAGAGAGAGATCACAAGTAGGCAGAGAGGAAGGCAGAGAGAGAGGAGGAAGCAGGCTCCCTGCCGAGCAGAGAGCCCGATGCGGGCCTCGATCCCAGGACCCTGAGATCATGACCTGAGCTGAAGGCAGAGGCTTTAGCCCACTGAACCACCCAGGCACCCGATTTTGGGGTATTGAGTTTGAGAAGTTCTTTATAAATCTTGGGTACCAGCCCTTTATCTGAAAGTCATTTGCAAATATCTTCTCCCATTCCGTGGGTTGACTCTTATTTTTCTTGACTGTTTCCTTTGCTGTGCATAAGTTTTTAATCCTGATGAAGTTCCAAAAGTTCATTTTTGCTTTTGTTTTCCTTGCCCTTAGAGACATGTCTTGAAAGAAGTTGCTGTGGTCCGTGTGGAAGAGGTTGCTGCCTATGTTCTCCTCTAGCATTTTGATGGATTCTTATCTCACATTGAGGTTGTTCATCCATTTTGAGATTATCTTTGTATATAGTATAGGAGAATGGTCCAGTTTCATTCTTCTGCATGTGGCTGTCCAATTTTTCTAGCACCATTTATTGACGAGACTGTCGTTTTTCCATTAGATGTTCTTTCCTGCTTTGTCAAAGATTAGTTGACCATAAAGTTGAGGGTCAATTTCTAGGGTCTGTATTCTGTTCCATTGAACTATGTGTCTGTTTTTGTGCCAAAACTGCACTGTTGTGGTGAGTACAGCTTTGTAATACAGCTTGAAGTCAGGCATTGTGATGCCCCCCAACTTTAGTTTTCTATTTCAACATTCCCCTGGTGACTCAGTGTCTCTTCTAGTTCCATACAAATTTTAGGATTGTTTGTTCCAGCTCTGTGAAAAGTGTCAATGATATTTTGATAGTTATTGCACCGAAACTATAAATATCTCTAGGCAGGATAGACATTGTCACGATGTTTATTCTTCCAATCCATGTGCATGGAATATTTTTCCATCTTTTTGTGTCTTCTTCAATTTCTTTCATAAGTGGTCCATAGTTTCCAAAGTGTAGATCCTTCACTTTTTGATTAGGTTTATTCCTAAGTATCTTATGGTTTTTGGTGCTATTATGAATGAAATTGGTTCCTTAATTTTTCTTTCTTCAGGTACATTGTTCATGTATAGAAATGCTCTTATTTCTGGGTGTTCGTTTTATATCCTGCTATGTTGCTGAATATTGTATGAGTTCTGATAACTTGGGGGTGGAGTCTTTTAGGTTTTCCACATAAAATATCATGTCACCTGTGAAGAGAGAGAGTTTAACTTCTTTGCAAATTTGAATGCGTTTTATTACTTTTGGTTTCTGGTCGCTGAGGGTAGGACTTCTAGTACTATGTTGAACAATAATGGTGAAAGTGTGCATCCCTGCTATCTTCCTGACCTTATGGGAAAATTTCTGTTTTTCCCCATTGAGAATGATATTTACTGTCCACATTTCATACATGGATTTTATAATATTGAGGTATGTTTCCTTTATCCTTACACTACAGATTGTTTTAATCAAGAAAGGATGCTATATTTTGTCAAACGTTTTTTTTTCTGCATCAGTTGAGAGAATCATAAGGTTCTTGTCTTTTCTTTTATTAAAGTGCTCTATCATGTTGATTGATTTAAAAATGATGAACCACCCTTGAATCCCAGGAGTAAATCATACCTGGTTATGCTGAATAGTCTTTTTATTTTTTTAATAATCCTTTTAATATACTGTTGGATTTTATTGGTTAGGATCTTGCTGAGTATTTCTGCATCCATGTTCATCAGGGATACTGGTCTCTAATTCTCCTATTTGATGGAGCCTTTGTCTGGTTTTGGGATCAGCGTAATGCTAGCCTCATAGGACGAGTTTGGAAGTTTTCTGTCCATTTATTTATTTTTTTTTTGGAACAGCTTCAGTAGAATAGGTATGATTTCTTCTTTAAATGCTTGGCAGAATTCCCCTGGGAATCCGTCTGGCCCTGGACTCTTCTGTTTTGGGAAGATTTTGATTACTGCTTCAATCTCCTTGCTGGTTATTCATCTGTTCAGATTGTCTATTTCTTCCTGTTTCAGTACTGGTGGTTTTTAAGTTTCCAAGAATGTATGCATTTCTTCTAGATTGCTTAATTTGTTAACATATAGTTGCTTGTAATAAATTCTAATAATTTTTCTGTATTTCCTTGGTTTATTCGTGGTCTCTCTTCTTTCATTCATGATTTATTAATTTGAGTCCTTTCCCTTTTCTTTTGGATAAGTCTGGTCAGAGATTTATAGATCTTATTAATTCTTTCAAAGAACCAGCTTCTAGTTTTGTTGATCTGTTCTACTGTTTTTCTGGTTTCTATTTCATTGATCTTTGCTCTAAACTATATTATTTCTATTCTTCTGTTTTGGTTTAGGTCTTAATTGCTTTTCTTTCTCTAGATATTTTAGGTGTAAGGTTAGCTTGTGCATTGGGTACTTTTCTAATTTTTTGACAGAGGCTTGGATGGCTATGTATTTTCTTCCTAGGACCAACTTTGCAGTATCCCATAGATTTGGGGCCGATGTGTTTTCATTCTCACTAGTTTCAATGAAGTGTTTGTGTTCATCTTATTTTCCTGGGTGACCCAGTCCTTCTTTAGCAGGATGCTCTTTAATTTCCAAGTGTTTGAATTCTTTCCAAATTTCTTCTTATGGTTGAGTTCCAGTTTCACAGTGTTGTGGTCTGAACATATGCAGGGGATAATCTCAATCTTTCAGTATTGGTTGAGGCCTGATTTGTGACCCAGTATGTGGTCTATTTTGGAGAAAGTTCTATGTGCACTCTAGAAGAATGTGTACTGTGCTGTTTTAGGATGGAATGTTCTATATATATCTAAGAAGTCCATCTAGCCCAATGTGTCATTCAAAGCTTTTGTTTCTTTGTTGATCTGCTTAGGTATCTGTCCACTGTTGTGAGTGGAGTGTTGAGGTCTCCTGCTATTAATGTATTATTATCCACGTGTTTCTTTATTTTAGTTGTTAATTGGTTTATATAATTGGCTGCTCCCATGTTGGGGGCATAAGTATTTACAATTGTTAGATCTTCTTGTTGGATAGACCCTTTAAGTATGATATAGTGTCCCTCTACATCTCTTACTACAGTCTTTAGTTTAAAATCTAATTTGTCTGATATGAAAATTGCTACCCTTGCTTTCTTTTGAGGTCTGTTGGAATAGTTAATTGTTTTCCATCCCCTCACTTTCAATCTGAAGGTGTCTTTAGGTTTGAAATGAGTCTCTTTTAGACAGCATATGGTTGGGTCCTGATTTTTTATCCCATCTGAAACCCCGTGTCCCTTGATGGGAGCATTCAGCCCTTTCACGTTGAGAGTAACTATTGAAAGATATGAATTGAGTGCCATTGTATGGCCTCTAAAGTCCCTGTTTCCATAGTTTTTCGTTTGTTTGTTTGATTATTTTTGTTAGTTTGTTTTTTCTGGTTTATGTGACTCCTGGGGTTTCTCTTCACTTACAGAATCCCCCTTAATATTTCTTGCAGGGCTGGCTTGGTGGTCACATATTTTTTCAGTTTCTGCCTCTTTGGAAAGCTATTTATCTCTCCATCTCTTCTAAATGACAGTTTTGTTAGGTAAAGTATTCTTGGCTGCATGTTCTTTTCATTTAGTGACCTGAATATGCCCTGCCACCCCTTTCTGGCTTGCCAAGTTTCTGTGGACAGGTTATTCTGATGTTCCCCCTTCCACACAAAAGAAATATGTTCCCCCTAGCTGATCCCAGGATAGCTTCCTTGGCTCTAACTTTTGTAAGCTTCACTAGTATATGTCAGGGTATTGACCTATTTTTATTGATTTTGGGAGGGGGTGCTCTCTGCCTCTTAGACAGGAAGTTTTGTTTCCTTCCCCAGATTAGAGAAGTTCTCAGCTGTGATTTGCTCAAATATACCTTATAGTCTTTTCTCTCTCTCCATCCCCTTGGGGATCCCAATAATTTTGACATTGGAATGTTTCATAGCATCGTTGATCTCTCTAAGTCTATTTTCATGTGCTACTAGCTGCCTATGTCTATCTTGTCAGCTTCCTTCCTTTCTATTAGCTTATCTTCTAGATCACTATTTTGTTGTTCTTCCTCATTTACGCTGGCTGTAGAGTATCCAATTTAGAGTGCATCTCATTTATAGCATTTTTAAGTTCAGCCTGATTACATCTCATTTATGCCCTTAGACATTCTATATTGTCACTGGTGCTCTTTTTTTCAAGGCTAGCTATTGACTTCATGATTGATAACCTGAAGTCTGTCTCTGACATCTTGCTTTATCCATATCTATTTTTTTTGGGGGGAGTTCCTCCTCATACTCATTCTGTTGAGGGATGTTTGAGCCAATGGACAGAGTCTAAATTATCAACTATGACCCCAACTTGATGCATCCTAGAAAAATCTGGAGTGTTAAGATGCCATGACAAGAAAAAAAAAGCCAAAATGAAAGACAATAGTAAAATTAAAAATTTAAAAATTTAAAAAAGAAAAATAAAAAATAATAAAAAATAAAATAAAAGGAGGGAATTGGAAGGGGATATAATATCTCATTGTGGACAGAGCAGGGTGTTGCAGTTGTTCCTGGGTTTATTTTGGTCTGTGTGTTAGAGGACTCTACATCCCAAAATTTCTGGGAAAATAAAACTTGTATATATAAAAAGGTAATATTGAGCAGAGTGATACTGCACTAAAATAAAGCATATATCTATTAAAAAATATAGGTGTGTAAAAATACAAGTTCAAAAAGTGACTATGTAAAGTGAGTTGGTATATAGACATCTAGTTGAGATAAGGAGAAGGCATAAAGAAAACTACAGCAGGAGAAAATGGCATGAGAAAAGGAAAAATAAAGAAAGGAAAAAAAGGAGAATTATATTTGAAAAATAAATGGGTTGTGAGGCCATACCTGGAGCTCAGTATACAATTTTCCCCTGGTGTTTGGATTTTACAGTCTTATAGGATCTAAAAGATTGTCATCTACCTGCTCTTCCAGCCTGTCTTCTGAGGGAGAGGCCTGACTCACTTTTTCTCAGATATCTCTGCTTGTTTGGAGTTGCCCTACACTGTTAGGGGGATGGGTTCAGTGGAAACGGGTCCTCTTTATGCCCACCCCCGGGGAATTTCCACACCTCTTCAGGGGATCAGAGCAAAAATGGCCACAGCCAAATCTCTGGCCCAGAGCATAAAATTCCCAGTCTACCCTCTTTAATAAACTCTCCAGGACAAACATTCTCCATTTCTGCTTGTACCACTGAAAACCACAGCCTCCCAAGGTGCGCACCCACAGCTACTCTCTCAGAAGCATTTTCAGGGGCCTGGGAGTATCTCTGCCCTTTGTGTTTCTAAAACTGCAAGCAGCCGTGGGCTCATGCATACCTGAAACTCTGGAATCAGGTCTGTATTCTGCCCTAAAGCCTTTTCCTGGTCACTACTACTTTGCAAGTTTTTGCCCAGTCCAGAGCACAGGTTCCAGATTTTTTCAGGTTGTTCAAGGGAAGAGTGGATCTTGGCCTGCCTGGTTCACAGTTTCTGGCAATCCGAGCTAAGAATCCCTTCTTGGCCTCGCTGAACATAACCTGCTTCCTGGCTCCAGTACACCAGGCCCTCTACCATTTCAGGAATCTCCTTCTGGTCTGTGTTCCATTGTAACCTGAGACCACAATGCCCTACTTAGAATACTGCCTTTTTGTTTCCAAAGTCCCCTTCAGGGAGGGGAGTCTCTTACTAGAGCAGATTTCTAAGGGTTCTGATTTTACCCTCTGGTGTTATATCACTTTCCAGGCACCAGCTTGTGGAGGCTCCCTCCACATCTCTTTATCTTCTGAGATTTCCCACAGATTCACGATGCCACATGTCCTGCCTTGCCAAAAGCAGTCACTTTTCTGCTTGTAAAGATATATATATATATATATATATATATATATATATATATATATATATATATATATTTTTACATTTCTTGCTGTTTTCGTGGGTGTGCT
>LNAC01000743.1:109749-171808 GCA_002007465.1 Ailurus styani
AATATATATATATATATATATATATATATATATATATATATATATATATATATATATATATTCTTACATTTCATGCTGATTTCGTGGGTGTTCGAAATGGTTTGATAGATATCCAGATAAATTCAGAGGAGAGGTTGAAACAGTGTCCCCTACTCCTTCATCATCTTACCTTCCTCATTCCTTTAGCCATTTTGATCTATTGAAGTGGCCCATGGAAATGATAAATGCCCTACTCACAGGACTCTGTGGGACTCCAATGAGATGCTTCATATGAAAAATTTTGCTTCATCATCCAAAGACTCTTTATTATTCCAAATTTAAGGTAATCATTGTTTCTTCTCTAGAAGTTCAAAGAAGACGTAGAATTCACCTGTGATGCTGTCTAGTCCTGGACTTTTGTTTTTTGGGAGATTTTTTTTATTACTTATTCAATTTCTTTGCTGGTGATTGGTCTGTTCAAATTTTCTATGTCTTCCTGCTTTAGTTTTGGTAGGTTATATATTTCTAGTAATTTATCAATTTCTTCCAAATTGGTAAGGAAGAATGAAAACTTTTACTATTTGTGGATGACATGATACTATATATTGAAAACCCAAAAGATTGTACCAAAAAACTACCAGAATTGATAAATGAATTCAGTAGAGTTGCAAGAAACAAAATAAATGTGCAGAAATCTGTTGTATTCTTACACACTCATAATAAAGCAGCAAAAAGTGAAATCAAGTAAACAATCCCATTTACAACTGCAATAATACTAATAATATATCTAAGAATAAACCTAACCACAGAGGTGAAAGCCTATTCTCTAAAAACTATAAAATATTGAGATAAATTGAAAATGAAACAAAGAAGTGGAAAAATTTCCCTTGATCATGGATTGGAAAAACAAATAATGTTAAATTGTCTATACTATGCAAAGCAATCTACACGTTTAATGCAATTTCTATCAATATATCAATGGCATTTTTTACAGAACTGGAAGGAACAATTCTAAAATCTGTATGGTACTAGAGAAGACCCTGAAGAGCCAACACATCCTTAAAAAAAAAAAAAGCTGGAAGCATCACAATATCAAAATTCTGGAATTGAAATTATAATATAAAACTTTTGTAATCAAAACAGTATGACTCTGGCACAGGAATATACACATAGATCAATGGAACAGAATAGAAACCCCAGATAGCCACAATTATATGGTCAACTAACCTTCCACGAAGCTGGAAAGAATACCCAATTGGAAAAAAAAAAAAAAACAGTCCTTTCAACAAGTGGCATGGGTAAAAATGGACATCTACATGCAAAAGAATGAAACTGGACCTCTTTCTTATACCATACAGAAAAATAAATTCAGAATGGATTAAATACCTAAATGTGAGCATTGAGACCATAAAAATATTGAAGAGACCAGACAATAATGTCTCTGACATTGACCATAACATTTTTCTAGATATGTCTCCTAAGACAAGAGAAATAAAAGCATAAATAAACAAATGGGACTACATAAAAATTTAAAAAGTTTCTGTATAGCAAAGGGAATAATCAACCAAATGAAAAGACAACATACAGAATGGGAGAAATTATTTGTAAATGATATATCTGATAGAAGTCTAGAATCCAAAATATATAAATAATTTATACAACTCTACACACAAAAACCAAATAATCCAATTAAAAATGGGCAGAAGACATAACAGACAGTTCTCCAAGAAGACATCTAGATGGCCAACAGACACATCAAAAGACATTGAACATAACTCATCATCAGGGAAATGCAAATCAAAATTACAATGCAAAATAAGTTAGTCAGACAAAGACAAATACCATATGATTTCACTCATGTGTGTAACTTAAGAGACAAAACAAAAGAGCAAAGGAAGAGAGAGAAACCAAGAAACAGACTCTTAACTATAGAGAACAAACAGGTGGTTACCAGAGGGGAGGTGAGTGGGAAAAGTATGGGAATTATGGAGTGCATTTACTGTGATGAGCACTGGGCAATGTATGGAATTGTGTATTGTATACCTGAAAGTTTATATCACTGCATGTTAACAACAACAAAAACAACAAAAACAACAAAGCACAATGATAACCATTATATCACCATTTTTATTAAGTATTACATATTCCTCTTTTAAGCAATTTTTCTGTTTTCAATAATGCGATCTTGTGTCCTGAGAAACCATTAAGAATTCATATATTTGTCTACTCATTTAGTCAGTCCTTGAATTATCTGACAATCATTTTATGTAAGTTGGAAATGACCTAAGAAGGGAAATTTCTTTTGCTTATTACAGTTCCCCAAAATTACACTTTAAGGCTCAGACACTTTGAATTTATTAGCTAGTATGAGATTGGAGGAGCCAACATACATCTGGGAAATAGCATATAGACTCAAATAAGAAAGTCAAGTAAAATGATAGTAACTACCTAAATTTCCCTAGTGCAAAGTGTGAATTGAATGGAAAAACTTCCAATAACTTATTACATTATTTTAATGCCCTAATTTAATCAGAATTGGGATTTCTTTCCCTCTAACTACTTAGGAGTATTTATTTTTGGCACGGCATATCCATTCAAATTGGAGATCTTTGTAGTGTCCCATAAAATACTATCATCTTAAAGGTAACACATTAATATATTAGTTTCCTAGTAATATTTTCACAATATTAAGCTCAGATACTAGAAGAGAAGAAATTGTCAAAACAAAAGAAAACATAAGACCAATTTTTTTTTTACTAGAGGGAAGAAGAATGGAGAATGAAATAACCCTTGGTATAAGAAGGCCTCTTATATGAACATCTAAAAAGAATTTTTTGTTATAGGCAATGTATAATTCTTTCAGATATTTACAGGCATGTTATAAATGATGTTCATAAGAAACATAGAAATATCACTTTTATAATTTTACAATTTAATATAAAATATTTGCAAGGGAATTATAAGCAGTGATACAACTAACACATAATATAGAAAAGAACAAGATTTAATGTAGAAATAATTACTGGATCTATTCATAAAACTGAAGAACATATGTTCTCCATAAATAATTAACAATATAGGTATTATATATTTCAATTTATTTTTTAAGATATACATTTTTATTTATGATTATTTAAAATTTTTCTATAAGGTTTTATTTAAATTTCAGTTAGTTAACACACAGTTTAATATTCATTTCAGGTTTAGGATTTAGTGATTTGTCACTTACAAAAAATAACCAGTGCCCATCACAACATGTGCATTCTTTTTTTTTTTTTTTTTTTTTTTTTTTTTTTTTTTTTTTTTTTTTTTGCCCCGGAGTACAGGTCTGTGAATCATCAGGCTTACACCTTTCACAGCACTCAACATAGCACAAACCCTCCCCAATGTCCATAATCCAACCACCCTATCCCTACCCTCCGACTCCCCAGTAACCCTGTTTGTTTTGTGAAATTAAGGGTGTGTTATGGTTTGTTCCCTTCCTGATCCCACCTTTTTTTTTTAAGATTATTTATTTATTTATTTGAAAGAGAGAGATCACAAGTAGGCTGAGAGGCAGGCAGAGAGAGAGGAGGAAACAGGCTCCATACTGATCAGGGAGCCTGATGTAGGCCTAAATCTCAGGACCCTGAGATCCGACCTGAGCTGAAGGCAGAAGCTTTTACCCACTGAGCCACCCAGGCACCCTCCCGATCCCATCTTGTTTCATTTTTTCCCTCCCTAACCATAATGATCCCCGACCCTGTCCCTCAAATTCTTCATATCACAGAGATCTTATGATAATTGTCTTTCTCTGATTGACTAATTTCACTTAGCATAATATCCTCTAGTTCCATCCACATCGTTGCAATGCCCAAGACTTCATTTCTTTTGATGGCTACATAGTATTCCATTGTATTTATATGTCACATCTTCCTTATCTATTCATCTGTTGATGGACATCTAGGTTCTTTTCATACTTTGGCTATTGTGGACATTGCTGCTATAAACATTCAGGTGCATGTGCCCCTGAGGATCATTACCTTTGTATCTTTAGGGTAAATACCCAATAGTGCGATTGCTGGGTCATAGGGTAGCTTTATTTTCAAATTTTTGAGGAACCTGCATACTGTTTTCCAGAGTGGCTGCACCAGCTTGCATTCCCACCAACAGTGGCGAAGGGATCCCCTTTCTCTGCATCCTCACCAACATCTGTCATTTCCTGACTTGTTAATTTTAGCCATTCTGACTAGTGTGAGGTGGTATCTCACTGGTTTTGATTTGTATTTCCATGATGCTGAGTGATGTTGAGCACTTTCTCATGTGTTTGTTGGCCATTTGGATGTCTTCTTTGGAGAAACATCTGTTCATGTCTTCTGCCCAATTCTTGACTGGGCTATTTGTTCTATGGGGATTGAGTTTGATAAGTTCTTTATAGATCTTGGATACAAGCTCTTTATCTGATATGTTGTTTGCAAATATCTTCTTTTCTGTCAGTTGTCTTTGGTTTTGTTGACTGTTTTCTTTGCTGTGCAAAGTACCATACTGTCTTCATGATGTTAACTTTGTAACAGAGCTTGAAGTCTGGAATTGTGATGCCACCGACATTGGTTCTCTTTTTCAACATTCCTCTGGGTATTCGGGGTCTATTCTGGTACCATATAAGTTTTAGGATTATTTATTCCATTTCTTTGAAATAAATTTATGGTATTTTGATGAGGATTGCATTAAATGTGTAGATTGCTCTAGGTAGCATAGGCATTTTCACAGTATTTGTTCTTCCAATCCATGAGCACAGATTGTTTTTCCATTTCTTTGAGTCTTCCTCAATTTCTTTCATGAGTACTTTATAGTTTTTTGAGTACAGATTCTTTGCTTATTTGGTTAGGTTTATTTCTAGGTATCTTATGGTTTTGGGTGCAATTGTAAATGGGATTGACTCCTTAATTTCCCTTTCCTCTGTTTTGTTGTTGGTATATAGAAATGAAACTGATTTCTGTGCATTGATTTTATATTCTGACACTTGAGTGAATTCCTGTATGAGTTCTAGCAGCTCTAGAGTGGAGTCATTTGTGTTTTACACATAAAGTATCATATCATCTGCAATGAGTAAGAGTGTGATTTCTGCTTTGCCAATTCAGATGCCTTTTATTTCTTTTTGTTGTCTGATTGCTGAGGCTAGGACTTCTAGTAATATGTTGAATAGCAGCGGTGATAGTGGACAGCCTTGCCGTGCTCCTGACTTTAGGGGAAAAGCTCTCAGTTTTTTCCCATTGAGAATGATGTTCGCTGTGGGTTTTTTGTATATGGCTTTGATGATATTGAGGTATGTACCCTCTATGCCTATACTGTGAAAAATTTTAATCGAGAAAGGATGCTGTACATTGTCAAATGCTTTTTCAGCATCTATTGAGAGAACTAATGGGTCTTGGTCTTTCTTTTATTAATGTATTATACCACACTGATTGATTTTCAGATCTTGAACCAGCCTTGACGCCCAGGAATAAATCCCACTTGGCCGTGGTGAACAATCCTTTTAATGTACTGTTGGATCCTATTGGCTAGTATTTTGGTGAGAATTTTTGCATCTGTGTTCATCAAGGATATTGGCCTCTAATTCTCCTTTTTGGTGTGGTCTTTGCTGGTTTTGGGATCAAGGTAATGCTGGCCTCATATAATGAGTTTTGAAGTTTTCCTTCCATTTCCTTCCATTTTTTGGAACGGTTTCAGGAGAATAGGTATTAATTCCTTTAAAAGTTTGGTAGAATTCCCCTGGGAGGCCATCTGGTCCTGGGCTCTTGTTTGTTGGGAGATTTTGGATGATTGCTTCAATCTCTTTATTGGTTATGGGTCTATCCAGGTTTTCTACCCCATCCTGGCTCGGTTTTGGTAATTTATATGTCTCTAGGAATGCATCCATTTCATCCAGAATGTAAAATTTACTGGTGTAGAGTTGCTCATAATATGTTCTTATAATTATTTGTATTTCTTTGGTGTTGCCTTAGATCTCTCCTCATTCATTCATGATTTTATTATTTTGATTCCTTTCTCTTTCCTTTTGGTTACGTCTGGCCAGGGGTTTATCAATCTTATTAATTACTTCAAAGAACAATCTCCTTGTTTCATTGATTTTTTTCTACTGTTCTTTTGGTTTCTATTTCATTTATTTCTGCTCTGATCTTTATGATTTCTCTTGTCCTGTTGGGTGTAGGCTTTCTTTGCTGTTCTTTCTCCAGCTCCTTTAGGTGTAGGGTTAGGTTGTGTACTTGAGACCTTTCTTGTTTCTTGAGAAAGGCTTGTATTGCTATATAGTTACCTCTCAGGGCTGCTTTTGCTATGTCCCAAAGATTTTGCACAGTTGTGTTTTCATTTTCTTGGTTTCCATGATTTTTTTAAAAAATTCTTCTTTAATTTCCCAGTTGACTCATTCATTCTTTAGTAAGATGTTCTTTAGCCTCCACGTATTTGAGTTCTGTCCAACTTTCCTTTTGTGATACAGTTCCAGTTTCAGAGCATTATGGTCTGAAAATATGCAGGGAATTATCTCAATATTTTGGTACCAGCTGAGACCTGATTTATGACCCAGGATGTGATCTATTCTGAAGAATGTTCCATTTGCACTAGAGAAGAATGTGTATTCTGTTGTTTTGGGATGGAATGTTCTGAATATATCTGTGATGTCCAATTGGTCCGGTGTGTCATTTAATGCCTTTATTTCCTTGTTGCTCTTTTGCTTTGATGATCTGTCCATTTCAGTAAGGTTGGTGTTAAAATCACCTACTATTATTGTATTATTGTCAATGTGTTTCTTTGATTTTGTTATTAATTGGTTTATATGATTGGATGCTCCCATGTTAGGGACATAGATATTTAAAATTGTTAGATCTTCTTGTTGGATAAAACATTTAAGTATGATATAGTGTCCTTCCTCATCTCTTATTATAATCCTTGGCTTAAAATCTAATTTATCTGATATAAGGTTTGCTAACTCATCTTTCTTTTGATGTCCATTAGCATGAAAAATTGTTTTCCACCCCCTCACTTTAAATATGCAGGTGCTTTTGGCTCTAAAATGAGTTTCTTGTAGACAGCATATCGATGGGTCTTGGTTTTTTATCCATTCTGTTACCCAGTGTCTTTTAATGGGGCATTTAGACCATCTACATTCAGGGTAACGATTGAGAGATATGAATTTAGCGCCATTGAATTGCCTGTAAGGTGACTGTTACTCTATATTGTGTCTCTTCCTTTCTGGTTTATATTTCTTTTAGGCTCTGTCTTTGCTTAGAGGACCCCTTTCAGTATTTCCTGTAGGGCTGGCTTGGTGTTTACAAATTCCTTTTGTTTTTGTTTGTCCTGGAAGCTTTTTATCTCTCCTTCTATTTTCAATGACAGCTTAGCTGGATATAATATTCTTGGCTGCATATTTTTCTCATGTAGTGCTCCTAATATATCATGTCAGTCCTTTCTGGCCTGCCAGGTCTCTCTGGATAGGCCTGCTGTCAGTCTAATTTTTCTACCATTTTATGTTAGAGACCTCTTGTCCTTTGATTCTTTCAGGATTTTGTCTTTGTAACTAAGACTTGTTAGTTTTACTATTAGATGATGGGGTGTGGACCTATTTTTGTTGATTTTGAGGGGGATCCTCTGTGCCTCCTGGATTTTGATGCTTTTTCCCTTCGCCAAATTAAGGAAATTCTATACTTTAATTTGCTCCAATATACCTTCTGCCCCTCTCTCTCTTTCTTCTTCTGGGATCCCAATTATTCTAGATTTTTTTCATTTTATGGTATCACTTATCTCTTGATTTCTCCCCTCATGGTTCAGTAGTTGTTTGTCTCTTTTTTCCTCAGCTTCTTTATTCTCTATCATTTGGTTTTCTATATCACTAATTCTTTCTTCTGACCTATTTATCCTAGGAGGAAGAGCCTCCATTTAAAAAAATATTTTATTTATTTATTTGACAGAAATATTTTAAGTAGGCAGAGAGGCAGGCAGAGGAGGAAGCAGGTTCCCTGCTGAGCAGAGAGCCTGATGCAGGCCTCGATTGCAGGACCCTGAGATCATGACCTGAGCCAATGGCAGAGTCTTTAACCTACTGAGCCACCCAGGCACCCAAGAGCCTCCATTTTTTATTGCACCTCCTTAATAGTTTTATTAATTTCAACTTGGTTTGATTTTTGTTTTTTTATTTCTGCAGAAATGTTTTTTATTTCTTCAGAGAAGGATTCTCTAATATCTTTCATGCCTTTTTTGAGCCCAGCTAGCACCTTGATAATCGTCATTCTGAACTCTAGTTCTGACATATTACTAATGTCATCATTGATTAGGTCCCTAGTTGTCATTACAGCCTCTTGTTCTTTTTTCATGGTGAATTTTCCCACCTTGTCATTTTATCCAGATAAGAATAGATGAATGAGAGAACAAAATACTAAATGGTAGCAACCACCCCCCCCCAAAAAATATACAATAACCAAATCAGAAGGGAACCAAAACTGTGGGGAGAAGAAAGAGGGGGAAAAAGGAGAAAAAAATCTCTATCTCTATCTCTACCTCTATCTCTATCTATCTATATTTATATCTGTATCTATATCTATCAATTAGACTGGTGAATTGAAGAGAGCCACACACTTGGTTTGGGTATTTTTTGTCTCTTAGAAGAAACTCTCTCCCAAAATTTTAAAAGAAGAAAAACTTATATATACACACACAAATAAGGGTAAATACAATGAAGGGATGGGACATGATTGTAAAGTTGAAAATTAGAAAAGATTCTACTGGCGCCTGGGTGGCTCAGTGGGTTAAAGCTGCTGCCTTCGGCTCAGGTCATGATCTCAGGGTCCTGGGATCGAGGCCCGCATCGGGCTCTCTGCTCCACAGGGGGCCTGCTTCTTCCTCTCTCTGCCTACTTGTAATCTCTCTCTCTCTGTGTCAAATAAATAAATAAAATCTTTAAAAAAAAAGAAAATTAGAAAAGATTCTAAAAATGGACTTGATAAGGAGTTGTTTGAGAAAAGAAAGAAAAAGAAAAGAAGTGGAAAGAATGTGATCAAGCTGGAGACTATAACCAAACCATCTGCTAGATTTAGGGTGTATTTTGTTCTGTTAGAAGAGATTGTGTCCCAAAATTGTAAGGAAAAGAAAAGCTATATGCATGAAAAAATAAGGTTAAATACAATGAAAGGATAAAATATGACTATAATAATGAAAATTTTAAAAGAAATAAAACTCAAAGAATTTAACTTTGAAAGACTAAAGGATCATGGGGAAAAAGCTATGAATTCTATGTATTGCTTTCTCCTAGCTCTGGAGTTCCACAGTTCTCTGTGATCAGTGAACTTGGTCTTGGCTGGATGTTCTTGCTGATCTTCTGGGGGAGGGACTTGTTGTTGTGATTCTCAAGTGTCTTTGCCAGAGGTGGAATTGCACCACCCTTGCCAGGCGCCAGGTTAAGCTCCGGTTGGCTCTTGGGAGCTTTTGTTCCCTGATTGCTTTCCATACAGCTTTCGAGGATGGGAATGAAAAAAATGGGGTCCTCCCAATCTCCGACTGGGAGGAATGGAGACCTTGAAACCCCACTTCTCAGTGTGTCTTCAGAGAAAATCTGTCAATCCCTCTCGTCTCCCTGGTCTCCAGCCACACTCAGGAGCTCACCCAGCCTGTGACCAAGCATTTATATCGCTGGTGCATGGCCCAGTTTGGAATCTCCAAACCCAGCAGATTCATACAGCACACTCCCATGCCGCTTCTCCTGCAGAGGGAAAGAGGGGGTCTCTCTGGATATTCCACTTTTGGAGTCACTGCTCAGAGTGGTTGCCCAACTGTGCTTTGGATCACAGTTTAAGGTGACACCAAGCTGAGTGATCCCTCCTCAGCTTGGCTCCATCTCTACAGCTGGCTTCCATCTCTGATACCCAGGAGCTCTGTCGTCCTCAGACACCCCTGGCCTTTTTGCATCCCCGAGGGTCCTGAGATCACACTGTCCCTGTGAGGGCTTCACCCCGTGCTTAGCCTCTGGAGCGAAGTCCGTCAGTGGAGCAGATTTCTAAAAGTTCTGATTTTTGTGCTCCGCTGCTCTCTCAGTTGCCGGGAGCCGACTCCTCCCCCCCAGGGTCTATCTTCCCGTCACTTCAGATTCCTTCTCTGCAAGTCCTACCTTCCAAAAAGTGGTTGATTTTCTGATCCTAGAATTGCTCCTCTTCTCTTTGATCTCCTGTTGAATTTGTAGGTGTTCAGAATGATTTGATAACTATCTGGCTGAACTCCTGGGATCTAATGAACTCCTGGGACCTTGTACTCCTCAGCCATCTTGCTCCTCCTCCACATGTGTATTCCTTAATGCCCATCACCTATTTAATGAATCATCCTGGTCACCTCCCCTACAGTAACCCTCAATTTGTTTTCTATACTTAAGAGTCTTAGTTTTCTTCTTTTTTCCCTGCCTATGTTCATCTGTTTTATTTCTTAAATTCCACATATGAGAGAAATAATATGTATTTGTCTTTCTCTCAATGACTTATTTCACTTAGCATAATACTCTCTAGCTCCATCCACATGGTTAAAAATGGCAAGATTCCATTCTTTGTTATGGTGGAGTAATATTCCATTGTGTACATATATACCACTTCTATATCAATTCTTCAGTCAATGGACATTTGCACTCTTTCCATAATTTGGCAATTGTTGATAATGCTGCTATAAATATCAGGGTGCATATATCACTTCAAATCAGTATTTTTTTATCCTTTGGGTAAATGCATAATAGTGAAATTACTGGATCATATAGTAGTTCCATTTTTCACTTTGTGAGGAATCTGCATATTGTTTTCCAGAGTGCCTACACCATTTTTAAGTCCCACTAAGTGTTTAAGAGGGCTCCCCTTTCTCCACATCATCACCAACTACCTGTTGTTTCCTGTGTTGTTAATTTTAGCCATTCTGACAGGCATGAGGTGATATCTCATCATGGTTTTAATATGTATTTCTCTGATGATGAGTGGTTGAACATCTTTTCATGTGTCTGTTAGCCATCTCCATGTCCTGTTTGGAAAAAAAATGTCTCTTCTTGTCTTCTGCCCATTCTTTAACTAGATTATTTGTTTTCTGGGTGTTAAGTTTTATAAATCCTTTATATATGCAAATATGTTCTCCTATTTTGCAGGTTACCTTTTAGTTTTGTTGATTGTTTCTTTCACTGTGCAGAAGATTTTTATTTTGACATAGTTCCAATACTCTATTTTTGATTTTGTCTCCTTTGTATCAGGAGTTATATCTAATAAGCAGTTGCTACTGCTGATGTCAACGTGGTTACTGCCTGTGTTCTCCTCTAGGATTGTGATAGATTCATCTCACATTTAGGTCTATCATTCACTTTGAATTTATGTTTGTATACAGTGTATGAAATTGTGCCAGCTTCATTCTCTTGCATGTTGCTGTCCAGTTTTCCCAACACCATTTGTTGAAGAGATTTTCTTTTTTTACCACTGGATATTCTTTGCAACTTTGTGGAATATTACTTGACCATATAGCTGTGGGTTCATTTCTGGGCTTCCTATTCTGTTATATTCACCTGTGTCTGTTTTTCTGCCAATAATATACTGCTTCATCATTACAGCTTTGTGATACAACTTGAAGTGCAGAAATGTGATGTCTCCAGCATTATTTTTCATTTTCAAGGTTCCTTGGTTTATTCAGGGTCTTTTGTGGTTCCATACAAATTTTAGGATTATTTGTTATGGTTCTGTGAAAAATGTTGGTGGTATTTTGATAATGATTGCATTAAATGTGTAATTGCTTTGGGCCATATAGACATTGTAACAATATTTATTGTTCCAATTGATGAGTATGGAGTGTTTTTCTATTTCTTTGTCTCATTTTCAATTTCTTTCATTACTCTCATAGTTTTAAGAGTACAGTTTTGTTTTGCTTTTTTTTTAACCACTTTGGTTGGGTTCATTCCTAAGTATCTTTTTGTTTTGTTTTGTTTTTTGTTTTATGGTGCAGTAAATGGGACAGATTCCTTCATTTCTTTTTCTATTGCTTCATTATTGGTGTATAGATATGCAACAGATTTCTGCACCTTGATTTCTTATTTTTATTTTTTTTTAAGATTTTATTTATTTATTTGACAGAGAGGGAGATTACAAGTAGACAGAGAGGCAGGCAGAGAGAGCGGAGGAAGCAGGCTCCCCACTGAGTGGGGAGCCCGATGTGGGCCTCAATCCCAGGACCCTGGGATCATGACCTGAGCTGAAGGCAGAGGTTTTAACCCACTGAGCCACCCAGGTGCCCTGCACCTTGATTTCTATCCTTGACTACACTGAATTCATGTATCAGTTCTATCAATTTCTGGTAGAGGCTTTCAGGGTATCTATATAGAGTTTCGTGTCATCTGCAAAGAGTGAAAGTTTGACTTTTCCATTCTAATATAGATGCCTTTTGTCTGATTGCTGAGGCTAGGACTTCCAGCACTATGTTAAATAACAATGGTGAGAGTGGACATCCCTGTCATGTTCCTAACTGTAGAGGAAAATCTTTCAGTTTTTCTCCACTGAGGATGGTATTATCCATGGGATTTTAGCATATGGTCTTTATTATGTTCAGGTATGTTCCTTCTATCCATACGTTGTTGAGGATTTTAATCATGAATGCATGTTGTACCTTGTCAAATGCATTTTCTGCATCTATTGAGAGGATCATATGGTTCATATCCTTTCTTTTTTTAATGGGGTATATCACATCGATGGATTTGTGGATTTTGACGAGCCCTGCAGCACAATAAATCTCAGTGGGTAGCTGTGAATAATCCTTTTAATGTACTGTTGAATGTAATCAACTAGTATCTTGTTGAGAAGTTTTGTATCCATGTTCATCAGAGATATTGGCCTGTAATTCTCCTTTATTTTTTTTAAGATTTTATTTATTTATTTGACACAGAGAGAGAGATTACAAGTAGGCAGAGAGGCAGGCAGAGAGATAGGGAGAGGAGAAAGCAGGCTCCCTGCTGAGCAGAGAGCACGATGCGGGCCTCGATCCCAGGACGCTGAGATCATGACCTGAGCCGAAAGCAGAGGCTTTAACTAACTGAGCCACCCAGGCGCCCTATAATTTTCCTTTTTAGTGGGGTCATTGGTTTGGGGATCAAGGTAAGGCTGGCTTCACAAAATGAGGTGGAAAATTTTCCTTCCATTTCTTTTTTCTTTTTGAATAGTTTGAGAAGAACAGGTATTAACTCTTCTTTCAGTATTTGGTAGGATTTCTCTGTGACGCCATCTGGCCCTGGATTTCTTTTGTGTGTGTGTGTGTGGGGGGTATATTGGATGACTTATTCAATTTCTTTGCTCATTTTTTGTCTGATAAAGCATTCTCTTTCTTCTTGTTTCAGTTTTGGTAGATTTTATGTTTCTAGTAATTTATTATTTTTTTCCAGATTGTCAAATTTGTTGCCACATAATTTTCATAATATTCTCTTACAAATGTTTGTATTTCTGTGGTGTTGGTTATTATTTCTCCTCTTTCGTTTGTGATTTTATTTGTTGATGTCCTTTGTCTTTTATTTTTTTTAGGTCTGGTTAGTGCTTTATCAATTTTATTAATTTTTTTCAAAGAATCGGCTCCTATTTTTTTGATCTGTTGTACTGGGTTTTTTTTTTTTTAAGATTTTATTTATTTATTTCACAGAGGGAGAGAGATCACAAGGAGGCAGAGAGGCAGGCAGAGAGAGAGAGGGGGAAGCAGGCTCCCTGCTGAGGAGGGAGCCCGATGCAGGCCTCGATCCCAGGACCCTGAGATCATGACCTGAGCTGAAAGCAGAGGCTTTAACCCACTGAGCCACCCAGGCGCCCTGGTTTTTGTTTTGTTTTTAGTTTCTATATCATTTATTTTTGCTCTATCTTTATTATTTCTCTTCTTCTGCTGCCTTTAGGTTTTGTTTATTGTTCTTTTTCTACCTCCTTTAGGTATAAGGTTAGGTTTTTTACTTGAGATTTTTCTTGCCTCTTGACGTAGGCCTGTATTGCTATAGAGTTCCCTCTTATAAACACTTTTTCTGCATCCCAAACGTTTTTTTTAAGATTTTATTTATTTATTTGACACAGAGAGAGAGATCACAAGTAGGCAGGGAGGCAGGCAGAAAGAGAGGAGGAAGCAAGCTCCCCACTGAGCAGGGAGCCCGATGCAGGCCTCGATCCCAGGACCCTGAGATCATGACCTGAGCTGAAAGCAGAGGCTTTAACCCACTGAGCCACCCAGGCGCCCTGGTTTTTGTTTTGTTTTTAGTTTCTATATCATTTATTTTTGCTCTATCTTTATTATTTCTCTTCTTCTGCTGCCTTTAGGTTTTGTTTATTGTTCTTTTTCTACCTCCTTTAGGTATAAGGTTAGGTTTTTTACTTGAGATTTTTCTTGCCTCTTGACGTAGGCCTGTATTGCTATAGAGTTCCCTCTTATAAACACTTTTTCTGCATCCCAAACGTTTTTTTTAAGATTTTATTTATTTATTTGACACAGAGAGAGAGATCACAAGTAGGCAGGGAGGCAGGCAGAAAGAGAGGAGGAAGCAAGCTCCCCACTGAGCAGGGAGCCCGATGCAGGCCTCGATCCCAGGACCCTGAGATCATGACCTGAGCTGAAAGCAGAGGCTTTAACCCACTGAGCCACCCAGGTGCCCCTCTGAATCCCAAATATTTTGTGCCATTGTGTTTTCATTTTCATTTGTTCCCATGTACTTTTTTAAAATTTCCTTTTGATTTCCTGGTTGAACCATTCATTGTTTAGTAGCATATTGTTTAACCTCCATGTATTTGTGGTATTTCCTAATTTTTTCTTGTGGTTGACTTCAAAGTTGACAAGTTGATTTCATAGTGTTGTCTGAAAATATGTATGGTATGATCTCAGTCTTTTTGTACCTGTTGAGGCCTGATTTGTGACCTAGTATGTTGTATATTCTGAAGAATGTCCCATGTGCACCAGAAAAGAATGTATATTCTACTGCTTTAGGATGAAAAGTCCTGAATATATCTTTAAAGTCCAACTGGTTTAGTGTGTCATTCAAAGCCATTGGTTCCTTGTTGATTTTCTCCTTAGATGATCTGTCCGTTGATGTAAGTAGGGTGTTAAAATCCCAATGTTATTGTATTATTATCATTGAGTTCCTTTTTTGTTTATTAATTGTTTTATATATTTGTCTTCTCCTGTGTTGGGGATATAAATATTTTTAATTGTTAGATCTTCTTATTAAATAGTCCTCTTTATTATGATATCATGCCCTCTCCATCTCTTGTTACACTCTTTGTCTTAAAGTCTGGTATGTCTGATATAAGTATAGCTACTCTGGCTTTATTTTGATCTCCATTTGCATGGTAAATATTTGTTCATCTCCTCACTTTTAATCTGCAGGTGTCTTGAGGTCTAAAATGAGTCTCTTTTAGGCATTATATAGGTGCATCTTGCTTCTTTTATCCATTCTGGCACCATGTATCTTTTCATTGGGTCATTTAGTCCATTTACATTCATAGTAATTATTGATGGATATGCATTTAGTGTCATTTTATTACTTGTTTTGTCATTGTTTCTGGAGACTTTTTTTGTTCCTTTCTCATCTTTGCCCCTTTTGGTCTTTCTTTCCCTCTCAAAAAGTCCCCTTTCATATTTCTTGTAGGGCTGGTTTAGTCATCATCTCCCTTAGCTTTTGTTTGTCTGGGGAACTCTTTCCTTGAGTTTGATAACATTGCAGATAGAGTACTTGGTTATAGATTTTTTTCTATTTAGCACATTGACTATATCATGCCAATCCCTTCTGCCTTGCTAATTTTCTGTGGAGAGAACTGCATGTAGCCTATGGATCTTCCTTTTTAAGTTAGGGACTAATTTTGTCTTACGACTTTTAGAATTTTTTTCTTTATCACTATATTTTACATATTTAACTACAATATGTATTGTTTTTCACATGCTTTTATTAATTTTGATGAGAGTTCTCTGTGCCACCTGAATTTGGATGTCTGTTTCCTTCCCCAGATTAGGAAAGTTTTCAGCAGTTATTTCCTCAAATAAGCCTTCTACCCCCTTTTCTCTCTTTTCTTCTTCTTCTGTAACTCTTATGAATGCTATTACGTTCCATAGAGTCACTGATTTCCTGAAGTGTACTCTTGTAATCCATAATTATTCTTTTTCTCTTTTGTTCACCTTCATTATTCTTCATTATTCTATCTTATATATCACTTGTTCATTCTGCTTCTTTCATCTTTGTGGTTATTATATTCAATCTGTTTTGAATCTCATTTATTTGATTTTTCTTTTCTGCCTGATTGTTTTTAATTCTTTTATTTCTGTGATAAGGTTAATTTAATTCCCAAATAGCCTATCTGGGCAAATGTTAAGTCATTTTTGCATTATATGGTCATATACAATTATATGCTGGTGTTATTACATTGTTTAATATTTTGTGTTCTTTTGACTTTAGCTTATGGAGGACATCTAAAATAAAAGCTCACATCCTCCATTTCTTTGGGATAATGAAGTAATATCTACCCTATGTAGTTTTCCCAAGGTTTTTCCATCTTGTTTAGAAAAAAGATGTAGCATAATCATGTGGCAGTAGGCGATTTAAAGTTTTATTAAATGAATTGAGAGAGTGCTCAAGACTAATTCAGCATTTTAATGTTATTATTATAAATCTTTTGCAATTCATTCCCATTTTTCAAGATCAGTATCTCCATTATAATGTTGGTGATGTCACAGAGCTACTTCACTTGTTTTTCATTGTCTGTTTTGAACAACATTTTGAAAGAATGGACTCTGTTCATAAGGATTTATGATTGTATGACATTGCTATGAGCCATAGATGTTAGAAATGTCAAGACTTACTTTTGCCTATATAAACAGGTATACAGAAAACTGAATATTTTTAGATACAGTTTAGATACATTTTCACCTTTTTATTGAGGACATAAGTTAATGACAATGCAAATTTTCTAAGAATTCTGAATAATAGCAATATTTTAATAAGAAGGAGTGTATAAAAACTCCTTGAATTTTTTTTTCAAATAATCTTAAGAGTTTTAAGTTTCCAGGGCGCCTGGGTGGCTCAGTGGGTTAAAGCCTCTGCTTTTGGCTCAGGTCATGATCTCAGGGTCCTGGGATCAAGGCCTGCATCGGGCTCCCTGCTCAGCAGGGAGCCTGCTTCCCCCTCTCTCTCTCTGCCTGCCTCTCTGCCTCCTTGTGATCTCTCTCCCTCTGTGAAATAAATAAATAAAATCTTAAAAAAAAGAGTTTTAAGTTTCCAACCTCTTCAGTAGTGTAGGCAGCTTTTACAAACACCTTGAAAAATGCCTGTTTTGATATTGATATTCCAACTTTAGCTTCAAAGATAATTGTCCTCAACTTTAAAACAGTGGGGTAAAAGGATACTGCCATGAATATTAATAAAAATGAAAATTGGAAAATAGTTACTTGAATGAGTCAGACATAAGATAGTGGAGGTTAGCTCTTCAACTTTTTCAAAAGTTAGGATTACTGAGAAATGGACACAGACTTAGAACAGAATAGAAAATCCTGAAGTAAGAAATACAGAACAAGTTGTTTTAACTGTTAATGCATTTGTATTAACAGGGAAAATTATGGCATTTTTGCTATCAATAATTATCAAGACATGGTTAAGGAATAGACAAAAAATCAGAAATTATATTGCCAGAAAATGGAGGTCTGGTCATTGTTTGTAGTATCTAACTTGCATGTATAATGATTGTAGAAGTTTGAGGCTTATAAAAACAGTTTATAATTCTTTTAAGCAAAGTTCTTTTTTGCTATTGTTCCTCAATTGATTGGGATAGTAAGCACTGCACCTAAAATTGTGCCCAAGCAATCTATGTCTACCAATTTTGGGCACAATTTTAGGTGCGATGCTTAACCATTCCACTAAAAATCACCAGGCTATTTCAAAATGCATAATTCATTAACTTCAGCTTGTTTAGCATTGATCAGCACTATTCTTGAATAAATTGATATAAATAGTTAAATACTTTATTGAGGTTTTTGCTTTTCCTTTCTTTTCTTTTCTGCAGTAAATAAAGTGGTTCAGGGATTTCTAGTTCTTAAAACAGGAAGCAAATTTAGAAGCCTGCAGAATTATGAATCTAACTACAATAATAGCAGAAGGCTGTGAAGTTCATCCTTAACAACTGTTTGCATATTCCATTTAAACTCCCAGGATAGGCTCTAGTACAGATTTGTTCTCAGACTTCATGTCTTCTCTGTTGTCAAATATGTCTCTCTTTGAATTTTCAATTCTATACATAATTATTCTCAAATATAGGTAGATTGATGTGATTATATAATTGCTTAATATGTCAGCAGACAAGAAAATGCAATTTAAATCATCCAGGACCTAAGAAGATAATGCAGTGAAGACACCAGTCTTTCTCTAAGGAGTACAAATGTAGATAATAGTGATCTCCATTAACTAGAGAAATTGAATGTTGTGTGTCAAGGAGATATGTTTTTACCTTCAGATGTTGAAGAGCAAATTATGTTCTTTCAGCATAATTTGCAGATTTGAAACTAGGTAAGCATTTTGTCAAGAGGAAAACATTATTAATTATGAGATCATGTGGGGAACTTGGGTGGCTCAGTTGGTTAAGTGTCTGCCTTCAGCTCAGGTCATGGTCTCAGGGTCCTGGGATCAAGCTCCATGTTGGGCTCCCTGCTCAGCAGGGAGTCTGCTTCTCCCTCTGCTCATGCCCCATTCATGCTCTCTCTCTCTCTTTTTCTCTCTGTTAAATAGATAAATAAAAATCTTTTAAAAATTATGAGATTGTGTTATTTACAGCTTGATCTATAAAAAGTTATTACTATGTAAGTGTAAACTGGATCATCTTTGAATAGATCATTTTTTTTGTTAAATTAGTAAACACTCTGCTTTATTAGCATTAACACCTAGCATTTCATCTGTAGGGCTACCAAGAAGCCATTTGATGTGATATGCATGTGCACTCAAATAGGAGAGTTGTTTGCTTTTTCCTTTCTTTTTTTTATTATGCTAAGTTAGCCACCATACAGCACCTCATTAATTTTTGATGAAGTGTTCAGTGATTCATTAGGTTTGTATAACACCCAATGCTTATCACAATATGTGGCCTCCTTAATACCCATCACCCAGCTACCCCATCCTCCTATCCCCCTCCTTTATGTAATCCTCAGTTTGTTTCCCAGAATCTAGAGTCTTTCATGGTTTGTCTCCCTCTCTGATTCCAATCCCCCCTTCAATAGGGGAAGGAAGGGAAAACTGAATAGATGATTTAAATATAGACAAGGGGATTCTTCAGTGGTAGTAAGAATCCCTACAGTGAAGCTGTCCTTATTCTTGGGACAGAGTTCCCCTGGAAAGAAATGAATAAGTATTAATGTCTCATGATTTCCTACCTAATCAGTGTTCTTTCTAGAGAATCATACATGCATATTATGATCTACTATAAATTCTTCAAGAACACATTTATGTGAAAGCCATAGCTTTGGCATACTAGTTGTAGATTTGCCACCAAAAATGGTATCTAGTGAAGCAAAAAGGAGTCATAAGACAACCTCAGATTCATCAGAGAAAGTAACTCAATTTTCCAGTGTATTAATATCCATATGACATATATTTAGAGATATGCAAGAGATTAACTTTCTAAAGTATTTTAAATGTTATTTTGATCCAGTATGCTAGCCTGTCTACATTCTTCATTTAGTTATTACCTGGTGTAAATACTTTAATACACATTTACTTAAACTCATGACTTCATTTGTGTTCTAAATCTACCTGTTTTGAGTAAACATAAATTATATATAATTTTTTATTTATAAATGTTTATTCCTTTCTACATATTTACATATTGCTATTCAAAAATATTCAGCATAGCTGTTTGGTTAACATCCAACACATTAGCTTAAATAACTGTTAAAATAGATAATATTTTATCAAAATTTTCCTTTAATGAATGTTTTAAATATATACCTAAAATAAGTAGCAATAAATTTAACCATTATTACAGAATATATTTCTAATTGATAAGTGAAATAAAAATTTGATTTTAAACCATCATCTCTTAAAAAATCCTCTGATTCCCTAAAATGTGCATGTGTTACTTAGATTTAATTGCTTACATATAACTTTGAGGCTATCTAGCTACATTTGAGTACTAGCCCACTTATATCTTTCTTCATAAAGAAATATACAAAATATCAGGGTGTGGAAATATATCTTAGGTCTCCCTTAATTTATACCTTTGGGCAATTTGAGATTCCTAAATTCCAGCTTCTTTATCATCCCCATTACTAGGCTGTCATACTTTCCAATTTTTCTAGCGCCTAGTAATTCAGCACTTAAGACAGTTTGATTTTGTCAACAAAATTCACCAGGAGAGTATGTTGTGCCAACACAAATAATTTGTGGCTTTGGAAAGAAAAAAAATAATGTTTTTAAAAATATGTTTGGAGAGCATTTTGAAGTAAGTATCATAATTTCTTAAATCTAGATATTATAAATATTAAAATGTTCCTTTGATTTGTTTGCTTACAATGCCACACACATGCACACACACATTATTATCAACACCTGAATACTTTAAAGGTAATATATCTAAGAGTGAAGTTTTTTCACTGCAGTATAAATGGTTACATTTTCAGTATCACCTAATGAACATAGAGTAACAAGAATTTGTGAGGATTTCATTCTAGTGAAAATGCAAGGTCAAATCCTAAATGTGTACTTAAAAGTCACTTTACTTAAAAGTTGGTATCTTTTCAATTCCTTCTTCATCCCCATAGCATTCTTACCACAGAAATATCTAGGTTGTCATTAGTGTTCTGAGAAAAGCTAATAATTTTGTTCTTCCATTGCCTACTATATTCTTCAGGCTTTTTCTGCATTTCATATTCTCGCTTTGCCTCCTTCCTTGCCCTTTTCTTCTCTTGCTACTTTCATAAAACTTGTACTATATGTCTACAGAACTCTACTCCTAGTGAAAAATATGTTTTTATTGTCTAATAATTATTTACTTCAGAGTATTCTAAGCTGTTTTTAAAAGTATATACACCAAATAAGTTATCCATTTTAATGTATATTTAAAAATTTAAAATATAAATTAAAATATTAAATTAAAAAAATTAAAATATAAAATAAAATATAAAATTAAATTAAAATATGGCTTCAGTGTGGCATATTCCAAGGGATAAAATTTGCATTTCATCTTCACACTGTAATTTTTGTGGGGTTTCTGATCCACAAGTAAACTCTTTTCCATGTAGTGATCTCTGTAGCCCTAAACTAACTCTAATTCAAAGTTTAAAACAATTAGAAATCTTAACCAAGTCATCATTTAGAAGTTCCTCATATTTCAGTTTGAAAATTAAATGATACATAAGACAAAAACGTATGCTTTTTAAACCTTGTGCCCTACACATCCAAGATAGGTGACTTTGTGCATTTTAATAATTGAATATGTACACACTGTGAAATTACTTATGGATATTGACAAATCACAAATCTTTATATTGGTAAAAGTTTCCTTTTTCTGGAAAATCTTTGAAATATTCTTCAAATGTAGCTATAGAGTTAACTCAGCATTACTTTTACCATTCGATTTCCTGGACAAAGAGGATTATTGAATGCTTTTAGGCTGACCATTATGTGTATCTTTTTTCAAAAAAAGAATTTGACAAATTCTTAAAAGCAATGTTACAATTTAAAAAAACTATAAAATTGTAAATAATAGGATTAGTCACTAACATGTTATCACAGAAGGCATCAAAGACAAGGTATTTTCCTTACATGCATTTTAAAAGAACAGTAAGTTAGAATTGAAATATTGTTTAGTATATTTTATAATGTAAGTCACTTGCAAGAAGATTGATCTTTCAGATTTAAAATAACCAAAGGAGTGTCACCTCATTCATTAACTGAAGTAGAGGAAGTCCATTCTATATTGTATACATATGTATATTCTAAATTGTATGCACATATATACATCAACATTATGAGCTAATACACAAGATAAAGGTAATTTGAGGGGTGCCTGGGTGGCTCAGTGGGTTGAGCCTTGGCCTTCAGCTCAGGTCATGATCTCAGGGTCCTAGGATTAAGCCCCGATTGGGCTCTCTGTTCGGTGGGGAGCCTGCTTCCCTCTCTCCCTCTTCCTGCCTCTCTGCCTACTTGTGATCTCTCTCTCTGTCTGTCAAATAAATAAAAATAAAATCTTTTTAAAAAGGTAATTTGAGGGCGCCTGGGTGGCTCAGTAGGTTAAAGCCTCTGCCTTCGGCTCAGGTCATGATCTCAGGGTCCTGGGATCGAGGCCCGCATCGGGCTCTCTGCTCGGCAGGGAGTCTGCTTCCTCCTCTCTCTGCTTGCCTCTATGCCTACTTGTAATCTCTCTCTCTGTCAAATAAATAAATAAAATCTTAAAAAAAAAGGTAATTTGAACACATGGGACATAATGGGACATTATATCCACTTGCTCTTACAGACACTATATGGGAGGACTGAATGAGCTGCTACGCTTACTCGGTTTAGAAGACTCAGTGATGTCTGGTGTGTGTTTGTGTGTGTGTGTGTGTGTGTGTGTGTGTGTGTATGCATACTGGATGACTATCTGGGGTTGCTGGAATTAATTGGAAACTGAACCTAATAGATCTACCAAACACAGGTCAATTACTATTAGACAAAGATATTTGTCTTTTGATAACTTTTTAATATGAATGTTTAAAATACTGATGATATCACTACCATCTTTCTTTAATTTTAAATATTTTCTTTTCTCACATTAAAAAGTAAAATTTAAGAAGTCCTTGGGGCAGAAGCAAGTAAATACTTTTCATTGCATGATTTCTCCCAACAACAACAATTTTTAAAATTTATTTTAACATCCCTAATAATGGTGTATATTCAGGTGAATAATTCATTATTTAGCAGAATTCACAATCAATTAATATATAAAGCTAAGGATCATAAATATATAGCTAAAATAGTTAAGCAGGACTGGACAGAATTTTAAGACTTCAATTTTCATTTTATTTATATATGTGCTCTTTCTCTTTCCATATGTAATATATATTCAGGTATATTGATATATGAATACTTAATCATTTATTATATATTACCTATTTACATACTTATTCACATGTTTCTACAATTATATGCATATTACATATACTCAGTAAAGTCTACTCTAAAGTACAAATGTTTAAGAAAATAATAATGTAGTTGATGATGTCTCATTGATCCTAAGGATTTTTTCCTGCTTGTACCAGCCATTTTCTGATGTACACTAAACAAAGTGGTGAAAACCTACATTCTATGGTGTAAGGTTTTGTTTAGAGGTTGAGCACAGGAACACATTTAGGTGGATTTTGATTCAATTCCAATGATAAATAAGTTCTCAATAAATGTGTTTCTAAAGTAGACATGTAGAACTAATATAATAAATGATGATCATGCATCTCCATTTCTCTTTTGTTTTCATTAAATATTATAAATTCTTATTTAAGCAAACATGTAATTGATCATTCAAACTGAAAGGCTAAACTGAAATATCATGTTTGAATCTGCCCATGTTATTTTTCTAACCTTGGGGCACTAGCTAAAATCTCATCTGTGGTTAAAGCACAGGCACAATTCTGGAATTGTTCTTAAGATTCCTAGAATAATTATTTCTTTTACTAAGTTTATGGTACCATAGTATAGGTGTGGATATTTCTCAGGTAACTGTTAATTAATATATTATCATAAAAATTTCAAGTTGGAAAAAATATTCTTTTTATCATTTAGTAATTTCTCTCGAAATAATTCAAATAATGAATTAACTACAGTTAAGAAGATAACATATTTTCTTAGGTGTTCACTGGGATTTAACTGTGTGACACCCTTTGAGGTTAATCCAAGGGATCCATTGCTAAATCTCCATGAGCAGTTTGGACATTTAACCTGTTTTTAAGACAGATAGCTGCTGTATTTTTTATAGTGTTCTTTATTCATTTTATTTCATATATATGCATATATCTATCTATACAGATAATGTCTGTCTATCTATCTATCTATCTATCTAATATTATAACTCATGAAATCTAACACCTTTATAAGGGAAGTAAGTAATTTTGCCTTCACTTCCCCAGAAAGACAGTAAAATACTGAAGCCAAATATTTCACAATATTTTTTAAAATATTTTATTTATTTATTTGAGAGAGAGAGGGAAAGAGAGAAAGAGCACAAATAGGGGTAGCACCAGAGGGAGAGGGAGAAGAAGGATCTGCACTGAGCAGGGAGCTTGATGGAAGTCTTAATCCCAGGACTCTGGGTACATGACCTGAGCCAAAGGCAGATAATTAACCAACTGAACCATCCAGGCACCCCAAATTCACAATATTTATTAAAAAGTAGTCATTTGAACCAAAATGGTGTTGGATGTAGGCATGGACGAAGTCAGAAGTAAAAATCTGAAGCAGAAAACTACTGCGGGAACCTTGTAGTATAGTAGCAACACTTGCTCTCAACTGCTTAGTCCACAAACTAACCTGGATATCCTTTTATCTACATTCCTATTTTTATCATTCTTTAATTATACTGTGTTAGTCACCATACAATACATCATTAGTCTTTAATCTACTTTCCTTAAATTGTCACTTCTAAAATTTATTTTCCATTTTTATTTTCCAAATTTATTCTCTTGCTGTAGAATATTTCCAATCCTCTCCAGTTATTTGTATAGGTACTACAAAATTTAAAAGCATTTTACAAAAGAATGTCATTTAATTTTATAAACCACAATTATATTTGTTCATAACAAATATTTTTCCACAAAAATTGGAAGTTGGAATAACCTTAACAATAACATTTTTAGAATTTTTAGAGGATGGTAGCCAAATGCAGTGACATAAAAATGTAAAGCTTATTAAGGCATGGAATATCTTGATGAAGTCCCAAAAGTTCATTTTTGCTTCTGTTTCCTTTGCCTCTGGAGACATGTCTTGAAAGAAGTTGCTGTGGCTGATGTCAAAGAGGTTACTGCCTATGTATAATGTCTTTGAAGAGACTGTCTTTTTTCCACTGAATATTTTTTCCTGCTTTGTCAAAGATTAGTTGACCATAGAGTTAAAGGTCCATATATGGACTCTCTGCTCTGTTCCATTGGTCTATGTGTCTGTTTTTGTGCCAGTACCATGCTGTCTTGGTGATCACAGCTTTGTAGTAAAGCTTAAAATCAGGCAACATGATGCCCCCAGATTTGTTTTTCTTTTTCAACGTTTCCTTAGTGATTCAGGATCTTTTCTGGTTCCATACAAATTTTAGGATTGTTTGAGCACTTTGAAAAATGCCAGTGGAATTTTGATCGGGATGGCATTGAAAGTATAGATTGCTCTGGGCAGCATAGACATGTTAACAATGTTTATTCTTCCAATCCATGAGCATAGAATGCTTTTCCATCTTTTTGTATCTTCTTCAATTTCTTTCATGAGTGTTCTGTAGTTCCTCGAGTACAGATCAGATCCCTTACCTCGTTGTTTAGGTTTATTCCAAGGTACCTTATAGTTCTTGGTGCTCTAGTAAATGGAATCATTCTCTAATTTCCCTTTCTATACTTTTATTGCTAGTGTATAAGAAAGCAACTGATTTCTAACAAACTCAAATCAGAACCACATTGAGATATCACCTTACACCAGTTAGAATGGCCAAAATCAACAGGACAGGAAACAGGAAGTGTTGGAGAGGATGTAGAGAGAGGGGAATCCTCTTTCACTGTTGGTGGGAATGCAAGTTGGTGCAGCCACTTTGGAAAACAGTGTGGACATTCCTCAAAAAATTAAAAATAGAGCTACTGTATGACCCTGAAATTGCATTACTGAGTATTTACCCCAAAGATACAGATGTAGTGAAAAGAAGGGCCATATGTTCCCTAATGTTCATAGCAGCAATGTCCACAACCACCAAACTGAGGAAAGAGTTGAGATGCCCTTCAACAGACGAATGGACAAAGAAGATGTGGTCCAGGCACCTGGGTGGCTCAGTGGGTTAAAACCTCTGCCTTTGGCTCAGGTCATGATCTCAGGGTCCTGGGATCGAGGCCCACATCAGGCTCCTTGCTCAGCGGGGAGCCTGCTTCCTCCTCTCTCTCTGCCTGCCTCTCTGCCTACTTGTGATCTCTCTCTCTCTCTGTCAAATAAATAAATAAAATCTTAAAAAAAAGAAGATGTGGTCCATATATGCCATAGAATATTACTCAGCCATCAGAAAGTGCTGGAGATGAGCTCCAGCAGGTCTAGGGGTCCCCGAAGGATGGACAGTGCCAGTGAAAGGAGTGAGAGGGCTGAGAGATTCCTTCTGATCACTAAGCAGGCATCTCTACTCTGCTGGTCTCAGTATCTTTATTTATAGGCAGTGAGTCAGACAGTACATGACACGACAACAAGGGTGTGATCTTTAAGATTAATTACTTTTAGAGATACAAAGCACTTTGATTAGTAAAAAGACTTTGTTTTGCATTTTTTTCCATGCATCAATCCCCCCAGCCATGACAGAGACAGATTATCTATTTTAAGTAATATAGCCCATAATGGGTTTGTCCCTCCTGCCTTTGTATTTAACTATTACATCTGTATCTTCGTTGTAAACACCAGTACACGGGAAAGTGGGAGTGGGTTTTGCAAGGATATTTGTGGAATGCAGGACTGGAGGAGGAAACCATAACTTGCCTTTAATCACTAAGGGAACATGTAGTAACCAGTGCTCTGCTTTTGCTCGTGCCTTATCTTTAGATAAGGCTCTTCTCTCTTTAGATAAGGTTCTTCTTCTTGTGAGATGTCTTTGTGTGTAAACAATAAGAATTAATAAATAAAAATATAATTCTAATATTAAAAAGCAAAGTTCTTAACAAACCCAGTGAGTAAAATACTTAAAAATGAAGGAGTTCTGGATTTCATTTACTTTGTAAGCATCATGCAGTCTGAAATCTGTCCCTGGAAATAAAGCATGTTCAAAACACACATTTTTTCTCACAATTTATACATCAATATCAAAGGAAATATATGACAAAATTTAGCACTAGCTTTTTCTTAATTTTTTCATTAAGGTGCTTCAATGACAGTATATTGGTAAGTATATTCAGGCACTTTGGACTTTTGATTCATTTGGGAGAATTTAACATTGTGATAAGAAAAAAAAGGAATTTAGAATTTATTTATTTTTTATTTTTTTGTAATTCCAGTTAGTTAACATAGAGTGTAATATCAATTTCAGGAGTACACTTCAGTGATTCAACACTTACATACAACATCTGGTGCTCATTACAAATGCACTCTTTAATCCTAATCACCTGTTTAACTCACCCCCAATGCACCTTCCCTCTGACAACCATGAGTTTGTTCTCTGTAGTTAAGAGACTATTTCATAGCTTACCTCTCTCTTTTTTTAACCTATGATCATTTGTTTTTTCTCTTACATTCCATATATGAATGAAACTATATGTACTTGTCTTTCTCTAATGGACTTATTTCACTTGGCATTATACACTCTAGCTCCATCCACATCGTTGTAAATGACAAGATTTCATTCACGTTTATGGCTGAGTAATATTCCATTGTATTTAAACCACCTCTTCTTTATCTATTCATCAATCAGTGGAGATTTGGGCTCTTTTCAGGATTTGGTTATTGTAGATAATGCTGCCATAAACATCAGGGTGCATATATCCCTTCAAATTAGTATTGTTGCATTCGTTGGGTAAATATCCTATAATGCAAATGTTGGGTCTTAGGGTAGTTCCATTTTTAACTTTCTGAGGAATTTCCATACTGTTTTCCAGAGTGACTATACCAGTTTGCATTCCCACCAACAGTATAAGATGTTTCCCCTTTCTCCACATCCTTGCTAACAACTGTTGTCTCTTGTGTTGTTGATTTTAGCAATTCTGACAGGTGTGAGAGGATATCTCATTGGAGTTTTGATTTGTATTTCTCTGATGATGAGTGATGCTGAGCATCTTTTTGTGTGTCTGTGGGCCATCTCTATGCCTTCATTGGAAAAATATTTATTCATATCTTTTGCCCATATTTGATTGAATTATTTGTTTTTGGTATGTGGACTTTTATAAGTTCCCTATATATTTGAGTACTAGCCCTTTATCAGATATGTCATCTTTTCCCATTTCGTAGATTGTCTTTTCTTTTTTTAAATAATTTTTATTATGTTATGTTAGTCACCATACAACATATCATTCGTTATTCATGTAGTGTACCATTATTGATTGTTTACCTGTAATACCCAGTGCTCCATGCAATACATGCCCTCCTTAATATCTAACACCAGGCTCACACATCCCACCACCCTCCTTCCCTCTAAAACCCTCAGTTTCTTTCTCGGAGTCCACAGTCTGTCATGGTTCATCTCCCCTTCTGATTTTCCCCCCTTCACTTTTCCCTTCCTTCTCCTAATGTCCTCCATGTTATTCCTTATGTCCCACAAGTAAGTGAAACCATATGAGAATTGACTTTCTCTGCATGACATATTTCACTCAGCATAATCTCTTCCAGTCCCATACATGTTGATGCAAATGTTGGGTATTCATCCATTCTGATGATTGAGTAATATTGCATAGTATACATGGACCACATCTTCTTTATCCATTCGTATGTTGAAGGGCATCTTGGCTCTTTCCATAGTTTGGGTACTGTGGACATTGCTGCTATGAACATTGGGGTACATATGCCCCTTCTTTTCACTACAACTCTATCTTTGGGGTAAATACCCAGTAGTGCAATTGCCAAGTCATAGGGTCTTTTCTGGTTCCATACAAATTTTAAGGTTGCTTGTCACAGTTTTGTGAAAAATGTCAATGGTATTTTGATAGGGATTGCATTGAAAGTGTAGATTGAGATGTTTTTCCATCTCTTTGTTTGTTCCTCAAATTCTTTCATAAGTATTCTGTCTTTTCTGAGGTATAGGTTCTTTACATCTTTGGTTAGGTTTATTCATAGGTATCTTATGGCTTTTGGTGTTATTGTAAATGGAATTGATTCCTTTATTTATCTTTCTTCAGTCACATTGTTAGTGCACAAAAATGCAACTGATTTCTGTGCCCTAATTTTGTATCCTCTCACTTTGCTGAATTGCTGTATGAGTTCTACTAATTTGTGGGTGAAATCTTTTGGGTTTTACACATAAAGTATCATGTTATCTTCAAAGAGAGAATTTGGCTTCTTCTTTGCCAATAAATTATTACAGCATCATACCATTTTAAAATTTTAATATAAATTATCTCCTAAAATGTTCAAAAAACGTTTGGTATTCTGTCTTTTTTTCCAACATGAAATGGAAATGAATTAAAATATTAATAATTTTGATCATACAATTATTACTCTCCATCATTTGAGAGTATAATTTTAATAGGCATGTTTATATTTTAGCTAAGGAAATTTATTATAATGTTTTCATATGCTACTTTTATATCATCATGTTGATTGCTTATATTATTTTAAAAAAATTATCTATGTTTCTCCTTTATTCTACCATGATACTCCATGCAGAAATTTAAACCACTATCACTAAACTTCTAATAACAAGCTAAGAATATCTTTGATATTTTATTCAGCCATATTTCTCTCGTTTTTTTAATCAGGGCATTTGAGTTCTAATGATAGTTGTTGAAGTTGATAATTTGGAGATTCCTTGAATGATTATTTAAGTTGTTTTGGTGAAAATTATTTAACTTTAAAGAAGACAATGATTTATATTTTGTACTTTTGGTGCAAGAGATTAACACCTGCAGTAGATTATATGAAACATTTATTTTATTGCTCAATTTTACTGCACAAGAACCTATAATGGCAATCTTTAGCTTAAACAGATACATTTAAACTATCTCCACATTCTAAGTGTTTGAGGAATGTCACTGAGTGTATGTGGGTTAGATTAAAAAAAAATAACTGCACTTTTATATATAGTGGCTTCGGTTTTGCTAAGGCATTATTTAAGAGATGAGAAGGTCTTTTATAAGTTTAAACTTTTCAAATTTTTGGAAATCACTTGCCTAAGGACAAAAATCAAAGTTATTCAAGTTTCTCCACATCCTCATTATATCTTCTGCTCTTCTATTCAAACACTTTGGCTCATCCAAACTTATTTTCTAGATATTGACTAAATATACCTTGTGGTCTTCTTGTTTTCTGCCTTAGATTTGCAAGCTCCATCTTGGGAGCTCTCATTTATTACTCTCCAACTTCTACACTCCTATCAAAATGTTGTCTGTCCTTCCAAGGTTTGATTTAAGTTAAAACTCTCCCATGAAGTCTTCTAAATCATATTAGCTAGGAGTGACCTCTCATTGAATTCTACCATTTACCATTCAGTCTTATCACTACTTTATAATTATCTATATAGAGTAGATTAAAATGTCCTTGCTCAATTAATATGTACTGAATGAAGGAAATCTAAATAAGTTGTTCATGGATCACAAACTTTACAAGAGTAATAAAGTTTTAATTTTATTGTTCTTCAACTTTCAAGCAACAATAAAACAGTAAAAAATATGTGTTTAACAAATAGAGCAGTTTTCTATGAAATCTTTATCAGTTAATGTTTTAACACTATGAGTATTTAATGGTTTTATAAGTTTCAGAGAGTTTCTCTGAGTGATAGTTGCCTGTAATTTAAAATAAAAAAATATTACTCTGCAGCAGTATGATTTGTAAGAATTACAGATGTGTATTTTAATAAGCACTTTTTAACAATTAGAATGATATATTTGAAATATATTTTTAATTTCTCTTGAGAATTTGCCTAAAACTGGGATTCACCCATCAAATCATCTTGTATTCATATATAATCTTGAAAGATATTTCCCTTATAGCCTGTAACATTTGATGTAATTGAAAAATAGTTTTTAATTTGAAACTTGAGTCATGTTGGCATCCAGATTAAATTATTGAACTGAAGAGAGAATCAAGGAACAGCCTTTTCTATCATCTTTTTTGTATTATCTGATTGATCCATTCTAACTTTAAGAGCAATAGAGGCCAAAACCAATATTAATACATTAGCATTAATTCAGGTATAAGAAGATAAAGAGAGCTACAGGAAAAACAAGTTCTTAGAAAATTGTTTTGGCTGTTTTCTTCTTTCATCAAATGTATTTTATAATTAAAAATATCAATGTTATAGGGACAGTATTATATAGTACATACAATACTATCCTGAATATTAGGATTGCTGGGTAGGAATTAACTGTGAGGCTTTGGAAAAGTCTCTTCCTCTATATACACCCAAACTTGTCTCA
Organism: Ailurus styani; assembly: GCA_002007465.1. NCBI lineage: Eukaryota > Metazoa > Chordata > Mammalia > Carnivora > Ailuridae > Ailurus > Ailurus styani. Next base: position 141,001 of record LNAC01000743.1, read on the forward strand.
TCTGTAAAATGAGGGTTGGGAAATTGTTGACTTCTAAGGCTTCCACTAGTTTGAAACTTTAATGTTTTTAGACTTTCAAATAGTTGGAAAAATCCTCAAAAATTAATATCATAGCATAATAACATACACAAATATTCTCCATAAGAACAAATACATAAAGATCTGTAGTAGAATTTGTTCTTTAAATTTAAATATCTTATCTCAATATCTAATCCCTTCATGTAATGCAAGGGAAAGGTGATAGATTAACTTTGTGTTAAATAAAGAAAACAAAATTAATTTTACATCTAAGGGTTGATTTCTATGGCAGTAGAAATTCTTCAGTGCATTAAGTAGAGGAATAAAAATACCTCAGAAGTACATTTTAAGAGAGCTATATTCAATTTCACAGGAAAGATTCAATATTTCTAGCAACTCCTGGGTACCTTCAATGTAGTGCTCTAATTTATACATCAAAATGAGAACAAGCATGTTGAAACGTAAGGCCTAAAGAAACAGCTCAAAGTTTCTATCAAAATGCAGCTCAGCAGTTACACAGTCCATGAAATGCTCATTAACAAGATGAGGCCATCTGCACTGAGTATACATATTCACCTTTGCATTTTAATGAGCAGTGCATAATAACATTTATGGCTTTTGCTCTTTCACATGCAGGGAACATTAAGATTAGAGCTGGGCTCTATAAATCTTAAATGGATTTATGGTCATGCATACTGCTGTTTTAAAACAGTAGTCTTTTAACAACCACAAATGTGCCATTTATATGCAGGTACTTGACACCACCTTATTTCTTGAGACAGAGATTACTTTTGCTATAGATTTCCAACTTACAAAACAGATCTCCCACAAACAGTTTTATGAAGCCATATGCCCTTCAGGAACAATGCAGGTTTTTTTTGTTTTTCTATTATAATAATGTGCATTATTTTAATGTTTCATAAAAATCCTTCATTAAAGGGCCAAACCAAAATGTCAAGAAAAAAAATTCCACTAATATATAACTAAAAGAATTTTAAGTGCTGGAATCAAAATGTGATTTTCTGCTTTACAAGCTGCATGTGATCTCTTCAACATAAAATCTCTGGGCCCACAAGAATGGAATATATACATTTATTCATTCATTTCTAAGTATTCTTGAGGACTTTAAAACCAGAAAACGATATCAGCATCTTAGCTGTTATCTCCTCCATTTCTAGGCAGTCTTGCTTGATCACCTCCCAAACTCAAAGCTCTCCTCCATGTGTGTTTTAGAATATGAATGAAACATATATCCTTTAAAATTAATAGTTCTGTAAACATTTTCTTTTGAATTTGTCACATTCCATTTTATTGCACTTTTGTTTGAAAACTAGGCACATGTACTTTTTGGTTTGGTTGTAATGTAATATTGAGAAAATCTGATAAATTATTTAAAAAATCAAAATGACATGGTAGAATCAGAATTTATCAGCAGCAAATTACCTATGTGGCATAAATTTTTGGAGTACAGATATTTGGAGCATAGATATTCCACATTAACCCAAAGTACTTTATTAGAAAAGATAGGAAATTAAAACAAGAAGATGGAACTTTGTATTCCCCAAAGCAATTTAATAACTTCCTAAAACAAAATTAATTAATCAGTGGTAGAGCCCATTGTTTTTCCTTAATATTTCCATTATTTCTATTTTCTCTCTGTCAAATAAATAAATAAAATATTTAAGCAAAACAAAACAAATAAACTTCTTTACAGAACATATGAATTGAAGCCAGGCTGAAGAACTATCACATTGCTTGGCAAATTGTGTGCTCTCTTAAATGTCTGTCAAGTACCTAAGATAAATTTATGCACTTCCTATATTTTATCCATTGATTTACTTATCTGTGAGGGAAACATACTTTTAATTTTCTGAAAAATAAAACTAGAGGCTTTTACAAAATAATATTTTTGTCTCCTTGTACTTTTTGAGAGAAGAAATAGCTTTGTGGTCTTGATTGTCAGGTGCATTAACATGATATAACATAAAACTGCTTCAAGACACACTGTCAGAATAGGGTAAGATGAAAGGGGGCAAGAAGAGTATGCTATGATACTTTTCTAGTAATACAAAGTTACTCGTATACCATCTACCGTATGTCCTATGAAGTTAAGACTATGAGTTGTAGAATGCCAACATTTTCTAAATTTTCTTAGATGTTTGGGTAAACACATAAAAAAAGTATGGTTTAAATGGACTTTAAGAATAGGTAGAGGGGAATCTGGGTGTCTCAGTCATTTAAGCATCTCCTTTCAGCTCAGGTAACAATCCTAGGGTCCTGGGATCAAGCCCTGCATCCGGAACTTTGTTCAGCGGGGAGCCTGCTTCTCTTTCTCCTGTTCCCCCGCCTGTGCTGTCTCTCCCTGTTTAATAAATAAACACAATCTTAAAAAAATAAGTAGAGTTTTTAAAAATTAAAAACAAACAAAAACAACAACAACAAAAATATGTAGAATTTTGTCAGCTATACTTCAGTAAGAATAAGTTTTTTAAAAAGATAGGTAGAATTTCAATTTTGGTGAAGTAATTTTAGATGCTGATTGCCAAATTCATATTTCACACTTTTTTGATCTTAAATCTATCATGGCAGTGATATTGCAGTGAAAAGTGAAATCTTTAAGACCCATGAATGAAGGCAGACCATGTATATTTGGAATCAGATGTTTTATTTCAGAAAGTGACTTATACTTCACAAAGAGACAATTATAACATGACTATGATAGGTGAAAAAATTATTTGACCATGGTTTCATCTTCTCAGGCATAAAATTTTATCCATACAAATTTAATAACACAGTTCTCTATAAACATTCATTATATAAACTGTGAGCACACTGGACTGTGGCACTTTTTCTCATGTAGTCTTTATTATTTTAAGTATTTCAGAGGTCTAATACACATTCATGTATTTTTTGGTTCTAGTCAGTTATTAAATTTTCTGTTCATACTTTATGCACTTAGTAGTATGAACATGTCGCATTGGCCAATTAGCAACTTATTTTGTATATGATAATTAGTTGTTTTGAGTTATACTTCTTAAATTTCAATAACACGATATGTATTTTCAGACATATTTTCTAATTTTTTAACTAGTCCTGGAGTGCCATTAAGTAATTTAGGTATTTGTAAACACATTCTGTCAACTTAGCAGGGTGACTGTTCTATCAATGCACATTTTTATTAATCTCTGTGTAATTTGTAACATGATGCTTCTCTTATTTTATGAATCTCTTTAGGAAAAATTAAATATTTGGGGGAAATATAATTCTTTTATTCAAACAAGAATGACATCACTTTTTTCCATTTTTGGGTGATTTTGCTTTCTTACTCATATTTATCTTTAAATATTTAGAAACTAAAGAAACCTGAACATTAGCTATTGAGTAGACATATAAATAGAAGAAAATATATTTTCTCAGTTTAATTTGTATACTTTCAATTTTTAAATATAAAGGGCAAGACAACATTAATATATACTTTATGATCTACCACCTTTCCTTCCATAAGAAAGCTTTTTTTTAAATTTACAGAATGTCAAATAGATAGACAAATTAAAAATGAAATGAAGGTGAGAGAAAATTTTTTAAGTGAACTAGATAACTTTTTTTTATTGTGTATATTAGTCACCATGACATACTTCATTGGTTTTTGATGCAGTGTTCCAAGATGCATTGTTTATGTACAACACCCAGTGTTCCATGCAATATGTGCCCTCCTTAAAACCAAACACCAGGCTCACTCATTCCCCCACACCCCTCCTCTCTTAAACCCTCAATTTGTTTCCTGGAGTAAACATGTTACCTCATGTTTACTGATGTAACATGAAACATGTTTTCTCATGTTTCATCTCCCCCTCCAATTTCCCCCAATTCACTTTTCCTTTCCTTCTCATAATGTCCTCCATGTTATTCCTTATGTCCCACAAGTAAGTGAAACCAAATGATAATTGATTTTCTCTGCTTGACTTATTTCAATCAGCATAATCTCCTCCAGTCCCATCCATGTTGATACAAAAGTTGGGTATTCATCTTTTTTGATGGCTGTGTAATATTCCACTGTATATATGGACCACATGTTCTTTATCCATTCATCTATTGAAGGGCATCTTGTCCCTTTCCACAGTTTTGCTATTGCTGACATTGCTGCTATGAACATTGGGGTACATATGGCCCTTCTTTTCACTACATCTGTATCTGTATCTAGTAGTGCAATTGCAGGGTCATATGGTAGCTCTATTTTTAATTTTTTGAGGAATCCCCATCCTGTTTCCAAAGAGGCTGCACCAACTTGCATTCTGACCAACAGTGTAAGAGGGCTCGCTTTTCTCCACATCCTCTCCAACATTTGCTGTTTCCTGCCTTGTTAATCTTTGCCATTCTAACTGGTGTAAGGTGATATCTCATTGTGGTTTGATTTGAATTTCCCTGATGGCGAATGATGATGAATATTTTTTTCATGTGTCTGCTAGCCATTTATATGTCTTTATTGGAGAAGTGACTGTTCATGTCTTCTTTCCATTTTTTTATATGATTATCTATTTCTTGGGTGTTGAGTTTGAGAAGTTCTTTATAGATCTTGGATATCAGTCCTTTGTCTGTAGTGTCATTTGCATGTATCTTCTCCCATTCCCTGGGTTAACTCTTCATTTTATTGACTGTTTTATTGCTGTGCAGAAGACTTTTATCTTTATGAAGTCCCAAAAGTTCATTTTTGCTTTTGTTTCCTTTGCCTTTGGAGACATGTCTTGAAAGAAGTTGCTGTGACTGATGTCAAAGAGGTGACTGCCTATGTTCTCCTCTAGGATTTTGATGGATTCCTGTCTCACATTGAGGTTTTTCAGCCATTTTTTTTCTCTTTGTGTATGGTGTAATACAATGTTTGAGTTGCATTCTTCTGTACATTGATGTCCAATTTTTCCAGTACCAATTATTGAAGAGACTGTCTTTTTTCCACTGGATATTTTTCTTGCTTTGTCAAAGATTATTTGACCATAGAGTTGAGGGTCCATATCTGGTTTCTTTACTCTGTTCCATTGGTCTATGTGTCTGTCTTTGTGCCAGTACCATGCTGTCTTGGTGATCACAGCTTTGTAGTAAAGTTTGAAATCAGGCAACGTGATGCCCCCAGTTTTGTTTTTCTTTTTCAACATTTCCTTAGTGATTCAGGGTCTTTTCTGGTTCCATACAAATTCTAGGATTGTTTGCTCCAGCACTTTGTAAAAAGCCACTGGTATTTTGAGCAGGATGGCACTGAAAGTGTAGACTGCCCTGGGAAGCATAGAAATTTTAAAAATGTTTATTCTTCTGATCCATGAGCATGAAATTCTTTTCCATCTTTTTGCATCTTCTTCAATTTATTTCATGAGTGTTCTGTAGTTCCTCAAGTATAGATCCTTTATGTCTTTGGTTAGGTTTACTCCAAGGTATCTTATATTTTTTGGTGCTATTTTAAATACAATCAATTCTCTAATTGCCCTTTCTACAGTTTCACTGTTAGTGTATAAGAAAGCAACTGATTTCTGTGCATTGATTTTGTATTCTGCCACATTACTAAATGCTGTATGAGTTATAGTAATTGGGACTGAAGTCTTTTGGGTTTTCCACATAAAGGATCATATCATCTGTGAAGAGAGAAAGTTTGACTTCTTCTTTGCCAATTTGAATACCTTTTATTTCTTTTTGTTGTCTGATTGCTGGTGCTAGGACTTCTAGTACTATGTTGAATAACAGTGGCAAGAGTGGGCATTCTTGTTCTGTTCCTAATCTCAATGGGAAGGCTCTCAGCTTTTCCCATTGAGAACGATATTCACTGTGGGTTTTTCATAGATAGATTTTATGAAGTTGACGTATGTTCCCTCTATCCCTATACTTTGAAAAATTTTACTCAGGAAAGGATGCTGTATTTTGTCAAATGGTTTTTCTGCATCAATTGAGAGGACCATGTTGTTCTTCTCTCTTCTCTTTTTCATTTGTTCTATCACATTGATTGGTTTGCGAATGTTGAGCCACCCTTGCATCCCAGGGATAAATTCCCCCTGGTCATGGTGGATAATCCTTTTAATGTACTGTTGGATCCTATTAGCTAGGATCTTTTTGAGAATCTTGGAATCCATATTCATCAGGGATGTTGGCCTGAAAATCTCCTTTTTGATGGAGTCTTTGCCTTGTTTAGGAATCAAGGTAATTAATGCTGGCTTCATCGAAAGAGTCTGGAAGTTTTCCATTTGTTTCTGATTTTTGAAAGCTTCAGGAAAATGGGTATTATTTCTTCTTTGAATGCTTGGTGGAATTTACCAGCGAATCTGTCAGGTCCTGGACTCTTATTTTTGGGAGGTTTTTGATCACTGCTTCAATCTCATTACTAGATATTGGTCTATTCATGTTGTCAATTTCTTCCTGTTGCAGTCTTGGAAGTTGATAGGTTTCCCAGGAATGCATCCATTTTATCTAGGTTGCTTAACTTATTGGCATATAGTTGCTGATAATAATTTCTGATGATTGTTTCTATTTCCTTTGTGTTAGTGGTGATCTCTCCCCTTTCATTCATAATTTTATTAATTTGTGTCCTTTCCCTTTTCTTTTGGATTAGTTTGGCCAGTGGTTTATCAATCTTATTAGTTCTTTCAGAGAACCAACTTCCAGTTTTGTTGATGTGTTCTACTATATCTCTTGTTTCTAACTCATTGATCTTTTCTCTAATCTTAATTATTTCCCTTCTTATGTGTAGGGTTGACTTAATTTGCTGTTGATTATCCAGTTCTTTAACTTATAAAGAGAGTTGGTGTAATTGACATTTTTCAATTTTTTTGAGTGAGGCTTGGATGGCTATGTATTCCCCCTTAGGACCACCTTTGCCCTATCCCATAGGTTTTGGACCAATGTGTCTTCATTCTCATTGATTTACATGAATTGTTTAAGTTCTTCTTTGATTTCCTAGTTAATCCAAACATTCTTGAGCAGGATAGTCTTTAGCCTCCAAGCGTTTTAATTTCTTTCAAACCTTCTCTTGTGATTAAGTTCCAGTTTCAAAGCATTGTGGTCTGAAAATATAGAGAATAATCTCAATTTTTTGGTATCAGTTGAGCCCTGATTTGTTACCCAGTATGTGGTCAGTTCTGGAGAATGTTCCATGTACACTCAAGAATAATGAGAATTCTGCTGTTTTAGGTTGGAATGTTCGGTATATATATATATATATATATATATATATATATATATATATATATACACACACACACACATGAGGTCCAATGGTCCAATGTGTCATTCAAAGCTCTTGTTTCTTTGTTGATTTTTTGCTTATATGACCTATCTATTGCTGAGAGTGGTGTGTTAAGATCTCCTACAATTAATGTATTCTTATATATAGGACTCTTTATTTTGATTAACAGTTGTCTTATGGGCTGCTCCCATGTTGGGGGCATAAATATTTAGAATTGTTAGTTCTTCTTGTTGGATAGACCCTTTAAGAATGATGTAGTGTCCTTCTGTATCTGTGACTAGAGTCTTTAGCTTAAAATCTAATTTACCTGATATGAGAATCACTACCCCAGCTTTCTTTTGAGGCCTGTTGGCATGAAAGACGGTTCTCCAACCCTTCCCCTTCAGTCTTGATGTATCTTTAGGTTCAAAATATGTCTCTTGCATACAGCATATGGATGTGTCCTGTCTTTTTATCCAGTCTGCAACCTTGTGCCATTTTATAGGGGTATTTAGGTCATTCACACTGAGAGTGATTATTTAAGGAAAAGTATTTATTCTCATTATGTTGCCTGTGATGTCCTTGTTTTTATAGATTGTCTCTGTAAATTTCTGTTCTATGTCACTCTTGGGGTCTTTCTTCTTTTATAGAACCCCCCTTATTTTTTGTAGTGCCAGCTTGGTGGTCACATAATCTTTTAGACCTTTCCAGTCTTGGAAGCTCTTTGTCTCTCCATCCATTCTGAATGTCGACCCTGCCAGATAAAGTATACTTGGCTGCATATTCTTTTCACTTAGTGCCCTGAACATGTCTTACCAGTCCTTTCTGGCTTGCCAGGATTCTGTGGACAGATCTGACATTATTCTGATGGTCCTCCCTCTGTATGTAAGTAATCTTTTCCCCCTAACCATCCTTAAGACATCTTCTCTGAATTTATGATTTTCAAATTTCACAATCACATGTCAGGAGGTCTTTCTACCCTCATTGATCTTGGGGGTGACCTCTCTACTTCTAGGACACGAATACTGGTTCCATTCTTCAGATTAGAGAAATTTTCATCTAGGATTTGTTCAACTATATCTTCTAGTCTTCTGTCTTTCTCTACCCCCTCAGGGATCCCAATAATTCTGACACTGGAATGTTTCATGGGGTCATTTATTTCCCTAATTCTGTTTTCATGGCTTCTAAGCTGTTTGTTCCCGGCCTCTTCCAGATCCCTCTTTTTTATCAGTTTGTCTTCTAGATTATAAATTCGATCATCTGCCTCATTTACTCTAGCTGTTAGAGTATTTAGATTAGATTGGATCTCATTGCTAGCATTTTTAAATTCTGCCAGATCAGCTCTCACTTCTGCCCTTAGAGATTCTATGTTGCCAGTAATGGTCTTCTCCAACCTAGCCATTGTCTGGGTAATCATTACCCTGAATTCTATTTCCAACATATTATTTATGTCCCTATCCAAAAATTCTGTGGCAGAGGTCACAGTCTCTGATTTTTCCTCTGTTGGGTGTTCCTTCTCCTGGTCATTTTGGAGAGAGGTGGTTGAGGGGATGTATAGCTGAATACATCCACCAAGATCCAGGCAAGGTGCACCCTGGAAAGTTTCAGAGCAATTGGAAGTCACCACCAAAAGGAAAGAAAAAAAGAAAAAAGTGAGATTAAAAGAGGGGGAAAAAAGAAAAAAAACAGCCAAAATGAGCCCCAAAAGTAAGATTTATAAAGTACAAAAACAAAAATGAACAAATAGGCCAACACAAGAAAAATTAAAAAAAGAAAGAAAAACCTAGCGAAAATTAAACCTAAGAATAAGATTTATAAAATGCAAAAACAAAAGCAAACACACAGAAACACTGACAAAAGAATAAGAAGGGAAGGTGGTTATAAACCCTTGATGTGGACGAGGAAGCTTATTTAAATTCTTCTTGGGTGTATCTTGTTATCTTCATTAAAGGACTCAACTTTCCAGAGATATAAGAAATTAAATCTGCTAAATACATAGGGGAAGTTTTGAATAGGGAAAAAGGAATACCTAGAAGCTTATATCTATATCTATATCACCTATATCTATATATTAAAAAAGAAAAGGAAACAAAGGTATACGTATGAAAAAATTTCAAGTTAAAAAGTTATTATGGAATATGTAGCATTAAACATTAGTTGAAATGGTAAGTAGGTAAAAAAAAATAAAGGAACAAGAATCATGAGAACAAATTTAAAAAAAAGTAAAAGGAGAGAGAGCGCACGAGAGAGAAGTTGTATCTATAAAATATATAGGTTTGGGGGCAGTACCAGGAGCTTAATATATTTTTTCCCCTGATGTTGGGGTTTTACAGTTTTATGGGAACTCTGTGGTTGCTGTTCTCTTGTTCTTTTGGCTTGTCTTCTGGCAGAGGGGTCTGCTGTATTGTTTTTCAATTATTCTTACTTGGGCTGAGCCCCCTGCCCCCTATCAAGGGTCTGAGCTCTGTGGAAACAGGTTTTTCAGACTTTTGTTCTCTGGAGGTTTCTGTTCTTTGGTGGCTTTTGGCACCTTTATGAAGGGTCAGAGCGAAGTATACTCTCTGCATTCAGACCTCTGCCTCAGAGAGAGGCCATAATCTGCTCCTTTCTGAATGGTTCAGAACAGACAGACTCCCCCTCTGCAAACTCTGTTGAACACTGCAACCTCCCACAGGCAATGAACCTCCCCAGCCACCATCTCACTGGTCACTCAAGGCCCCTGCTTGTCTCTGTACCCCTGTGACACTAAAACCACAAGCAGTACTGGTCCAGGTGAGCCCAATCCTGGTGGCTGTGCAGGAAGCAGATGGATGTGGGCTCAGTGACTGCTGACTGGAGCACACGCTGGGCTCTCTCAGGCATGGGCGGGCTCCAGCTGTGGCCACCCTGGGACCGTGGGCTTAGGTCCATGCCTGTGGCCACCTGATCCCAAAAATTGCCCCTTAAGTCCCTTTATTCTTTTTGAGTGTTGCTAACCAGTTTACAGGCTAATGCTTGTCCCCAAGCACAGGGCACTTTCCTATTGGGGCATTTCCAATGGGTCACTTCTGGTGGCTCCCTCCCACTTCTGTTTATCCTCTGATATCAGTCCGAGCACTCCCACTCCTCTGTACCTCTCCACTGATGAACTTTTGCCCCTGTAGAGATCCAGAAGTGTGTAATCTTACATCTCAGGCTGATTTCATGGGTGTTCAGAGTGTTCTAGTAGATATTTAGCTAAATTCAGGGGACCGGTTGAAATAGGGTCTTTCCCCTCCCCTGGTGAAAGACAATCTATGACCTCAATCTTCAAAGAGCAAATAAATATAAAAGAAGCAGTCCTCTCTTGAAAAACCGAATCCAGTTAGAATTTTACCACATTATTCTTATGCCTCAAATAAGCATAATGGTACCATTGCAGAAATAATTTCTGAAATTATTTAGTTGGTTGATGTTCTATTGGTCTGCTTGTAACTAGTTTAAAAATTGTCTCTATAAGAAGTCTCTAGATCATAATTCTCTGGGTTTCCTTTGTATTTAACATGCTTATTATAGTTGTGAAACTTGTTAGAAATCCCTCCATAAAGAAAAGGAATAAAGAGAATCAACAGGGCGCCTGGGTGGCTCAGTGGGTTAAAGCCGCTGCCTTCAGCTCAGGTCATGATCCCAGGGTCCTGGGATCGAGGCCCATATCGGGCTCTCTGCTCAGCAGGGAGCCTGCTTCCTCCTCTCTCCTCTCTCTCTGCCTGCCTCTCTGCCTACTTGTAATCTCTCTCTCTGTCTCAAATGAATAAATAAAAATCTTAAAAAAAAAAAAAAAAAAAAAGAGAATCAACAGATATCACATTGTAGTATAATGAGAATGAAGACCAAGCAGTACTCTTGAGTACTTAATGCTTATATTTAAGAAAATTATAATCTCAAAGTATTGCCCTTCATTTACCTTATGCTTTAACCAGTTGGGTGGCCTATGGTTCCCACAATGTGAAGAACTGTGTCCTGCAACCCTGTTGAAGAGAAAGTTTATTCTCACCTGAAATTCTTTCCCTTCCTCTACAGTCCTCATTCCTGCATATGGACCTGTGTAATATTTCTTTAATATTAAATCTACTTTCTCTATCCAGCATTCTCCTTTGATTTTCCTGACCCAGATGAATATTCCTATCCTTCTCTTATCTACAACTGCATGTTATTGCTGTTATTCAGTCTGTCATAATCCAGTAAATTTTATATATTAGACTGTAAACTCTTTGTGAGCAGGAACCACACAATGTATTATTGTCACACCTACTTAAACTTTAAATGCTGTTTTCCTCAGGCCTCTGTGCTAAGTCACCATCTACTTTTCCTCTATGATCTCTCTCTTGGTGTTATCATTTCATAAGATGTTAAATGCCATCTATATATTAATGAATCTCCTTAATCTCTAAACATGTATCTTTAACTGCCTACTTTATATCTACACTTGGTAAGTCACAGATATCTTACATTTTAACTGACTTTTTGTGCACCAAACCTAGTTCTTTCTTTACCATCCTTATCTCAATAAATAGTATGAACATCAGCTCAGTTTATCTATTTATTTCCCCTACCCAACCTCCATTCAGTCCAACAACAAACCATATTTATTATTCCTCAAAAGTCTTACTCATTGACTTCTTACCATATGCAGTGTTACCACATTAAACCATCCACTACACACAATATTGTATTATTCTCCTAGACAGTCTCCCCAACTACCATTCTCACATCTCTTCTTTTCAAGGTAGCTAGAGTGATGTTGCAAAATATAAATCAGATTATTATGTTTTCCCAGTGCATTTAGAATAAGTGCCAAATCTTTACCATAAGCTACAATACTTTTTTCACTCTTTTTCCCTTCTTGCTCAGTATATATTTCAGACACACTGGCCACTTTTTTTAAAATTAAATAACACGATCTCTGTTCTGCTTTCTGCCTAAGACACTACTGCACCCTCCATTCTTCTGATACTTCAACTTTCAGCAACCTCAGAGATGCTTTTCATATCACTACTATCAATTTAACAGATCTGGTCTTTATACCTTATTCTTCTTTCCCTCTCTATTGTATGTATCACAAATTGTAGCTAAGATCTATTTCTGGGGTTAAACTACAGTGCTGCAGAGGCCAAGCAGGTGAATACATGGGTAAATTAACCTGTTATAAAGTTGTATGAGTTATGACAAGGACTCTGGATAACTGGAGATGACACTCTGTATCTAGATGGGACAACAGCTATTTGGTTCCAGGACATTTGGACATATTGGAAATACCCAATATCAATGTGGAGTCTAAATGTTTATGCAAATGTTGCATATTTTTAATGTAGTAAAACAATATTTGTGGAACAGTGTGTAGACTAAACCAAACACGTCTGCTGCCAATACCCAGCCCTGGGCCTTCAGTTTGTGAACTCTCATTTATTCATTCATTTGTTTGTTGTTGTCATTGCTGTTGTTGTTGTTTGCATTTGACCCATCTTATCTGCAAGACTGTGCACTCTTTGTAGGTCAGAAAATACGTCTGTCTTCATAATTGTATCTTCAGTGTCTAATAAGTATCTGGCACATAATATGAACTCATTAGATATTTAGTGCAATAGTGGATGAATATATTTGAACTTTATGCATAAACTGTTTAATAGTGTTTCATGACTGAGTAAATAGAAAATGAAATTTAATATTGAATTATTTGGAAAGAACAATACAATAGAAGCAAGCAACATTTAGTATCATATCCACTATAGACAGTTCCAATCACATTTAAAAATATATTAACTTGATAATGTTTATAAATATGATATATTCAACACAAGCAATATTTTGCCCTTTCAGTCAAAACAGTGGAATTAGTAAAATTAAAATGGTATATGCACAAAATAATCATATTACTTATATGTGTTTTGCATTCCTATAAAAGTCTTAAAAAGTTGGTATTGCCAGGTGCATACTGTTCTGTATTCAAACACAAAGGAAAGTTGTTTGTCATTATTACAAAAGGTGTAAGTATAGGTAATGGTACTGGTTTTGATGACTTAGTTACTGAATTCTGTTTCATTGCTTTATAGGTGTGTAACAGTAGGCAGCAAAGGTTATTGCAAAAATCTTATAAAGTTTTATAAAGAGTTTATAAAAAAAAAAACTCTTATAGAGTTTTTTGAAATGAACAAAACTATTATTAGCCTAATAATATATGCTTGTTCTTTACAAAGGATGTTACAATAAACTAATATTTATTCATTAATATTTTTGCTCATTTAAAAAATCATGATTATAACCTTTCTTTCTTTCTTTCTTTCTTTCTTTCTTTCTTTCTTTCTTTCTTTCTTTCTTTCTCTTTCTTTCTTTCTTTCTTCTTTCTTCTTTCTTCTTTCTTTCTTATTATGTTATTTTAGTCGCCATACAGTATATGATTAGTTTTGATGTAGTGTTCCACGACTCATTGTTTACATGTAACACCCATTGCTCCATGCAATCCGTGCCCTCCTTAATACCCACCAGCAGGTTCACCCATCCCCCCACCCCATCCCCTCTAAAACCCTCAGTTTAAGATTTATTTATTTGAGAGAGACAGAGAGAAAGGAGAGAGAGAAAGGAGGGGCAAATGAAGAAGAGAAAATCCTCGAACAGAGCCCCCACTGAGCATGGAGCCTAACAGGGGCTTCAATCCCAGGACCCTGGTGTCCCCTGACCTTTCTGAATTCATTCAAGAAGTCACCTAAGCAATTCTTAACAATTAAAGAGGAATAGTGTGTGTGTATATATATACACCTTCATAAAGTGATTTAAAAAAAGGTTCATGCATAACTAAAAAAAAGAATAGCTGTTCTCTAAAAATGCTTGTGTTTTTATTCTATTCTTCTAAAAAAATCTTATATTTCATTTATTATGTCATGATAATCACAGATTTTGAAATTAAACATTGAAAATATAAACATTTCCTCTTTTGATTTAGGAATAGAATTTTTGCCAGAATGAAGCAGGGTGTGTGCGTATGTGTGTGCTGTGTTATGCTTCAAGGGAAAAGCTGTAAAGTGTGGAAGACTGGAAATGAAAAAAGTTATATTAAAATTGATGCTTTATGGGATGACTAGGTGGCTCAGTCATTAAGCGTCTACCTTCGGCTCAGATCATGATCCCAGTGTCCTGGGATAGAGTCCCATATAGGGCTTCCTGCTTGGTGAGCCTGCTTCTCCCTTTACCTTCTGCTCCCCTTGTTTTACACTCTATCTTTCTGTCAAATAAATAAATACAATCTTTAAAATATTTTTTTAAATGATGCTTTAGGAGGAATACACTTTTTCTGCTTTTCCTAGGAATGTTTTTAAAAGTTTCACTGCTAATGATATCAGTACTTCAAACAAGGGAAGCTTAATTTTGTTGCCAAGTAGCAAGATTTTTGTTAAGTACACCTTTGATTCAATTCTAATCCAAGATAAGACTTTTTTTTCTTTTTCACTTAAACTTTTTTTAACAGGCGTATCTGATAGGGAATATTCATAATTGTTTGAAAACTGAGTGTATGTATAACAAATGAAAACTTTTTCAAGATGGAGTGATAAAATGAGATATATAGAGAGGTCTAATTAATTACTACTTCTAGGAAGCATATGTGTTTTATCTGGTATATTCATCGTCAAAACTGTGTATTTATTGGGCGCCTGGGTGGCTCAATGGGTTAAAGCCTCTGCTTTCGGCTCAGGTCATGATCTCAGCGTCCTGGGATCGAGGCCCGCAACAGGCTCTCTGCTCAGCGGGGAGCCTGCTTCCTCCTCTCCCTGTCTCTCTGCCTGCCTCTCTGCCTACTTGTAATCTCTCTCTGTGTGTCAAATAAATAAATAAAATCTTTAAAAAAAACCTGTGTATTTATTATTAAAATGTATAGTTATTAAATTATATGTTATAAATATTAATAAGTATTTATTATATTCCATTTACTTTATTAGTGTTCCCATTTTTCTTTAATATAGAAGTTGATGCCAAGAGACTTACTTAAATTGCAAGACTTTTGAATCTCCCTATTCCTGGATTCATTTATTTTATTCCTTCCACTGTTGAATTAGATTGAGTACCTTTATTTTATTTAGTTATAATTATGGTATAATTTTATTTTGATAAATGAAACACCATTCTTAAGTCCTTTTTGGAATAAGATAAGATTTCAATATATAATTTAAATTTAAATGTTACATCAGAAGCAACCACATAGTTACCCTTTCCTCTTTCTTTTTCACATCTATTTAAATACCTCAATCAAAATGTAAAATCTTGTCAATATATAGTTATTGGTTTTATATTATTATTGTTGTGAATATTATTATTTTTTTTAGAGAGACAGCATGCATAAGCAGGGGGAAGAGGCAGAGGGAGACGGAGAGAGAGAATCGTAAGCAGGTTTCATGCCTAGCCCAGAGCCCATCTTTGGGCTCAATCTCATGACCCTGCGATCATGACCTGAGCCAAAATCAAGAGTCTGAAGCTTAGGGGCACCTGGGTGCTTCAGTGGGTTAAAGCCTCTGCCTTCAGCTCAGGTCATGATCTCAGGGTCCTGGGATCAAACCCCACATTGGGCTTCCTGCTCAGTGGGGAGCCTACTTCCTGCTCTCTCTCTCTGCCTGCCTCTCTGCTTACTTGTAATCTCTCTATTGAATAAATAAATAAAATCTTAAAAAAAAGAGTCTGAACTTAACAAGCTGAGCCTCCCAGACACCCATATTAGAATGATTATTGAATCAGATTAGATTCAGACAGAAGTGAGGATCTGGTTATAGAAAAGAGTAAATAGCCAAAAAAGTGATTTGGTCTCAGTAGATGATAATTTGAATAGAATTAGGCTCATTCTCTATTTGATAATTGAAGATTTGTAAATAGCTACTTAAAAGCTCTAGTCTCCAAACTCCTGGACCAATGAAGAGATCTGCCAAGTAAGGTGTTATAGTTAATTATAATGAATGCAGAACCATTTTGAGAAACTTTTAAATGTTATACAAATGTAAAATATTCTAGTTGGGGGGGCGCCTGGGTGGCTCAGTCGTTAAGCCTCTGCCTTTGGCTCAGGTCATGATCCCAGGACCATGGGATCAAGCCCCACATCAGCCACACTGCTCAGCCGGAAGTGTGCCTCTCCCTCTCTCACTCCTCCTGCTTGTGTGTCCCTCTCTCGCTGTGTGTCTCTCTATCAAATAAAGAAGTAAAATCTTAAAAAAAAATAAATAAAAATTCTAGTGGGAGTATGAGCTAAATAGTATTTACAGAAAAAGAAAATAAATGATTGATTTGACTTCTATGAATTCATTCTCTTTGGATTCCAATCAGTCAGAAACACTTGGTGAAGAAATAATGTTCCAGGAATTTTTCATACTTTGGGCAGGAAAGGAAGAAACAATTAACTAAAAATAGGATTTTTACTTGAAATCTCTCAGTATTTTTTTAAAGATAATTCTGTTTCATCAGAAAATATGTCTTCACAAATTAAATAATTAAACACAAAGGCAGATTACCTGTCAAAATTCATTTTACATTTTCCAATGCAATGATTTGATATTAATAGAACATTTTCCCCAGTGATATAATTAGTTTAGAAGAGATTAATGTTCCAAAATTCATACCTATGAGCACAGACATAGCACATTACAGCTATTATAGCTTTAAATTTTAGAATTGACATTGCCATATATCCAGAAAATAAATAAATTAATAATGTTAATGAATTCTCCTCATTTTTATCCAGTTCTTATATAGAAATAGTGGATATTTCTACTTAATCCCTTAACATCATCAGTTAAGATAATTATGTACTGTTAGAATATAACCATTTTGAGTAATATACTCCACACACATTTATAAACATTTTCAAATTAAGATCCAGTTTTCCTAACCTTGTCTACATCTCTAGAAAAATATGTATGTGATATAACATTAGGAAAATTAGAACAAAATTTTGAACATTGGAAATCTAGTCATTAAACAAAAGTTATACATATTGCCAAGATTCTTCTTTTATATTATTATGACAAATCATTTTGCATATTTACTTCTATTTCTATTTCTTAAAAAAAAATCTCTTGACTACCTATCTAGTCTGAGCCACATTTTAGTATCTTCCTACTAGATCAGTGGACAACTTGTTATCAATTCACATCATTTAAGAAACTTTTTATTATCAAATCAGCTTTTATATTATTAAAGAAAAAACAAGTATTTTTATGGGATACTTAGCTTTCATATCTGTATCATGTTAATTATGATTAGCACATCCAGTGCTCTGTGATCAGAATTTATATTTTATGCTAATAAAACTATATTACATCATTATTGTTTAATATAGTCAACATTCTTTTTGTAGTGCAGTAGGTGCAATTAACCAGAAGAGTAATGCTACATCATCTAGGACACAGAGTCCCTGCTACTACTATTAGAGCATAATTACCTGAGGAAAAATGTCGAAGAAACATATATCTGCTTATTTGGATGGAATGTTGGAATGCACTCTCCTACCCTAATGTGAATAGCTTTCCCTGTTTTATTAAAAACAACAAAAAATAGTTCATTAAGATTAGAACAATATCTACCTGGTTTACTCATAAATCTACAAGGGCAAGAAAAATACCTGATACATTATAGGTATTCCTAACATTTGTTGAATGAATGGATGACTGTATGGTTTCCATAGAGATTTAGGAAAATAAATGTGGTTTCAAAAATATCATTTTTTGCACATGTAAATCTGGAAGTAGTTTTGAAGCTGGAGAAATTAAGATCATTTTCAGATTTTTAGAGCTAAAACAATTATGGTGTTCAAGCATCAAATTACAGTATTTCCCATGCTTTTATGAACTTTCTGGAAAAATTTAAGTTATGGGTTTAAAAAACATTACCACTTAATACAATGCTTTCATATTACTGAAAAAATATGCACCTGAATCACAAATATACTTGATTTTATCTTACTGAATCATTGTCCAGATGAGATGATTTTCTAATACCTTATACCACACCATTTAAAAAATGTATAATTTTATTCTATTATGTTATGATTAACATGTATTGAGTTTAAAAAATGTACAAATAATTTACCTGAATTCTTAAGGTAAGGTTATTTATTTATTTATTTATTTATTTGGTAAGGCTAAAATTTTTATGGATTTCAACACCTGATATTATAGGAAACTGTGACTTTTTTTTTGCTATTTACTTTGATAATAGTTGTATATTTATTAGAAACCACATACCTAGGATTCCTGGGTGGCTCAGTTGGTTAAACAGCTGCCTTTGCCTCAGGTCATTATCCCAGGGTCCTGGGATTGAGTCCCGCATCAGGCTCCTTGCTTGGCAGGGAGCCTGATTCTCCCTCTGCCTCTGGTTGCCACTCTGCCTGCTTGTGCTCTCTCTCTCTGACAAATAAATAAATAAAATCTTAAAAAAAAAGAAACCACATACCTTAGGATGCAAGGACAGTGCAAATGGTTTGTGTATATAAGATGGACTGACTGTTTCAGAGGGGAACATAATACACACTTTGGAAATGGGTCATATTGTCTTTATAATAGAACTGATTGGTATGATAATATGTTTCAGAAAAAAGCAAAAAAAAAAGAAGAAAGGAAACAAATGTGTTCTCAGAGGAAAAGATATTTCTAGGTATTACAAAGTAATAAATATTTGGGAATAAAAATAAAATACCTGGAAGTGTTTCCATTATATTAAAAGATGACAGCCTGCTTGGATTTTGTCCCCCATATTACTATGAACTAATGAAACAGAATATTTAATGTATTTTATAGTTTAATTTTGTTTTGGTCTTCTCTGAGTCCTGAGTTTATTATCCTGTATCTGACCCTCTCTTCAATGTAACATAACTAAAATGGAGACTAGCATCATTCATTGTCTTATCACATTCAATTTGTCATAATGATAGCTTAATTAACTGCATTATTTCCATTCAATACACATTCTATTCAATAATAAATAATTTCTTTAAGTATCAGCTCTTAACTATATGAGCAATGATAGTTTTGTGCAGTAAAAGGTCCTATGTGAAAGATTTAAATTATTTTTGCAAAAAAGTCATTAAATCACACAAATATTCTGTTTTATTATACCAATAATAGGGATAGAATATGCTCCTCAAGTGATTGTGCAAGAATAGTGTTTTTATTTCAATATAAATATCATTTAAATACTGCCCAAGGAAATTATCACATGACTCTTAGAAAGAATAGTATACTAATAAAAGAATCGTACCTATTAAAATTTTCATATTGTTTTCACCCTTTCTCTTATTGATGTGATGTATTACATTGATTGCTTCTCAAATATTGAGACACTCTTGCATCAGGGTAACAAATCTTACTTGATCATGGTGAATGATTTTTTTTTAAATGTATTGTTGGATTTGGTTTCCTAATATTTTATTGATAATTTTTGCTTCTATATTCATCAGAGTTATTGGCCTGTAGTTCTTTGGTTTTTGTTGTTGTTGTATTGTTTTGTTTTGTTTTGTATTTTGGTAATGTTTATATCTAGTTTTAGTATTGAAGTAATGCAGGCCTCATAGAATGAATTTGGAAGTGTTCCTTCTACTTTGTGGAATGGTTTGAGAACGGGTATTAACACTACTTTAAATGTTTGGCAGAATTCACCTATGAAGCCATCTGGTCCCGTATTTTTCTGTGTTGGGAGTTTTTTTTTTTTATTACTGATTCAATTTCATTAGATGTAGAGGAATCGTTTAACAAAGTACAATATCCATTCATGAGAAAAACCCTCAACAATATAGGTTTAGAGTGAACAGGCTTCAACATAATAAAGGCCATGTGTGAAAAACCCACAGCTAATATAATCCTCAATGGGAATAAATGAGAGTTTTCCCCTTAAGGCCAGGAAGAAGGTAAGGCTATCTACTCTCTCAACTTTTATTCAGCATTGTAGTGGAAGTGCTAGCCACAACAGTTAGACAACAGAAAGCAGTAAAAGGCATCCAAATTAGAAAGGATGACATACAACTCACTATTTGCAGATTACATGATACCACATATAGAAAACCTGATAGACTCCATCAAACAACTGCTATGACTGATAAATGATTTCAGTAAGGACGCAAGATACAAAATCAATGTTTAGAAATCTGTTGCATTTCTACATGTTAAAAATGAAGTAGCAGAAAGAGAAATTAATAAAGCAATCTCATTTACAATTACACCAAAAATAAGAAGATACCAAGGAATAAACTTAACCAAAGAGGTGAAAGATCTATAATCTGAAAACTATAAAACATTTGATGAAAGAACTTGAAGATGACACAAAGAAATGGAAAGACATTCCATTTTCATGGATTGGAAGAACAAATGTTAAAATGCCTTTACTGCACAAAGCAATGTACTGATATAATGCAATCCCTATCAAAATACCAAGAGCATGTTTCACAGAACTAGAGCAAAGAATCCTAAAATTTGTATGGAACCACAAAAGACCCCCAATTAGGCAAAACAATCAAAAGGAAGGAAAACAAAACTGGAGGTATCACAGTTCCAGATTTAAAATAATACTATAAGATTCTAGTAATCAAAATGATATGGTACTGGCACAAAAATAGACATGTGGATCAATGGAACAAGACAGAAATCCTAGAAAAAAAATTCCCATTATGTGGTCAATTAATCTACAAAACAGGCAAACATATGCAATGGGAAAAAGTCTCTTCAACAAACAGTGTTGGGAAAACAAGACAGCTATATGCCAATGAATGAAACTGGACCACTTTTTTACACGACACACAAAAATGAAATAAAAATAAATTACAGACCTAGATGTCAGACTCAAAACCATAAAAATCACAAAAGAGAGTACAGGCAGTAGTTTCTGTAGATCAGCTGTAGCAATATTTTTCTAAGTATGTCTCCTGAGGCAAGGGAAACAAAAACAAAAATTAACTATCAGGCATACATCGAAATAAAACATTTCTGCACAGAAAAGGAAACAATCAATGAAACTAAAAGAAAATCTACAGAAAGGGAGGAGATATTTGTAAATGAAATATCTGATAAAGGGTCAATATCCAAAATATATAAAGGACTGATGGAGCTCAACATCCAAACAATAAATAATCTAATTAAAATTAGCAGAAGACAGGAATAGACATTTCTCCAAAGAAGACACACAGGTGGCCAACAAACACATGAAAAAAATGCTCAACATCACTCATTACCAGGGAAATGCAAATCAAAACTACAGTGAGATGCCACCTCACACCTGTCTGAATAACTAAAATCAAAAACACAAGAAACAACAAATGTTGGGGAGAATGTAAAGAAAAAGCACCCCCCTTGCACTGTTGGTGTAATGCAAACTGGTGTAACCACTGTGAAAAGCAGTAAGGGGTTCCTAAAAAAATTAAAAACGAACTACATTCTTATCCAGTAATCACACTACTAGGTATACCCAAA
Organism: Ailurus styani; assembly: GCA_002007465.1. Taxonomy (NCBI): domain Eukaryota; kingdom Metazoa; phylum Chordata; class Mammalia; order Carnivora; family Ailuridae; genus Ailurus; species Ailurus styani. Next base: position 162,661 of record LNAC01000743.1, read on the forward strand.
GAATACAAAAAAATAATTCAAAAGGATACATGTGTCCTTATTCTTACAGCAACATAATTTACAATAAACAAATTATGGAAGCATCCCAAGTGTTCATAAATAGATGAATGGATAAAGAAGCTATAGTGTATATATCTATATATTAATATGTAGATAGAAATGTAGATACACGTTTACCAAAGTACATACAGGGATATCATTTAACCATAAAAAAGAATGAAACCTTGCCTTTTGCAACAACAAAATGGAGCTAGAGTATATAATGTTAAGTGAAATAACTCAGAGAAAGATAAATACTTTATTATTTCACTCCTATATGGAATTTAAGAAACAAAACAAATGAGCAAAGGAAGAAAAAGAGATAGACAAACGAAGAAACAGACTCTTAACTATAAAAAAAAAGATGGTTACAAGAGGAAGATGGGGGAATGGGTGAAATAGATGGTAGGGTTTTTTTAAAGATTTTATTTATTTATTTGACAGAGAGAGAGAGAGAGATCACAAGTAGGCAGAGATGCAGGCAGAGAAAGGAGGAAGCAGCCTCCCCACCAAGCAGAGAGCCCAATGTGGGGCTCCATCTCAGGACCCTGAGATCATGACCTGAGCCAAAGGCAGAGGCTTAACACACTGAGCTACCCAGGTACCCCTGTGGTAGGGTTTAAAGAGTTCACGTACCATAATGAGCACTGAGTAATGCATAGAATTGTTGAATCACTATTTTGTACCTGAAACTAATATAACTCTGTATGTTAACTATATTGGAATTAAAATTAAAAAAATAACTTAATAAAAAAAACAATCTGTACTTACTCCATAGTTCAGATTTTATTTCTGTGTTTATGATGTACATATGTGTGTGTTTGTGTGTGCATGTGTATAGTGGAATACATGAAATGACTTGGAGGATTAGTCTTTTGAGTACAGTAATTAAAATAAGAGTTATAATCTTGGTGAAGAAAATCTTGGCTGTCAATCTTTGGTAATGAGAAAGGAATAGTGGAGTCAAGAACATACATAACAGTAATTTGAAAATTACATATGCAAAAAGTGTCTTTAGCTATAAACAAATATTTGGGGGCATTGACAGGTTGTTCACTTGTAATTATTCAGTCAATAATCCTCTTCATTTACAAATTATAAGCATATGGCAAAGAAGTCTTATAAGTTCAAATTAAGACACTGACATGCTAATTAGTACCGCATTTGCTCTTAAGTGCTATTCATTAGCAAAGCAAAGAAATAAAAGTCAAAAATCTTGTTGTGGGTACTGTAGATGACATCCGTGCAAAGATTTGAAAAAGATGGAATAAACTACGTGACTATCTGTGTTAAACTGATTCCATATAGAAGGAACAAAATTATAAAGTTACCAGATGTATGCCTGATGTAGACAGCAAGATCAGCATTTCTGGAGCCAACTGTGAAAAAAAATTCAACTGAGTAAATTTGAATATATAATTAATGATTCATGAATCAGGCAACATCTCATCTGGCAAGTAGAGGGGAATTCCAGAGGGCCACAAGAAGTGCAGAGTTTCAAAGGCAGGACAAGGAACTCATAAACAGAAAAAAAGAATTATTTTGGTTGAGGTCACCTTTTAAGGACACGGGTCATTTTAGGTGCACCTATCTCATTTTTAGGTCATCATCTCATCTTCCTTTGGGGGATGAAGAGATCCCATCTGACAGGTTACCTTATTGTTGATGATCAGAAAATTCCTGACTGACTGTCATGTCAAGACTACATTTCTGGGGGAGGTTGAATGTGTGATTAGGTTAGGTAGTAAACACTAGTTTGGTAATGTGGCCAAGCATAAGTGACTCCATTTGTCACTGCTTGTGGTTTTCTTCTTAACAGGACCTAGCAAGGAGAAGAGGAGTGTGAGATAAGGGTAGAGAGACAGGAGGAGTCAGCAAACTGTTTTTGGACAGTCCAAGGGCTAAGAATGGCTTTTATGCTCTCAAACGATTAGGGAAAAAAGAAAGATAAAGGGAAGGAAGGAAGGAAGGAAGGAAAGAAGGAAGGAAGGGAAGAAAGAAAGAGAAAGAAGAAAGAAAGAAAGAAAGAAAGAAAGAAAGAAAGAAAGAAAGAAAGAAAGAAAGAAAGAAAGAAAGGCAGATATAATGAAAAGAAGAGCCACATGTACCCCAATGTTCATAGCAGCAATGTCCCCAATCGCCAAACTGTGGAAAGAGCTAAATGCCCTTCAACAGATGAATGGATAAAGAAGATGTGGTCCATATATACAATGGAATATTACTCAGCCATCAGAAAGGATGAATACCCAACTTTTGTATCTATATTGATGGGTCTGGAGGAGATTATTCTGAGTGAAATAAGTCAAGCAGAGAAAGTCAATTCTCATACGGTTTCACTTACTTGTGGAACATAAGGAATAAAATGGAGGACTCTAGGGGAAGGAAAGGAAAAGTGAATTGGGGTAAATCAGAAGGGGATATGAGCCACGAGAGACTGTGGACTCTGAGAAACAAGCTGAGGGTTATGGAAGGGGGGGAGGGGGGACACTGGTGGTGGGTATTAAGGAGGGCACGTATTGCATGGAGCACTGAGTGTGGTGCATAAACAATGAATCTTGGATCACTAAAAAAATAAAATAAAAGATAAATAAATAAAAAGAGAAAGAAAGAAAGAAAGAAAGAAAGAAAGAAAGAAAGAAAGAAAGAGAGAAAGAAAAAGAAAGAAAGAAAGAAAGAAAACATTACTTCACACATGAAAATCTTACGAGATTCGATTTTCAGTTCCATAAATAAACTTGTATGGCATAGTCATGTTCACTCACTTATGTACTGCCTGTGGCTGCTTTTGTTCCAGTGGGACAAAATTGAACAGCTGTAACATGTACCTTAGAGCCCTGGTAAGCCTGAAATGTTTAGGCTGCTTCTTTACAAAAACTGTTCACTAACCTATCACTATTATAGATCCTTGCAGGTCATTTTAGAGACTTCAATTTTTAAACAGAGTGAAGGGAGAAACCTGTGGATTGTTTTTGAGCAGAGGAATGCTATCACTTCAATTCCTTGTTAAACCAGGATCCCTTTATGTGCTTCCTGCTATGTTAATAACTTGGGGTGGGAGGAGGAGCTTTCTAGTTTCATTTTTCCTAAAAATGTTTATCCTTCATAACAGAAAAGCAGATCTTTTAATAGGTTTTTCTCTTCCTTGTACTGTTCTATTTCTTATATGATAAGTAAATATATATATAGACATCTATGTACACACAATACTGGTACACGTGTGTGTGTATAAAGTGAATTTTACAATAATGAATTGACTTTTGTTAAACTGTAGAATGAAGGAAACATTTTATTTATTTATTTATTGGTCCTTTTAAAAAGATACCTTGGCGAGTTTGCAATTCAGGTTGAAGAATTTCTGCAGCAGCAAACATCAAGTACAAATTACTTTCATGTTTGCAAATTATGTAGTCCTTAGTTCCAGCAGACAATGGAGCATACAATCATCTTATAAAATATTTCCATATATGCTTGAGTATATGAAGTCTTTTTTTAGTAACAGATTCGTTGAAATATAAATCACACACCACAAAATTTACTCATTTAGTGTACAATTAAATTGTTATTATAGGGCGCCTGGGTGGCTCAGTGGGTTAATGCCTCTGCTTTTGGCTCAGGTCATGATCTCAGGGTCCTGGGATCGAGGCCCGCATCAGGCTCCCTGCTCAGCGGGGAGCCTGCTTCCCCCTCTCTCTCTCTGCCTGCCTCTCTGCCTCCTTGTGATCTCTCTCCCTCTGTGAAATAAATAAATAAAATCTTTAAAAAAAAATTAAAAAAAAATAAATTGTTATTATATTCATAGTGTTGTGCAAACATCATCACAATTTTAGAATGTGTTCTTCACTCCCCAAAGAAACAGAATAACCATTAGCAGTAACCCTTCCATCTCCTCATCCATCTGCAGGCCACCACTAATTTACTTTCTGTCTCAATAAATTTTCCAATATTTAAATTTCATATAAATAAATTGATATATGTAGTGATCTTTTGTTACTGACTTCTTTCACTTAGTGTAATGTTTTGGGATGGCTCTTTAGTGGCATGCCATGTTATAAAAATTGACATGGTTTCAATTTTACTTTAGCATCTGAATCTATTTTCATTTCCATAAATTGTTGCACTATAGGCACTTGGGAAATATTCCTTAAAATGTGCACTGGAAATATAGTATCAAATGTGGCATAAAATATACTCTGAATATTGAAAGTGTCTAGAATATCAAAGCACACTGTAATTGTTAGTTCTTACACTAGTCTTGGTTTAAAGAAGTGTCCAATGTATCAGAACCCTCAAATGAAATGAGCACTTACTATAAGTATAATATATAATGGGCAATCATTTTAGTATTATATAAATATCTAGTTTAATATTAATCTAATAAGTTTCTTTAATCATATGTGTTATGTATTTAACACTATTTATGTACAAAAATAATTATTCTGAGATTCCAATATTCTAACACAATTAAAACAGTGCACAAAATGAAATCTTAGGGTAAAGCCTATCAACATTAATCTCTTCACTGGACAGAGGAGAATATTCAATCTTGATGCAAACATTTTGGCTAATTGTTAAGAGCAGTATCAGGGCATATGCCCCTGAAAATGCATTTACATAAAGATGATTTTCACCTTTCGTCTTTGATTGGTAATGTAGATGTGGCAAATAATTTTTTTAATTTTTCATGAAAATTCAGCTTGTTTTTTTTTCTCCTTTTGCAAATTAGTGACATCAAAATCATCTACAGATAATATTTGGTGCTTTTCTAAAAGAAAGTCAATTTTACTTTAAAAAAAAGTTTTTATCAGAATGACAGTAGTTGAAGGTACATGTAACTTAGTCAAATAAAACCTGTGGTTGTTCCTATGAACTCTTTATCTATGAGACAAGAATAAGAAACCTTTATCAGAAAGGTAATTTATGTACTGTGGCTGTGAGGGCCATTTCGCAGGCTTATGGATAATTGATAGTTAATAGTTAACACAATGTAAAATTAACATTTATTGTGACATGATTCAACAAGGAATATGATATATACCTTTATTGGGTATTGGGGCTCCTGGGTGACTCAGTTGGTTAAGCATCTTACTCTTGATTTTGGCTCAGGTCATGATCTCAGGGTCAAAAAATGGAGCGCTGCCTGAAGCCCATATTGAGCTCCATGCTGAATGGGGAGTCTGCTGGAGATCCTTTCCCTCCTTTTCTTTCTGCACCTATCCCCACTCATGGGTGCTCTCTCTCTCTCTCAAATAAATAAATCTTAAATAATAAAATAAAATGCTATTAAATTGTCTATGACCTATTAACAAAGTAGGACAATTTATATTATTCCTAGTTATAGCTATTTCTATTTTTTGATACCTACTGCATTTATAGGATCACTCTTTCAGAAAGGATTAAAATTACCAACTATCCATGCCCTTCTACTCCTTTTATATTTTCATTGACTTTAGAGAGAAAAACGTGAAAAAATTAATATCTGAGATTAATACATATTGATCTAATGTATATTGAAAAGAGAAGAACTTTTAAAATACAAATATAAATACAAACCATTTTTAACATTTATAAATATGTCTTCAAAATAGAATTTCAAAATGCATAGAATAATGTATATGTATATATAGAAAAAAACTATGTAAGTGTGCATGCATATGTGTATTACTGGTGTGTATATATGTATATTTATATACTTATTGTGCATATGCATCTAATAAACAGGAGGCATTGTTTATGAGTTCAATGAGTATTCCAAAAATGTTTTATCATTATTAATTTTTAGCTCAGCACCTAATTAGATTTTAAATTTAATATCTACTCAAATAGTTTGTTTTCTTTTTACAACTTTTTTTTAAGTTATGCTGCACTATATAGAGTATGGCTTTCTTTAAGTTTATTTGTATTATACTTTACTACTTGTAGATATTATTTAAGAGGGACACACTAAAAGAGATATTTTTCAAAACTTTTTTATAATTAACCCAAGAACGGTGAGTGAAATAAACAGTATATAAAAATACAAATTATGATGGTGCTTTTTAATCACTTTTCTTTATCTTTATTTTTTTCTAATCTTTAAATGAACATCCTCCCATACTTTTTTCATTGTGTTAAAAACATTAACTCATGAAAATAGAAAAATCTTGAGAAGTTAAAAAAAAAACTTACATGTAAATTTACAGAACAAATGGCACTTTTTCCAAATTGTTTTTCCTGTGGATTTATACTCCTATCTTCTTCATGAACAAGGTTTATAAAAGCAATCAACTCTGCTGTCAAGTCTGGTTTCCCAAAAATATTTATTTAGTGTTAGGATATACATGGCTTGTGGTTCATCTCCCCTCTAAGCATTCAGTTTAAGAGATACCCAAGAAGATTTATATGAAATGAAGATATGTTAACAAATATGTATTTTGCCTTTATAGTTACAGAGAAAAGTTGATGGGTACATAAACAAAGATAAAGGAATGATCTACATACATAATATACATTTTTATTCATTATTACTCTATCATTAATTTTACCTGGGGATTTGCAATCATCATTCTGTTTCTCTCTGTACATTGCCATGCTGTACAGAATTGTTACAGTTATTATTCAAAGGGGGGGAATTGGTGGATAGTAGAAAACTATGCTGACTTAACTTAGTCCATTTTTCATGATACCCTTCTCAAACAACTAAATTGAATTAATAGAAATTTGATATGGATAGCATACAAGATTTCATTGGTAATCTGTAATTTGAATATTATACAGATATTTTTATCCTAGATCACATTCTTCATTGTTTATGCCATTTACCAAAGTGTTAACATTGAAAATAGTAGGCCATATTAATAGGGAACCACAGCTTTACTGATTGCTAGATCAGATTGGAACATGATAAATTAGTTTATTAAACAAAATAAAAACCAAATAGGGGAATACTCTTAAGAGAATATTACATATTAATTTGAGCCAGGCAAAAACAATGCTTTAATTTTAAAAAGTAAAGCTATAGGCTACAATAAAGATGAAGCTTTTCCTTTCCCATTTAAAATTCCATATTTTTATAAGATGCTTTTTTTTAAAGATTTTATTTATTTATTTGACAGAGAAAGAGAGATCACAAGTAGGCAGAGGCAGACAGAGAGAGAGAGGAGGAAGCAGGCTCCCCACTGAGCAGAAAGCCTGATGCGGGCCTCGATCCCAGGACCCTGAGATCATGACCTGAGCTGAAGGCAGAGGCTTTAAACCACTGAGCCACCCAGGCACCTGGTTTATAAGATGCTTGATGAAACAAAAATAATTTTAAACAAAAAGAAAATTTAAACCTAAGGTTGATCTATTTATTTATTTTTATTTATTTGTTTGTTTGTTTGTTTATTTATTTATTTATGAGAGAAAGAGTGGTAGAGGGGCAAAAGGAAAGGGAAAGAGAGAAAATATTAAGCAGGTTCCACACCCATCTCAGAGCCCAGTGTGGGGCTCAATCTCTGACTCTGAGGTCATGAGCCAAGCCAAAAGGAGTTGAACACTCAACAGACTGAGCTACCAAGGTGCCCTCCTCCCCATGTTGGTTTTCAAATATCACTTTTTTTCACCAAAACTGCATTATCATTTTTTACTTAAAATAAATCCATGTGTTTTAGTTAAATGAATTAGCAAACTGTTTTTTTAGTAATTTTGACTACAGTATTTCTACAATATATTCATTATGTATATAGTAGCCTGGAACACCAAATTATAGTGAGATAGGTATTTGAAGGGACCCCAACAAAGCTGATTTTGAATAATAGTTCTATATTTAAGAGTATGTTTCCAATTGCTTATAATTGAACATTCTGTCTATTCTAACTATATGCAAGTTTTAAGATGTGACTTTTCACTCCATAAAGTTCTGCATCGTTGATTATCATTCTGTATGTGGCCTTGTTTTGGCACATCTTATCAGAAAAGGCAGATGTGTATAATTTATAAAATTTTATGTTGAACACAAGTTGCATAAGTTTACCTGAATAAATCTTGGAGATTGTCTCAAATTCACAAGATAACAAAGGTCCTTTGTCTTATTATTGCCATATACACAAGGTGCTCCTGATAATCAAATGGTTTACTTCTTTGTATATCAAATGCAGAGATAGGGATTGAATGAGTCTATTCCAATGACTAAAAAACCAAACCACAGTTTGGCAAATAAATGCAGTTTTGCATTTTAGCATTTTAGACAATATCACCCAACACTTAACTTCAAATTTACTCATCTTCTGTTTTACAATTATATATTGTCAGCCATCCTAATGTTTTTACTACAAGGCTTTCACAGATTACACTCTTTAGCTCTGAATTTTTCTTTATTCTTCATGAAGTCAGTGGAGAGACATGAAGCAATAGCATTCACATGTGTTAGAAATTTAAGCACTGATAATTTATTACATATGACTTTGGCCAATTGATTTAAACTTCTAAACTTTGAATTGGATCTACAAAATTGCTTGTTGCATTACAAAATCTAAATGACATGGTGTCATTGGATTATATATAAACATTGGGAAATTGCCAAGGAGTGCTACCATTTTACCCAACATTTATTTTATTAAGCACTACTGATTCAAGTGTTTCTGTAGTAACTTGACGAATATTTATTAATCCAAATATCTACAGCTGTTACTTGTTTATTTTTTATTATTTATTTTACTTTTTTTGATGGGCAGGAAAATATGGAACAGAATTCAGGATTCATGAATATCCTTTGACACTGCAAGTAAAAGCAACATTTTTTTCAAAGACAATGTTCTAGCAAAGGCTTTTGCACCAAATAAGGTGTTTTGCTTTATCAAATATGTGGGTATAAAATAATTAAATTATCTTACTTTAAAAAATATAATTGTGGGGCGCCTGGGTGGCTCAGTGGGTTAAAGCCGCTGCCTTCGGCTCAGGTCATGATCTCAGGGTCCTGGGATCGAGGCCCACATCGGGCTCTCTGCTCAGCAGGGAGCCTGCTTCCTCCTCTCTCCTCTCTCTCTGCCTGCCTCTCTGTCTACTTGTAATCTCTCTCTCTCTCTGTCAAATGAATAAATAAAATCTTAAAAAAAAAAAAAAAAAAAAATATAATTGGGGCTAGATTTTTTAA
>LNAC01000743.1:180379-234765 GCA_002007465.1 Ailurus styani
ATTTGTATTTCTCTGATGCCGAGTGATGTTGAGCACTTTCTCATGTGTCTGTTGGCCATTTGGATGTCTTCTTTGGAGAAATGTCTGTTCATGTCTTCTGCCCATTTCTTGACTGGGTTATTTGTTTTATGGGTGTTGAGTTTGAGAAGCTCTTTATAGATTTTGGATACTAGCCCTTTATCTGATATGTCATTTGCAAAGATCTTCTCCCATTCTGTCAGTTGTCTTTTGGTTTTGTTGACTGTTTCCTTTGCTGTGCAAAAGCTTTTAATCTTGATGAAGTCCCAATAGTTCATTTTTGCCCTTGCTTCCCTTGCCTTTGGCAATGTTCCTAGGAAGAAGTTGCTGCGGTTGAGGTCAAAGAGGTTGCTGCCTGTGTTCTCCTCAAGGATTTTGATGGATTCCTTTCTCACATGGAGGTCTTTTATCCATTTTGAGTCTATTTTTGTGTGTGGTGTAAGGAAATGATCCAGTTTAATTTTTCGGCATGTGGCTGACCAGTTTTCCCAACACCATTTGTTGAAGAGACTGTGTTTTTCCCACTGGACATTCTTTCCTGCTTTGTCGAATATTAGTTGACCATAGAGTTGAGGGTCCATTTTTGGGCTCTCTATTCTGTTCCACTGATCTATGTGTTTGTTTTTGTGCCTGTACCATACTGTCTTGATGATGACAGCTTTGTAATAGAGCTTGAAGTCTGGAATTGTGATGCCGCCAACTTTGCTTTTTTTTTTTTTTTTTCAACATTCCTTTGGCTATTCGGGATCTTTTCTGTTTCCATATAAATTTTAGGAGTATTTGTTCCATTTCTTTGATTGATTGCTTTTTTAGCTCTTTCATCCCTGCAATAAGGGCCTCCCTGAATTCTGCCATTCTTTTCTCAAGCCCCGTGAGTATCCTTATGATTGTTGCTTTAAATTCTCCATCAGGCATGTTACTTATATCTATTTTTCATAGATCGCTGGCTGTGATCTTATTGTGTTCTTTCATTTGGGATAAATACGTCCATCTTGACATTTTTGCTAAGTTTCTGCCTTCCTCCATGTATTATAAGGCCCATTATATTTCCTGCTCCTGAGAGTATTGGCTTATGAAGAAGAGGTCAAATAGTGTCTAGAGCCTCATGATTCAGGGAGTGTCTCTGGTATGTGCTGTGTACACTCACTCTACTGCTGTGTTTTTGGTTGCAGGAGCCATTTCCCTTGTCCCTAGATAGGCATCTCCCTGAATGTTGTCTCTCAGGGAGGCATTCCAAGAAGAGCAAATATTCCCGCCTCTTCTCCATGTGACCCAGGCATTTTTCAAGTCACTGTTTCCACACTGTTCACCTTCTCTCCAGGAGTAGGGTAATATCCTCAGGGCTCTATTCCAGCCAATCCACCTGTCCTTTAAAATTCCAGGCTTTAAACCTCACTGGTTGCAAGAACTCAGGAAAATCAGCCCCTTTTGTTTTCCTAGTCAATGGCCTTGAAGAAATCTTCTCATTGTGCATTTCTTTATATGATCCTCTCACTCTTGGGTTTCTCTATGACCATGGTTCCCTTCCCTCTGTAGCTCCTGTGATCCATTTCTCCCCTAAACCATGTCACTGTACTTTATACCTTCTTTGATGTGGCTTCTTTTCCTTTTAGTTGTGGAATTTGTTCTGTCAGCATTCAAGTTGATTTCTGAGATATTTAGAATGATTTGATAGTTATCTAGTTGTGTTCAAAGAAAGAGATGAGTCTATGTTCCTCCTACTCTGCCACAATGTTAGCTCCCCCCTCTGAAACAAACATCTTAAAAAAAAGAGAAAAAGTATAATCAAAAGCAAAATCCCAGTATGTTTTTCATAAAATGTGTTTATCAAAGTATAATTGAAGTATAATAATCTGCATATTTAAATTTAAAAAAATTGATCAGTTTTGACATATATTAAAACATTGTCACATTCACAGTATTTAACATATTCATCATATCCAAAAGTTACCACAAATCCTCTTGTAATACATTTCTCTTTCCCTCCACCTTGCCCTGAGCAACAGTCATCTGCTTTCTCTCGCTATATTTTAGTTTATATTTCCAATATGTTTATATGAATGGAACCATACAAATATTTTTTTTAATGCATGGCTTCTTTCAGGTATTCTGATGTTTTCAAATTTTATCCATGTTATAATATGTACTTCATTTCTTCTTATTGCTGAATAGTATTCCATTGTATGGTTAAACCACATTTTATTTATACATTCATCTCTTGGTGGGTATGTTGTTATTTCTGATTTTTTTATAAATAAATCCATGAACATATTATATATTTTATTTACTTAGATTTCATTTAATTTCTCCTAACAAAACTGTGCCACTTTTTTAAATTTTATTTTGTCATTTTCAATGTAGGAAGCTTAGGCAACATTGTTAGATTTATTCCTAAGGTGTTTTATGTTGTTTTGCATTACCGTATATATTTTTTAATTTCATGTTTCAGTTATTGTATTAATATATAAAATATCACTGATTATATATATATAGTATCTTTTAACCTCACTAAATTTATTAATTCAAATAATTGATTTGTAGCTTTCCTAAGATGTTATATGACAATCTTATCATTTGCACATAGGGACAATTCTGTTTCTCTCTCTGTTCCTTATTCTTCCATTTTGCTCATTTGTTTTTACATTATTCTTATTGCTATATTTTCCAGAACACGTTGAATAAAACTAACAATAGAAGACATCCTTGTCTTATTCCCATTCTCAAAATAAAATCATTCAATGTATCACATTTAATTATGATATTATCTGTAAATTTTTCTTGATTTTTTTTGCAGTTTAAGGTATCTACCTTCTCTAGTTTGCTTATAGTTTTATTTCTAACATGAATGGATGTTGAATTTTATTAAATGATTTTTGTGCATTTATTAAAGTAATGTTTTCTTTTATTTTGTTATTATTGTATTATGTTTATTTTTAGTATAATTGAATATTGAAGCCAAAGGTATCTATCTATAATCTATCTTAATCCTATTATAACAAGTGAATAACAAAATTTCTTTTCAGTATTTATTAGTAATATTACATTTGTTTTTTTCATCATGTTTGTAGAAATGAGTAGAGAAATAAGTATTTTTACCTTTATAAGTAAATCTAAGAGTTCATTTTTATATTATGGATTTTATTAATCCATTAAATTTTTATAGAACTAATCTGAAAATTTGACAAAATTTACATATGGCTGCAACTTACCATGTGCTTTTAACATTATAGATCTAAAATTTCAGCATAAGATACTACAATGTACAGGAAGAAGTTGGAAAAGAATATAGGTAATAAAAACAGCATGCATTTGTGCAGCTGTGCTCTAAAACTTCCCCTATATTTATTTGGTACCTGTATCTTTTGACTCAGGCATTATAATTTTTGGTGGGTATCATATCATACTAACAGATGTATTGATTGTGTAGATCTACCAACGAAGCAGAATGTACCTAAAAACAATTTGTGCTGCTCATTAAGAGGATTTCACTATAGTTTGGAAATGCCTTTACACACATCAATGTGCACATTTTTGTATTTGAATACTTCTAATTCTGAAATCAAGAAAAAGTCACACTATTTCAGAAACTGATTAAAATATCAACTGTTTTTATTTATTATTAATATTAGTCAGATGGTTTAGTAAAAATAATTTAGTATTACATACTTTTCAATTATAGTTCAAAGTAGGAGATTCTCTACCCAAAAGTTTACATAGAAAAACATAAATATTTCCTTCTTTAGCTTCAGTTGCACTTCAGAAAGTTTGTGATGACTTGAAATGCTGAAATAACAACAAAAAAAGAAATGCTAAAATATTTCAAATGGTGGGAGAGAAGTCTTAAAGACAATGTGATTCATTATTTTTTTTAATTTTCTTTTAATTTAAGGGTGTGTAGTATACAGTCATTATATTAGTTTCAGGTGTACAATATAGTGATTCAACAATTCCATATATTACTCAGTGCTCTTCAAGGTAAGTGTATTCTTAATCTCCTTCACCTGTTTTTTTCCACACACCCTCCAAGCTCCCTTCTGGTAGCCATCTGTTTATTCTCTATACTTAAGAGTCTGGTTTTTGGTTTGTCTCTTTCTTTTCCTTTGCTCATTTGTTTTTTTCCTTAAATTCCACATATGAGTGAAATCATATGGTATTTGTCTCTCTGACTGACTTATTTCACTTAGCATTATACTCTGTGCATCCATCCATGTTGTTACAAGTGACAAGGTTTCATTCTTTTTTATGGCTGAATAACATTCCATTGTATAGACACAACACAATTTCTTTATTCATCAATCAGTGGACACTTAGGTTCCTCCCATACTTTTATTATTGTAAATAATGCCAGAATAAACACAAGTATGCATAAATCCCTTTGAATTAGTGTTTTCATATTCTTTGGGAAAATATCCAGTAGTGTGATTATGGGATCTTAGGGTAGATCTACTTTTAATTTTTTGAGGAACCTCCATACTGTTTTGCACAGTGGTCACACCAATTTACATTCCTGCTTATTTTCTATACAGGGTAAAATTTTTCTTTGGGTTTTCTATATAGGGTAAAATGTCATCTGCAAATAATGATAGCCTTACTTCTTCCTTACTGTTTTGGATGCCTTTTATTTTTTAATTAATTAATTAATCAATTAATTTTATTACATTGTCATTAGCCAACATATAGTATATCATTAGTTTTTGATGTTGTGTTCAATGATTCATTAGTTACATATAACACCCAGTGCTCATCACAACACATTCTCTCCTTAATACCCATCACCTGGTTACCCATCCCCTCACCCCCCCCCTCCCTTCTGTAACCCTCAGTTTGTTTCCTGGAGTCCACAGTCTCTCATGGTTTGTCTCCCTCTCTGATTTCTTCCTATTCAGTTTTCCCTCCCTTCCCCTATTGTCCTTTGTATTATTCCTTATGTTCCACATATGAGTGAAACCATATCATAATTGTCTTTCTCTGCTTGATTTATTTCACTTAGCAAAATTCTGTCCAGTTCCACCCATGTAGATGCAAATGGTAGGTATTCATCCTTTCTGATAGTTGAGTAATATTCCATTGTGTATATGAACCATGATGCCATTTATTTTGTTGTTCTCATTGTTGTCTGATTGTAGTGACGAGGACTTCCAGTACTCTGTTGAATATAAATGTTAAGTGTGAATATTCTTCTCTTCTTCCTAACCTTAGGGGAAATGCTCCCAGTTTTTCCATATTGAATATAATGTTTGCTAAGGATTTTTCATATAAGGCCTTAACTATGTTGAAGCATGTTCCCCCTAAACTTACTTTGTTGAGGGTCTTTATTATGGATGGATGTTGTACTTTGTTAAATGCTTTTTCTGTATTTATTGAAATTATGATATGATTTGTATCCTTTTTCTTATCGATGCGATGTTTCATGTTGATTGAATTGCGAATATTGAATCACACTTGCTTCCCAGGAATAAATCCCATTTGATCATAGAGAATGATTTTTTTAATGTATTGGTTTCAGTTTGCCAATATTTTGTTGAGGATTTTTGCATCTATGTTCATCAGAGATATTGCTCAATAGTCCTCTTTCGTGGTGTCTTTATCTGGCTTTGGTATCAGGATACTGCTGGGCTCATGGAATGAATTTGGAAGTTTTCCTTCCTGCTTTTTCTTTTTCTTTTTTTTTTAGGGGGAGATGTTTGAGAATAATTGGTATTAATTCTTCCTTAAGTGTTTGGTCAGGTTCACCTGTGAAGCCATGTGGACCTTTGTTTTTTGGGAATTTTTTGATTATTGATTCAATGTCATTGCTGCTAATTAGCCTGTTTAAATTTTGTATTTCTTCCTCCTTCAGTTTTGGTAGGTTATGTTTCTAGGAATTTATCCATTTCTTCCAGATTGTCCAATTTGTTGGCATATATCTTTTTCATAATATTCTCTTACAATATTTTATATTTTTGTAATGTCAGTTGTTGATTCTCCTCTTTCATTTGTAAGTTTGTTTATTTTAGTCCTTTCTTCTTTTTTTCTTTTTTTTTTATGTATCTGGCTAGATGTTTATCAATTTTGCTGATCTTTTCAAAGAACCAACTCCTGATTTCATTGATCTGTTCTATTTATTTTAGTTTCCATATCATTTATTTCTGTTCTATTGTTTATTGTGTCCTTCCTTCTGCTGCTTTTGAGTTTTGTTTGTTCTTTTTCTAACTCTTTTAGGTGTAAGTTTAGGTTGTTTCTTTGAGATTTTTCTTCCTTATTGTGGTAATCTTATATTGGTATAAACTTCCCTGTCAGAACCATTTTTGCTGCATCTGAGAGGTTTTGTACCATTGTGTCTTCATTTTCATTTGATTCCATGTATTTTTGATTTCTTCTTTGATTTTCTTGTTGACCTGTTTATTGTTTAATAGCATGCTATTTAACTTTGAAGTATTTGTGCTCTTTCCAGATTTTTTCTTGTGCTTGATTTCTAGTTTCATAGCATTGTGATCAGCAAAGATGTAAGGTATGACCAATTTTTTTTAATTGAGACTTGTGTTGTGGCTTAAGATATGATCTATTCTAGAAAATGCTCCAGGCCCACTGAAAATGTCGAGAATGTGTATTCTTCTGTTTTAACATGGAATGTTCTGAATATATCCATTAAATACATTTGGTCTTGTGTGTCATTCAAAGTCACTGTCTCCTTGTTAATTTTCTGTTTAGATGATCTATCCATTGACACAAGAGGTATTAAAGTTGCCTACTACTACTGTATTGTTATTGATTAGTGACTTTATTTCATTATTAACATTTTTATGTACTTTGTGGCTCCCATTATATATTTACAATTGTTGTATCTTCTGCTTTGATTATTCCCTTTATGATTATATAATGTTCTTCTTTTTCTTTTATTTACGTTGTTTGTTTTAAAGTCTATTTTGTCTGATATATATATATATATATATTGCTACCTCAGTTTTCTTTTCACACCCATGCACATAATAAATATTTCTCCATCCCCTCAATTTCAGTCTTCATTATTTTTGGTCTGCCATGAGTCTCTTGTAACCAGCATATAAATGTGTCTTTTTTTCTTTTATCTATTAAATTGCCACTATGTGTTTTGATTGGACCATTTATTCCATTTACATTCAAATTAATTATCCATAGATACATATTTATTTTCATTTTATTATTTCTTTTGTGGTTGTTTCTGAGAATTTTCTCTGATCCTATCTTCTCTTGTTCTCTTTCATGGTTTGCTGACTTTCTTTAGTGATATACATTGGTTCTTTTCTAATTCTTGCATATCTCTTCTTGTTTTTTTGATTTGTGGTCACCATTAGACTTCTATATAACATGTTCCTCATATAGCAGTCAACATTAAGTTGATAGCCTCTTAAGTTTGAGCCAATTCTTTACTTCCCTTTCCAATCATGTTTTCTGTATCTGGTGTCATATTTATGCTGTTATTTTGTGAGTCCTTGACTTATATTTACAGACATATTTATTTTTACTGCTTTAGTGTTTAGTACTTTTCTTACTTTTAAGTACTGTCTTTGCTTTCCACCCACAGTGACCCCTTTACCATTTCTTCTAGAGCTGGTTTTGTGGTCATAAACTCCTTTAAGTTTTTTGTTTTTTTTGTTTTGTTTTGTTTTGTTTTGTTTTGTTTTTGCAAAACTCTATTACTCCTTTTATTCTGAAAGATAGCCCTTCTGTACAGCATATTCTTGTGTGAAAATTTTTCCCTTTGGGTACTTGAAATATATCATAGCACTCTTTTTGGCTTGTGAAGTTTCTTCTGAAAAATCCTCTGCTAACCTTATGGGGTTTCCCTTGCAAGTTACTGTCCACTTTGTCTTGCAGCTTTTAAAATTCTCTCTTTATCATGATGTTTTGACATTTTAATTATTATGTTTCTTGGTATGGAAGTCCTTGGGTTTATTTTGTTGGGGGAATCTCTGCCTCCTTGATCTGGGTATCTGTTTCTTTTCCCAGATTAGGGAATTTTTCAGCAATTATTTCTTTAAATAAATTTTCTCTTTCCTTTCATTTCTTCTTGTTCTTTTGGAATCCCTAAAATGTGAATACTGTTACATTTGATAGAACCACTCAATTCCTTCAGGCTATTCTCATTTTGCATGCTTTTTTCCCCTCACCTGCTCTGTTTGATTAATTTTAATTACTATGTTCTCCGGGTCACTAAATCATTCCTCGCTTCATCTAGCTTGCTATTTATTCCATCTATTATATTTTAAATTTCATTTATCTCTTTAGCTCTGATTGGTTCTTTTTTTTTTTTTTTGATTGGTTCTTTCCTTATGTTTTCTTTTGGTTAAGGATCTCACTGATGCCCTCCACTCTTTTCTCAAAAGAACCAGTGAGTTCTTTATGATTCTTACTTTAAATTCTCTATCAGGGATATTACTTATATCCATTTCTTTTGCATCACTTTCTGTGGTTTTGTCCTGTTCTTTCACTTGGGACATATTCCCCTATTTTTTCCTTTTGTTTAACTCTCTAGGTATTTTGCTCTATGTTAAGGAGGTCAGCTTCAACTCCTGATCTTGAAAGAAATGGCATTATGAAGAAGAAATTCTGCAATACCCTGCTGTGCAGTTTCCCCTGTTCTCCAGGATCTGGCTCTTCCAGGATTATTTCTTATGTGTGTTGTGCGTACCCTAGAGTTAACTACTGGCCTTTTTCCTTTATTCCAGTTGTTTGCAGAGGCTCTCTGTGCCTGTTGTGTTAAATGATTGTTCCCCAGCTGGGGTGGAGCATGCAGTTTTAACAAGATTCACTCTTTTCTACTTCTTAAATGAGATGTAGTGCCTCAGCTTCCAGGACTGGGGCTGTGTGGGCAAGGCATAGAATTTTAACAAGGGACTCTTTGGGCTTATGCAGGGCCTGCAACCAGTGTTATTGTGATAACCATAGCCATTTCCATGAAGGTTGTTCCACAAATACATGGGTCAAGAGACATGATTTTGGCAAGGTTTGCTCTGATCTTGGAGAGAGGACCCAATGTACTGGTATTGAGGCCATTGTGACTATAAAGGGAAGATCCATAGATGTGTGGGGAGGGGGTCACTGTTTAAGCAAGTATTGTAGTGAATGCTATGCAGTACTGGTTCCTACAGGTGACCACATGGAATTAAGGAGGGCATGTACTGAATGGAGCACTGGGTGTTATACGCAAACAATGAATTATGGAACACTACATCATAAACTAATGATGTTCTGTATGGTGACTAACATAACTATATATATCCTTAATTCCAATCACTGGGATCACCCATTCCTCCACCTCCCTCAACTCTAAAACAGTCAGTTTGAATTCCAGAGTCCATAAACTCTCATGGTTCATCTCCCCTTCTGATTCTCTCCTTTCATTTTTCCTTTCCTTCTCCTAATGTCCTCTATGTTATTCATTATGTTCCACAAACAAGTGAAACCATATGATAATTGTCTTTCTCTGATTTATTTCAATTAGTGTAATCCCCTCCAATTCCATCCATGTTGATACAAAAGTTGGGTATTCATCCATTCTGATGGCTAAGTAATATTTCATTGTATATAAGGACCACATCTTTATTCATTAGTCTGTTGAAGGGAATCTCACCTCTTTCCACAGTTGGACTATTTTTTACATTGCTGCTATGAATATTGGGATGCATGTGGCCCTTCTTTTCACTACATATGTATCTTTGGGGTAAATACCCAGTAGTGCAATTGCTGGATCATAAGGTAGCTCTATTTTTATCTTTTTGAAGAACCTCCACATGGTTTTGAGAAGTGGCTGCACCAACTTGCATTCCCACCAACAGTGTAACAGGTTTCCCCTTTCTTCACAACTTTTCCAACATTTGTTGCTTCTTGTCTTGTCAATTTTTGTCATTCTAACTGCTGTAAGGTTGTATCTCAATGTGGTTTTGATTTCTAATTTCCTGATAGCTAATGATGTTGAACATTTTTTCATGTGTTTCTTAGCCATTTGTATGCCTTCTTTGGAGAACTTCCTATTCATGTTCTCTGCCCATTTTTTTTTGACTTACTTATTTTTTTGGAGGTGTTGACTTTGAGAAGTTCTTTATAGGTCTTGGATACCAGTCCTTTATCTATAGTGTCATTTGCAAATATCTTCTTCCATTACTTGGGTTGTCTCTTTGTTTTGTTGACTGTCTCCTTTGCTGTGCAGAAGCTTTTAATCTTGATGAAGTCCCAAAACTTCATTTTTTCTTTTCTTTCCCTTGCCTTTGGAGACGCATTTTGAAAGAAGTTGCTGTGGCTGATGTTGAAAAGGTTACTGCCTATGTTCTCCTGTACAATTTTGATGGATTCCTGTTTCACAATGAGGTCTTTCATTCATTTAGTGATGAATTCCTGTCTTACAATGAGGTCTTTAATTCATTTAGAGTTTATCATTGTGTATGGTATAAGAGAATGATTAAGTTTCATTCTTCTATATATAGCTGTCCAATTTTCACAGAACCATTTATTAAAGAGACTTTCTTCTATTGGATATTTTTCCCTGCTTTGTCAAAGATTAGTTGATCATAGAGTTGAGGGTCCATTTCTGGGTTCTCTATTCTGTTCCACTGATCTATGTGTCTGTTTTTGTGCCAGTACCATGCCGTCCCAGTGATCACAGCTTTGTAATGAATCTTGAAATCAGGCAACGTGATGCCTCCAGCTTTGTTATTCCTTTTCAACATTTCCTTGACTATTCGGTGTCTTTTCTGGTTCCAAACAAATTTTAGGATTGCTTATTCCAGCACTTTGAAAAATGCTGGTGGAATTTTGATCAGAATGGCATTGAAAGTATAGATTGCTCTGGGTAGCATAGATATTTTAACAATGTTTATTCTTCTGATCCATGAGCATGGAATGTTTTTCCATTTTTTTGTGTGTGTGTCTTCTTCAGTTTCCTTCATAAGTGTTCTGTAGTTTCTAGGGTATATATATTTCACCTCTTTGGTTAGGTTTATTCCAAGGTGTCTTATGTTTTTTGGCGCTATTGTAAATGGAATCAATTCCCTAGTTTCTCTTTCTACAGTTACATTATCAGTGTATAGGAAAGCAACTGACTTCTGTGCATTGATTTTTTATCCTGCCATATTACTAAATTGCTGAATGAGCTCTAGTAATTTGAGGTTGGAATCTTTTGTGTTTTCATGAAAAGTATCATGTCATTTGCGAAGAGAGAGAGTTTGACTTCTCCTTTGCCAATTCGAATACTTTTTTTATTTCTTTTTGTTTTCTGATTACTGCTGCTAAGGTTTCCAGTACTATGTTGAACAATAGTGGTGAGAGAGTCGGAATCCTTGTCATGGTCCTGATCTTAAGGGAAAAGGTCTCAGCTTTTTCTCATTGAGAATGATATTTGCTGTGGGCTTTTCATAGATAGCTTTTATGAAATTGAGGAATGTACCATCTATCCCTACACTCTGAAGAGTTGTAATCAGGAAAGTGTGTTATATTTTGTCAGATACTTTTCCTGCATCAATTGAGAGGACCATGCGGTTCTTCTCTCTTCTCTTATTTATGTGCTGTATCACAATGATTGATTTACAAATTTCGAACCACCCTTGCAGTCCAAGGGATAAATCACACCTGGTTATGATGGAAAAGCTTTATAATGTACTACTGGATCCTATTAGCTAGGATCTTGTTGAGAATTTTGGCATCCATATTCATCAGGGATATTGGTATGAAATTATCATTTTTGATGGAGTGTTTGCCTTGTTTGGGGATAATGCTGGCCTCATAGAATAAGTTTGGATGTTGTCCTTCTGTTTCTATTTTTTTTCAAACAGCTTCAGGAAAACAGGTATTATTTCTTCTTTGAATGTTTGGTAGAATTCTCCAGGGAATCCATCACGCCTTGGCCTCTTGTTTTTTCAGGAATTTTTTGATTACTGCTTCAATTTTGTTACTGGTATTTGGTCTATTCATGTTTTCAATTTCTTCCTGTTTCAGTTTTGGTAGTTTATAGGTGTATAGGAAGGCATCCCTTTCTTCAAGGTTGCTTAATTTATTAGTATATAGTTGTGGATAGTAATTTGTTTCTTTTAAAGCTTTTATTTATTTATTTGACACAGAGAGAGAGAGAGAGAGAGAGAGAGAGAGAGAGAGAGAGATATCACAAGTAGGCAGAGAGGCAGGCAGAGAGAGAGGAGGAAGCAGGCTCTCTGTCAAGCAGATAGCCTGATGCAGGACTTGATCCCAGGACCCTAAGATAATGACCTGAGCCAAAGGCAGAGACTTAACCCACTGAGCCACCCAGGCGCCCTGTGGATAGTAATTTCTAATAATTGATTCTATTTCCTTGGTGTTAGTTGTGATCTCTCTTCTTTCATTCATAATTTTATTAATTTGGGTCCTCTGTCTTTTCTTTTGAATAAGTCTTACCAGTGGTTTATCGATCTTACTAATTCTTTCAAAGAACCAGCTTCTAAAAATAAATAAATAAAAAGAACCAGCTTCTAGTTTCATTGATCTCCTTTACTGTATTTCTGGTTTCCAATTCATTGATCTCTGCTCTAATCTTAATAGTTTCTCTTCTAATGTGTGGCTGAGGCTTTCTTTGGTGTTCTTTCTCTAGTTTTTTAAGGTGTAAAGTCAATTTGTTTATTCGAGATTTTTCTATTTTTTTGAGGGAGGCTTCAATGGCTATGTATTTCCCCTTTAAGACTGCCTTTGCAGGGGCGCCTGGGTGGCTCAGTGGGTTAAAGCCTCTGCTTTCGGCTCAGGTCATGATCTCAGGGTCCTGGGATCGAGGCCCGCATCGGGCTCTCTGCTCAGCAGGGAGCCTGCTTCCCCCCCCTCTCTCTGCCTGCCTCTCTGCCTCCTTGTGATATCTCTCCCTCTGTAAAATAAATAAATAAAATCTTAAAAAAAAAGACTGCCTTTGCAGTATCCCATAGGTTTTGGACTGAAGTGTTATCATTCTCATTGGTTTCCATGCATTGTTTAAGTTCTTCTTTGATTTCCTTGTTGACCCAAACATTCTTGACCAGGATGATCTTTAGTTTCTAAGTGTTTGAATTTCTTCAAAATTTTTTCTTGAGATTGAGGTCCAGTTTCAAAGCATTATGGTCTGAGAATATGCAGGGGATAATCTCAGTATTTTGGTATTGGTTGAGACTTGATCTGTGATCCAATATTTGTTATTCTAGTGAAAGTTCCATGTGCTTTTGAGAAGAATGAGTATTCTGGTTTTATTGGAGTGGAATGTTCTGTATATATTTATGAGGTCCATCTTTTCTAGTGTGTCATTCAAAGCTCTTGTTTCTTTATTGATTTTCTGCTTAGATGATTTGTCTGTTGCTAAGACTTCAATGTTGAGGTATCCTACTATTAGCATATTGTTTTCAATATGCCTCTTTATTTTGGCAAACAATGGTATACATAGTTGATTTCTCCCCTATTGAGAGGATAGATATTTACAATTGTTAAATCATCTTGTTGGGTAGACCCTTTTAGCATGATATAGTGTCCTTCTGTATCTCTTATTACAGTCTTTAGCTTAAAATCTAATTTATTTGCTAGGAGAATCACTGCCCCAGCTTTCTTTTGAAGTCTGTCGGTATGAAAAATATTCTCTATCCCTTCATTTCCAGTCTAGATGTATCTTTAGGTTCAAAATGAGTCCTTTGTAGACAGCTTATGGATGGGTCATGTCTTTTATCCAATCTGCAATCCTGTGTCATTTCATGGAACCATTAGTCCATTCACGTTGAGAGTATTATTTAAAAATATGATTTTATTGTTACCATGTTGCCTGTGAAATCCTTGTTTCTATAGACCGTCTCTGTAAATTTCTGATCTATATGACTCTTGGTGTCTTTCTCCTTTTATAGAATCCCCCTTAATATTTCTTGCATGACCAGATTGGTGGTCACACATTCTTTTAGTTTCTGCCAGTCTTGGAAGCCACTTTTCTCTCCATACATTCTGAATGACAGCCTTGCTGAATAAAGTATCCTTTGCCGCATGTTATTCTCATTTAGTACCCTGAGTTTGTCTTTCCAGCCCTTTCTGGCTTGCCAGGTCTCTGTGGACAGGTCTGAAATTATTCTGATGATCCTCCCTTTGTACATAAGAAATATCTTCTCCCTCACCATTTTGAAGATTGTTTCCTTAGCTCTTAGATTTGCAAATTGTACTATTATATGTTGTGGCACTGGTCTGTTCCCATTGATCTTGGGAAGGTTCCTCTCTACCTCTTGGAAAGGAGTGCTTGTTTCCTTTCCCAGATTAGGGAAGTTCTCAGCTATGACTTGTACAAATGTATCTTCTAGACCTTTCTCTCTCTCTCTCTCTCTCTCTCTCTCTCTCCAACCTCTCAGGGATCCCAATAATTCTGATATTGAAACATTTCATTACATCACTAATCTCTCTGTTTGATTCCTTGGGTTTTAATTTGTTTTTCCCATGCCATCTCAGTTTCCTTCTTTTCTATCATCCTATCCTCTATCTCACTAATTCATTCTTTTGCCTTGTTCACCCTGGCAGTTGGAGTATACAGTTTACACTCCATTTCATTTGTAATATTTTTAAGTTCTGCCTGATTAGATCTCATGTCTGCCCTTAGAAATTCTATAATGTTGTTAATATTTTTTCAAGCCTGGATATCACATTGATAATTGTTATTCTGAAGTCAACTTCTGACATTGGTTATATCCATATCTATTATTTCAGTGGCAGAGGCCACAGTCTGAATCTTTCCTTTTTTGGGGATTCCTTGTCTTTGTCATTCTGTTGAGGGGTTGTTGAGGGAATGTACAGAGTCCAAATTTTTTACCACAACCCAAACAAGATGCACCTGTTTTAAAGGGACCTTAGGGTTGTCAGTCTCTTGTTCTTCCAGCCTGTCTTCTGAGGGAGGGACCTGTCACACTATTACTCAGCCAACCCTCCTTGTGCAGAGTTGTCCTGTCTTCTGTGTGTGTGGGGATGGGCTCAGTGAAACTGGTTTTGGGGGGCTTTTGTCCTCTGGCAGCTTTCCCTGGTGGCTTTCTTTGTCTTTTCTGAGAGTTAGAGCAGAACTGACTTCATCCAAACCTTTGTCTCAGACCAGAGAGATCACAGTCTACTCTTCACTGAGCTCTCCAGGCCACACTGTCACCATTTCTGTGTGTGCTGCTAAAAACCGCCATGTCCTGAGTTGTGTGCCCCACAACGCTAGTCCAAGACCTCATTTCCAGGTCTGCGCACATCTCTGCCATTTCTGCTTCTAAAACCACAAGCCACTCCCAGTTTGCACACGAACCCCTGCAGCTCCAGGTTTCAGTCTGGAGGGCTGACCTTAAGTCCTTTCCCCATTGCTACCATTCTGCATGTGTGTCTATGCCCAGTCCCCAGCATGGAAGGTTTTTGCCTTCCTGGCACAATATCACAGATGCTCCCTCTCCCTTCCATTTATCCTCTGATATCTGCCTTCAGAATCACAGCTCCCACTTAATACCTTGAGACCAAGTGCTGGAGATATTCTGTTTGTAGAAATCCAGATATATCTTCTTATATCTCAGGCTGATTTTGTGGGTGTTCAGAATGGTCTGGCAGATATCCAGCTCAATTCAGGGGACTGATTAAAATAAGTTCCCCTATGCCTCTGCCATCTTTTCTTCTCCCTAAACTGTTATTTCTGTTATGCTGTTAAACTGTTATGCTGTTTCTCTTTTTTTTAAAGGTTTTGTTTATTTACTTATTTGACACAGAGAGAGAGAGATCACAAGTAGGCAGAGAGGCAGGCAGAGAGAGAGGAGGAAGCAGGCTCCCTGCTGAGCAGAGAGCCTGATGTGGGCCTTGATCCCAGGACCCTGAGATCATGACCTGAGCGGAAAGCAGAGGCTTTAACCCACTGAGCCACCCAGGCGCCCTGTTACGCTGTTTCTCAACAGGATCTTTCTCATGGTATCTCTATAAGGAGAGGACTCATCTTCTTAATGAACTCTGGGCTCTCAGAGCTGAGGCCCTAAATTTTTAACTTCTATAACTAAAATCTCACTGGTCATAAAAATTCATGAAATTTGGTCCCTCTAGTTTTCAAAGCCAAATATTTTGGGGTTTGGTCTTCCCCATGTGAGCTCCCCAGTGTGATAGTCTGTTTCTTTCCATTCTCCAAGTAATGGCTCCCTCCTGCTTACACGTGGCTGGTTCCATTTAGTTCGTCACTGCATCTCTGTCCTTCCTTCCCTCTTCCATATAGCTTCTTCTCTACTTTTAGTTGTGGAATTTGTTCTGCCCAGCTTCAGGTCATTTTCTGGGTTATTTTTACTGATGTGAGTATCATCTAGTTGTATCCATAGGTGAAGTGAACTTGGAAACCATACTCTGAAATTATTCTCCCCTAAGACAATGTGCTTTAGAATTACACTTTAAACTTTTATTTCAAGAGTCATTGCTTATTTAAAATAAATGAACTTTTTTATAGTTCTATGTATATACACACCCACACAACAATAATAGGATAGTTTTACAAATCTCACTTCATAATGACAAAGCCTTCATCATGATTCATGAAAAATAGTGGGTGAGTGAGCATACAAAGACTACAATTATTCTAACACTAAATAAAATCTAGGAATTTTGTAAAGATTATATTGTTTTAATACCAACACTTATATTTTTAAGATGTATTTATTTATTTTAAAGGGACAGAGGGAGGGAAATAAAGAGAGAGCACGTGTGGTGAGGAGGAGCAGGAGTAGGAGCAGAAGGAGAATAGAATCTTTTTTTGAATTCCTTATTTAAATTCAATTTAGTTAACATATACTGTATTATTAGTTTCAGGGGTAGATTTTAGTGACTCAGTAGTTGCATATAACACCCCGTGTTCATTACATCAAGTACCCTCCTTAATTTCCATCACCTGTTTACCCCTTCCTTCAAACCACTCCCCAGCAACCCTCAGTTTGTTTCCTAGAGTTCAGTGTCTCTTATGAGTTGCCTCCCTCTCTATTTTTAACTTATTTTATTTTGCCTTCCCTTTCCCTATGTTATCAGTTTCGTTTCCTAAATTCAACATATGATTGATATCATATGGTGTGGGTCTTTCTCTGCCTGATTTATTTCATTTAGCATAAAGCCCTCTACTTCCATCCAAGTCACTGCAAATTGCAAGTTTCATTCTTTTGATGACTAAGTAATATTCCATTGTGTATATGTACCACATCTTCTTTAGACATTCATCTGTTGATGGATCTCTGGGCTTTTCCCATATTTTGGCTATTGTGGATATTGCCGTTAAAAACATTAGGGTGCATGTGCCTCTTTGAATCACTATGGTGTATCCTTTGAATTAATATCTAGTAGTGTAATTGCTGAATGATAGGATAGCTATATTTTTAAATTTTTGAGGAACTTCCATACTGCTTTCCAGAGTGGCTGTAGCAGGTTGCATTCCTACCAACAGTGTAAGAGGGTTCCCCTTTCTTTGCATCCTCACCAACAACCATTGTTTCCTGAGTTGTTATTTTAGCTATTCTGACCAGTGAAAGGTGGTATCACACTATGGTTTTGATTTCCCTGATACCAAGTGATGTTGAGCATCTTTTCATATGTCTGTTAGCCATTTGTGTGTCTTCTTTAGAAAAACATCTGTCCATGTCTTCTGCCTATCAACTAGATTTTTGTGGTTTGGAGTGTTGAGTTTAAAACGTTCTTTACAGATTTTTTATATTAGCCATTTATCTGATAGGACATTTGAAAATATCTTCTCCCATTCCACAGGATGCATTTTAGTTTTGTAGATTGTTTCCTTTGCCATGCAAAAGCTTTTTTTTTCTTGATGAAGTCCCAATAGTTCATTTTTTATTTTGTTTCCATTGCCTGTGGAGACATGTCTAATAAGAAGTTGTTCTAGCCTAGGTCAAAGAGGTTGCTGCCTATGTTCTCCTCCAGGATTTCAATAGTTTACTGTCTAAATTTTAGGCTTTTCATCCATTTTGAATTTATTCTTGTGTATGGTGTAAGAAAGTGGTCCAGTTTCCCCATAAAAGGCAGTCCAATTTTCCCAAAACCATTTGTTGAAGACACTGTGTTTTTTTCATTGGGTATTTCTGCTTGCATTGTCATAAATAAGCTGACCATGGGTTGAGAGTCCATTTCTGGGTTCTCCATTCTGTTCCATTGACCTATGTGTCTGATTTTGTGCCAGTACCATACTGTCTTGATGATTACAGTTTGTAATACAACTCGAAGTCTGGAATTCTGATGCTTCCAGATTTCGTTTTCTTTTTCAACATTCCTTTGACTATTCAGGGTCTTTTCTGGATCCATACAAATTTTAGGATTTTTTTCTAGCTTTGTGAAAAATATTAATGGTATTTTGATAAGGATTGCTTTGAATGTGTAGATTGTTTTGGGTAGCATATTTCTTTCAAAGATTTATTTGAGAGACAGGCAGACAGTGACAACATGAATGTGGAAGAGGCAGAAGGAAGGAAACTCAAGAAGACTCACCACTGAGTGCAGAGCCAGATGTCGACCCAATCCCATGACACATGAGATCATGACCTGAGCCAAAATCAAGAGCTGAACAGTTAACCAACTGAGACACCCAGGAGTTCCAGGTAGCACAGACATTTTAAAAGTAAGTTTTCTTCCCATCCATTAATATGGAATATTTTTCCATTACTTTGTGTCTTCCTAGGCTTCTTTCATAAGTGTTCTATAGTTTTCAGAGTACAGATATTTTACCTCTTTGGTTAGACTTATTCTTAGGTATCTTATGGTTTTGGTGCAATTGTAAATGTGATGGATTCCTTCATTTCTCTTTGTGTTGCTTTATTTTTGGTGGATAGAAATGCAACAGGTATCTGTACATTGATTTTATATCCTGTGACTTTGCTGAAATTGTCTATAAGTTGTACCAATTTTTGGTGGACTCTTTTGAGTTTTCTACATAGAGTATCATGCCATCTAGGTTCCTCAAAAGCTTAAAAATAGAACTATCCGGGCGCCTGGGTGGCTCAGTGGGTTAAAGCCTCTGCTTTCGGCTCAGGTCATGATCTCAGCGTCCTGGGATCGAGGCCCGCATCAGGCTCTCTGCTCGTCAGGGAGCCTGCTTCCTCCTCTCCCTGTCTCTCTGCCTGCCTCTCTGCCTACTTGTAATCTTTCTCTGTGTGTCAAATAAATAAATAATAAAAAAAACTTAAAAAAATAGAACTATCCTACAACCCAACAACTGCACTACTATGTATTTATCCAAAGGCTACAAACATACTGATTTGAAGAGGCACAAACATTCCAGTGTTTATAGCAACACTAAGAACAATAGCCAGATTATGGAAGGAGCCCAAATGTACATCGAATAATGAATGGATAAAGAAGTGGTATGAATATACAATGGAATATTACTCAGCCATCAAAAAGAATGAAATCTTGTCAATTGCAATGTTGTAAATGGATATAGAGTGTATTATACTAAATGAAATAAGTCACTCAGAGAAAGCAGATACCACGTTATTCCACTCATACATGGAATTTAGGAAACAAAGCAGATGAACATAAGGGAAGGTAAGGAAAAATAAAATATGATAACAACAAAGAGGAAAGCACACGATGAGAGTCTCTTAACTATAGGGAAAAAACTGAGGGTTGCTGGAGAGGAAGCAAGTGGGTGGATGGGCTAAACTGGTGAAGGGCATTAAGGAGGGCACTTGTGATGAACACTATGTGTTATATGCAGGTGATGAATCACAATTCTATTCCAGAGATCAACACTACACCATATGTGAACAAAGTGAATTTAAATAAAATATTAGAAGAAAAATAAAAGAAAGAGAAGATGTTAAACATCATTTATCATCAGCAAAATATAAATCAAAACTAAGAGATAACACCACACACCTGACAGAATGTCTAAAATTAACAGCACAAGAGACCACATGTGTTGGCAATGGTGTGGAGAAAGAGGAACACTCTTACACTCTTGGTGAGAATGAAAACTGGTGCAACCACTGTGGAAAACAGTATGGAGGTTCCTTAAAATGTTAAAAATGGAATTACCTTACTAACCAGCAATTGGACTACTAGGTATTTCCCCAAAGAATACAAAAATACTAAATCAAATGGATGCATGCATCCTTATATTCACAGCAGCATTACCTACAATACCCAAACTATGGGAACAGTCCATATTTCCACTGAGTGTTGAATGGATAAAGAAGAGATAATATAAATATACAATGAGATATTACTCAACCATAAAAAAGAGATGGAATCTTGCCATTTGCAATGACTTGGATGGAGCTACAGAGTATTATGCTAAGGCGATTAAGCCAGTTAAAGAAAGACAAATATATGATTGAACACATCATAGAGAGATGATAAAGGTAGAATTTAAGAATAAAACAAACGAGACAATGGAGAGAGGTGCAAACCAAGAACCAGACTCTTAATTATAGAGAATAAACCAATGGTTTCCAGAGGAAAGGTGGGTGGGGGGATGAGTTAAACACATGATGGGGTTTAAGGATGAATATTTTCTGATGAGCAACAGATGTTGTATGGAGATGTTGAAATCATTATTTTCAGTTAACTAACTGGAAATTAAATAAAAGCTTGAAGAAATAGAATAAACAGTAAAATAAATAAATAAATAAATAAATAAATAAATAAATAAAAAGGAAGACAGATAAATAACAAAATAAAATGTTATTTGTGGCATTATGTTTTTTCTCTTAAAGTTATATTTACATATTATATATGTAAATTTTGGGGCACCTGGGTGGCTCAGTGTGTTAAGCCTCTATCTTTGGCTCAGGTCATGATCCCAGGGTCCTGGGATTGAGCCCCACATCAGACTCTCTGCTCAACAGATAACCTGCTTCCTGCCTTTCTCTGCCTGCCTCTCTGCCTATCTGTGATCTCTCTCTCTGTCAAATAAATAAGTAAAATATAAAAATATATATATTATTATATAATAAAATAAATAAATAATTGTTGATAGTCTCAATATTTTTGTCCTTTTTTCTGATATTAGTGTCATAACCAGCATGTACCAGAAGTTTAATTTTATACAATTTTGACATATTTTACTCTTACTATGTTTATATTTGCATTTTACAAATTTTCTTTTAGAATTTTATTATGTTCATTTTATTTTTTTTATTTATTTTTATTTTTATTTTTGTAAGTGGCCATGCAGGCTGCCTTTGCAAGAGAGATCAGCAGCAGATGAATACTGCACATAGCTTTTATTTTGTGTGTGTGTGTGTGTGTGTGTGTGTGTGTGTGTGTTTTTATTCTTTGTCCCAGGGGTACAGGTCTGTGAATCATCAGGCTTACATATTTCAACATATAAGTAATTATATGCAGGAATATGTTCATTTTAATAATGTAAATAAATCTTTGAATAATATCACTAATAATACTCATTCCTTTTAATAGAGAAAATAATTACTTATATGTTGAAACCCAGTTCATCATTGTCTTTCTATTCTGGGTTAGGGAACATCAAGAATACTTTTAATAGTTTTTAATTCTTAAATCCTAACATGGTTGGACTTCACAGAAAATATATTTTATGGATAGCTGATTTTGTTTATCTTATTTATCTTTGTGATCATTAATTGGATTTTAAGACTCCTCAAATTGGATGCACTCTAATATTTTCTCTAGAATAGATCTTTAATATTTAGTGAACTTCGCTCACTTTATTTGCCTTCATTTTTCCTCACTGAATGCCTCTGAGATTTTAAAGATAAAATCAAGAACACATTATAAAAAAGATTTAATATTACATGCCTTTTGTAACTTTTACCAAAGTATCATTTTAATAACCAAATATTTGCTTATCTAACATAAATATTTAAAAGTACAGAAACTTTAGAAGGTACTTAAGCCAGATAATATACAAGAATATAGAAAATAATGATTGATTAAAATTTGGAAACCCTAGCTAGTTCATTGATGCATAGGTAGAATATTTCAGCCTGTTTTATTTTCAGATGTGAACGTATGAGGATGTGTTTGTTTGTTTGTTTGTTTTTTCCCGTATGAGACACTGTAAAAGAGTCAACAGGTGTTTAGCAAAGAAAAAAATGTTCATAGGAACAACACATATATAAATTATTATTTTGTGTAGAATAAATTCATAACATTATCGTTTTAAATTTTTCCATAGTTTACTGGGTAACAGTCTATATAATTAAGTGTTACAAACTCCATAGAAGGGGTTTTGTTGCTCAGTACAGTTTAGTTCATATAAATAGGGGAAATTGGAAAATTGTCTAGGGAGGAATATACCACCATTTAAAAAATTGATGTTCCGAAAAGTCAAAGATAATTACTTTTTCTGTATTTATCTTACTAATTTTAATTAATTATATTTTGCTGCATATTATTTCATTAGAAATGCTCTGGTGGGAGGCTTGGTGACTTAATGAATTAAACATCCTACTCGATGTCAGCTTACGTCTTGATCTCAGGGTTGTGAGTTCAAGCCCTGCCTTCTGCTCCATGCTGGGAATAGAGCCTAATTTAAGAAAGAAGAAAGAAGAAAAGAGAAAGGAGAAGGGAGAAGGAGAAGAAAGAAGGAAAAGAAGGAGAGGAGGAAGAGGAAGAAGAGAAATGGTCAGATATATAACAAGAATTAATGATGTATTTATGAATGGAGTATATAAGTATATAAGAAAGCAGTGAAAGTGTAAATAAGATTGAAAATAAAGACAAGCATAAATAAGTACTAATACGTTTCACCACAAAGGATTCTTGATTTAAATGAAAAAGTGGCATTCTTTATAACTTTGATGCAAAAACTTTATTCATAGTATATTAAATAATCCTGATGATGGTATTTTAGGATTAAGTCATTGACATAATAAAAATAAATAATTTTAAAGTGTCATAAATAGATTTAACAAAGAGTTCCTGATATACTATATGAACACAAAGACAGTCTTACTGACGACTAAATGTAAAATCTTTGTAACTTAAAGATGGTCTGGTAAGTGGCAATCTTTGTGTATATTTTAAAAGATGAAAATAGTTAAAATCACAATCTCCTTTTCTACTTGACTGATACTGTTGACCATGAACATGGAAACCCTTAAACAAAGATGCCTCTGCAATACCTTTAATGTATTCTCAAATCATCCCTATAGAGTTTTGATCTGTGAATGAAGCATTTGTCATTATAACATATTTTTTTCTATTACATGTGTAATGCCCCACTTAAAAGAATTAGGCAGCAGATGTGAAAGAGATTCAGTTCAAGAGGCTACTGACTTTGTTGTAAAGTGCCACGGATATACCATAATTATACACAACCCTAGATTGCCTCTGATGTTCCATAATTATGACCAGTGATGTATACTGTTGATTATGAAGAAATTTAGAACTGGTCTATGTTCAGATTTCAGTAATAATGTACACTATAATTGCTTTGGTAATGTGTTTGTGTTATATTTAAATCTTTAAGGGTAGCTTTCCAGTTAATGAAAAATCTTGTATATATTTTTGCCTTTCTAGCACTTCCTGTTATAAATGCATCTGCCATATCAGGAAATGATTTTCATGGAATTCCTGAAAGAATTATGAAACTTTTAGGAGGTACACAGAATTTGCAAGGAGGATTTGGTCAAAAAAGGGAAACTAATAAAGATATATAATTTGCATTATGAAAAACTTGGTGGAACCAGGAAGCTCAGTCAGTTAAGAGTCCAACTTGGTTTGAGTTCAGGTTGTTATCTCGAGTCATGACATCAGCCAAGTTGGGATCCGTGTTCAGTGGAGAGTCTGAAGTTTCTCTCCCTTTGCTCCACCCTCGGCTCACTTGCTGTCTCTCTCTCTCTCCTTAATATAAATAAATAAATCTTAAAAAAATAAAATCTTTAACGCTCAATATTGGTCCAGGGATACTTATCTTACTCTTACTGTTAGTATATTGATAGAATTTATGAATGACATCATTTTTATTGTATAAACTTATGAAAGTGTCTTAAGTAATGTGTAGCTTCATATAATATATAGTAATATTAATATTTACATAAAATTTGGCTTCCGATTATTTATCACCTATTTTTCTTTTTAAAAATATTTTATTTATTTTTTGACACAGAGAGGGAGAGAGATCACAAGTAGGCAGAGAGGCAGGCAGAGAGAGAGGAGGAAGCAGGCTCCCTGCTGAGCAGAGAGCCCGACGTGGGGCTCGATCCCAGGACCCTGAGATCATGACCTGAGCTGAAGGCAGAGGCTTTAACCCACTGAGCCACCCAGGTGCCCCATAATTTTTCTTATTAAAGTTCTGAAGTTAAACATTATATTGTTTTATTTCATCATACAACTATGAAATGCATTTTCAATAAACTAAAATAAAAAATGATGATTTGTACATATTAGTACTTATGTGTTTAAGTGTTCAGAAAATACACACACTTGACTTTTATTTTAATGTAATCCTTGTAACAATATTATTTTCATAAGGTAGATAATATTATTATTATAAAATGATATTCTACTTCTAATTTGATTTTGGTTGTTTATTTTGATGGTGCTTCTGATAAGTAACAATTTTGAATACAGTTATGAATATGGTTTTTCTTTAACAATGATCATTTTATTGTCCACAATTCTGTGCCTTTGAATATTAGAAAATATTTTCTAATATTATAAACCCTTTATTTAAAATGCGGATTGTCTACAGATCTCACAATCCTATAAGTTGTACAGTATTTCGCATGGAGCTCTTCTTAATAATTCTCATCTCAATCATCTGAACACTATTCATATTTCAAAACAAATTGCCAAAGCAGAAGTTTTTAAATATCAAAACCTTTTTTACTCAAAAAGAATTTCCTGTAATGTTGCTGCTATAAGAAATTCATCTGACAAAAGAGCCAATTAGTTTGGTTAATGACAACAGGAAATGCCACTGATGGCTTTAAATTGATGATTCTATTCATTATCATGTTGGCAATTCTTATTATGAATATTAAAATGATCATTTCCTGTCACTTAAACCTGAACCTGCATTTCTCTTTACTGAAATATCATAAACTCAATTATACACTGTAGTTTCACCTACTAATTTTTATTTCCATTTTTCACTCAATATGACATACTATTTTAATCTTTAAAATAAGTATTAAAAGTATTCCCTAAAAACTATAAAGCTGGATATTATATTGCTGACAGAATAATCTCTGAAGAATAAATTTATTTATTTATTTATTTATTTATTTTTATTATGTTCAGTTTTTTATATAGTGTTCAATGATTGATTAGTTGATTATTTGCTCATCATGAAATGGCTACCCCATTCCACCACCCTTTCGCTTCTGTAACCCTGTTTGTTACCCAGAGCTCAGGTTCTCTCATGGTTTGTCTTCCTCTCTGATTTCTTCCAATTCAGTTTTCCTTCCCTTCCCCTATGTTCCTCCCTGCTATTCCTTATGTTCCACATATGAGTGAAACCATATATGATAATTGCCTTTCTCTGCTTGACTTAATTCACTTAGCATAATCCCCTCCATTTCCATCCATGTCAATGAAAATGGTGGGTATTCATCCTTTCTGATGGCTGAGTAATATTCCATTGTATATATGAACCACATTTTCTTTATCCATTCATCTATTGAAAGCCACCTTGGCTCATTCCACATTATGGCTATTGTGGACAATGCTGCTATGAACTTTGGGGTGCATATGCCCCCTTTTTACACTATATCTGTATCTTTGGGGTAAATACCTAGTAGTGTACTTGCTGGGTCATGGAATAGCTCTATTTTTAAAGTCTTGAGGAATCTCCATACTGTGTTCTAGAGTGGCTGTACCAGTTTGTATTCCCACCAACAGTGTGAGAGGGGTCCCCTTTTTCCACATCCTCTCCAACACTTGCTATTTCCTAACTTGTTAATCTTTGTCATTCTAACTGGTGTAAGGTGGTATCTCGTGATTTTGATTTATATTTCCCTGATGGGTAATGATGTTGAACATTTTTTCATGTGTCTGTTAGCCATTCGTATGTCTTCTTTGGAGAAGTGTCTGTTCATGTCTTCTGTCCATTTCATGACTGGATTATTTGTTTTGGGGGTGTTGAGTTTGAGAAGTTCTTTATAGATCTTGGATATCAGCCCTTTATCTGAAAGTCATTTGTGAATATTTTCTCTCATTCCGTGGGTTGCCTCTTTGTTTTGTTGACTGTTTCCTTTCCTGTGCAGAAACTTTTTATCTTGATGAAGTCCCAAAAGTTCATTTTTGCTCTTGTTTCTCTTGTATTTGGAGACATGCCTTGAAAGAAGTTGCTGTGGCTGATGGTAAAGAGGTTACTACCTATGTTCTTCTCTAGGATTTTGATGGATTCCTGTCTCACTTTGAGGTCTTTCATCCATTTTGAATTTATCATTGTGTATGGTGTAAAAGGATGGTCCAGTTTCACTCTTCTGCATGTGGCCATCCAATTTTCACAGCATCATTTCCTGAAGGATTGTCTTTTTTTAAGATTTTATTTATTTATTTGACACAGAGAGAGAGATCACAAGTAGGCAGAGAGGAAGGCAGAGAGAGAGAGAGGAGGAAGCAGGCTCCCTGCCAAGCAGGGAGCCCAATGCGGGCCTCGATCCCAGGATCCTGAGATCATGACCTGAGCCGAAGGCAGAGGCTTTAACCCACTGAGCCACCCAGGTGCCCAAGGATTGTCTTTTTAACATTGGATATTTTTTTTCCTGATTTGTCAAAGATTAGTTGACCATTGAATGAGGGTTGATTTCCTGGGTCTCTATTCTGTTCTACTGATCGATGTGTCCATTTTTGTGCTAGTACCAGGCTGTCTTGGTGATTAGAGCTTTGTCATATAGGTTGAAGTCAGGCATGTAGAGTGCTCTGGGTAGCATAGACATTTGAACAAAATTTTTCTTCCAATACATGAGCATGGAATGTTTTTCTATTTCTTTGTGTCTTCCTCAATTTCTCCCGTAAGTGTTCTCTAGCTGTTAGAGGACAGATCCTTTACCTCTTTTTTTAGGTTTATTCATAAGTATCTTATGGGTGTTTTGTACAATTATAAATGGAATTGATACCTCAATTTATCCTTCTTCTGCCTCATGTTAGTGCATAGAAATGCACCTGATTTCTGTGAATTGACTTTATATCCTGCCATGTTGCTGAATTGCTGTATGAGTTCTAGTAATTTGGGGGTGGAGTCTTTTGGGTTTTCTACATAAAGTATCATACCTTCTGTGAAGAGTGAGAATTTGACTTCTTCTTTGCCAATTTGAATGCCTTTTATTTATTTTTGTTGGCTGATTGTTGAGGTTAGGACATCTAGTACAATATTAAACAACAGGGTGAGATTACATATCCCTGCGATGTTCGTGACCATAGGGAGAAAGCTCTCAGTTTTTCCCCATTGAGAATGGTATTTACTGTGGGCTTAATAGACAGCTTTTATGATATTGATGTATGTTCCCTCTATTGTACATTGTGAAGAGTTTTTATAAAGAAAGAATTCTGTATAAAAAGAATTCTGTATAAAAGTATTTGTCAAATACTTTTTCTGCATCAGTTGAGATCATATAGTTCTTGCCTTTTCTTTTAGTAATGTGATGTATCCTGTTGAACCACACTTGCAGTCCAGGAATAAATCCCAGTTGGTCTTGGTGAATAATCTTTCCAATATATTGTTGGAGCCTATTGGCCAAGATCTTGTTGAGAATTTTGTAATCCATGTCCATCAGGGATATTGGTCTATAATTCTCCTCTTTGATGGGGTCTTTGTGTGATTTTGGGTTCAAGGAAATGCTGACCTCATAGAATGAGTTTAAAAATTTTCTTTCCATTTCTATTTCTTTTTGAAACAACTTCAGAAGACTAGGTATTAGTTCTTCTTTAAATATTTGGTAGAATTCCCCAGTGAATATATCTGTCCCTGGACTCTTGTTTGTTAGAACATTTTTTATTACCCCTTCAATTTCCTTTATGATTATGTGTCTGTAGTGGTTTTTCTAATTCTTCCTGTTTCAGGTTTGGTAGTTTATAAGTTTCCAGGAATGCATACATTTCTTCTGGATTGCCAAATTTGTTGGCATATATTTGCTCATAAAATGTTGTTAAAATTGTATTTCTTTGTTGTTGGTTGTGATCTCTTCTCTTTCATTCATGTTTTTATTAATTTGGATCCTTTTCCTTTTCTTCTGGATAAGTCTGTCTAAGGCTTTATCAATCTTCTTTTTTTTAGATTTTATTTATTTGTTTGTCAGAGAGAGAAAGAGAGAGAGCATAAGCAGGCAGAGTGGCAGGCAGAGGCAGAGGGAGAAGCAGGCTCACCACTGAGCAAGGAGCCCAATATGGGACTTGATCCCAGGATCCTGGGATCATGACCTGAGGTAAAGGCAGTTGCTTAACCAATTGAGCCACCCAGGCATCCCAAGGGTTTATCAATCTTCTTAATTCTTTTAAAGAACCATCTTCTAGTTTTGTTGATCTGTTCTACTTCTCTTTTGGTTTCTAATTCATTGATTCCTGTACCAATGATTATTCTTTGTCTTCTGCTGGGTTTAGGCTTTATTCAGTGTTCTTCTTCCCGCTCCTTTAGATGTAATGTGAGATTTGTATTTGCAACTTTTCTAATATTTTGAGAAAGGCTTTTTGCTAACTACTTCCTTCTTAGGACCACCTTTGCTGCACCCCAAAGATTTTGAACAGTTGTGTTTTCATTTTCATTTGTTTCCATGGTTTTTTAAATTCTTCTTTAATTTCCTGGTTGACCCATTCATTCTTTACTAAGATGCTATTTAACCTCCAACTCTTTGAGTTCCTTCCAAATTTCCTCTTGTGATTGAGTTCAACTTTCAAAGCATTGTTGTCTGAAAATACGCAGAGAAAAATCCCAATTTCTTGGTACCTTTTGAAACATGATTTGGGACCCAATATGTAGTCTGTTCTAGAGAATGTCCCATATGCATTTGAGAAGAAGGTGTGTTCTGTTGCTTTAGGATGGAATGCTCTGTATATAACTGTGGAATCCATCTGGTCCGGTGTGACATTCAAAGCCCTTGTTTCCTTGTTGATCTTCTGCTTAGATTATCTGTCCATTGCCATCAATGGGGTGTTGAAGTTCCCTACTGCTTTTGTATTGTTATCAATATTTTTCTTTAATTTTGTTATTAATTGGTTTATATAATTGGCTGCTCCCATGCTAGGAGCATACATATTTGTAATTGTTAGATCTTTTTATTGGATAGACCCTCTAAGTATGATAGAATGTCCCTCTTCATCCTTTCTTACAGTCTTTGGTTTAAAATTTGATTTGTCTTATAATAGGATTGCTACCTCTGCTTTCTTTGTTGTCCATAAGCATGATAAATTTTTCTCTGCACCCTCACTTTTGATCTGAAGGTGCCGTTGGATATAAAATGAGTCTCTTGTAGACTGCATATGGATGGGTCTTCCTTTTTAATGCAATATGATACACTTTATCTTTTGATTGGATCATTTAGCCCATTTATATGCAGAGTAACTGCTGAAAAATATGAATTTAGTGTCATTGCATTACCTGTAAAGGCCTTGCTTCTGTAGATTATTTCGTTCTGGTCTATATTATTTTTGGATTCTCTCTTTGCTTACAGGATCCTCTTTAGTATTTATTATAGGGCTGGTTTAATGATCACAAAGTCTTATTTTTTATTGGTACTTGAAGCTCTTTATCTCTCCTTCCATTTTGAATGACCACCTTGCTGGATAAAGTATTCTTGGCTGTATGTCTTTCTCATTAATACCCTGAATATATCATTCCAGACCTTTCTGGCCTGCCTGGTCTCTGTAGTTAGGTCTGCTGCCAGTCTAATGTTCCTACACTTGTAGTTTAAGGAGTTCCTATTTCATGCTGCTTTCAGGATTTTGTCTTTATCTCTGAAATTTAGAAGCTTCATTATTATATGTTGGGGTGTTGATCTATTTTTATTGATTTTTGGAGGGATTCTCTGTACCTCCTGTAGTTGAATGCCTCTTTCCTTCCCAGATTATGGAAGTTCTCATCTATGATTTGCTCATATATACTTTCTGGATCTCTCTCTTTTTCCTCTGAGATCTCAATAATTCTAATAGTGTTTCACTTTATGGTATTGCTGATTTCTCTAAGCCCCCCTTCATGGTCCATTAGTTGTTTTTTCTTAATTCCTCACCTTCCTTCCTTTCCATCATTTTGTCTTCTATGTCACTGACTATCATCTATCTCATTTACCTTAGATGTTAGAACATTCTTTTCAGACTGCATCTTGTTTAATTTTGGCCTAACTAGATTTTATTTCTGCACTAAGAGATTCTCTAGGTTTTTTAAAATGCTTTTTTAAAAGCCCAGCTAGTAACTTTATCATCTTTATTCTGAATTCAATTTCTGACTTTTTACTTATATCCATATTGATTAGATCTGTGGCAGAGTGTATTACCTCTGGTTTTTTTCCTTTGCTGTGGATTTCTCCTTCTAGTCACTTTGTCCAGAAAAGAATAGACAATTGAGAGAAAAGAATCAAAAATAACAAACACAACCCCAACAAAATACACAACAGATAAATATGAGATCAGAAACCAAAAAAGAAAAAAAGGGTGGAGGAAGAGAATTTAATCACCCAGGTGGACAAAACAGAGTGATCCACTTGGTCCTGTGTATACTTTTTTCAGTTTGTTAGAAGACAGTAGGTTCCAAAATTGTAAAGAAAGAATATATATATATATATATACATAATTGAATACAGTGAAAGGTAGCCAAAAATGACGACTATATTTATAAAATGTAAATTTGAAAATGAAAATTAAAACAAAAACTTGAAAACCGAGAATTGATTTGATCAAATGAAAACCTAGTTGAAATGGGGGGAGAGAGAAAAAAAAAGAAAATTTTAAATTGAAAGACTAAGGACTTAGAAAAAATCCTCAAATTGTTTATGCTATTTTCTTCTAGGGCAGGAGTTTTTCAGTTCTGAGTGATCCATAAATTTGGTATTCGACTAATGTTCCCTGCTGGTCCTCTAGGGGAGGGGCCTGTTGCACTGATTCTCAGGTGTTTTTGCCTGGGCAGAGTTGCACTGCCCCTTGTCAGGGGGCTGGGTTCAGTGTAAGTTGCTTCAGGTTGCTCTGTTTGGCTTTTGTTCCTTGACAACTTTCAGCCCACTTCAGAACATGTAAAAGAAAACACAAAAATGTCGGGACCCCGGTCTCCAGCCACAGAGCCCAATGATTATGGCCCTCATCTTCAGTGCACCTTCAGGGAAATGCAGTTAAGCACCTTTTTATGCACCAAACTCCAAAGACTCCTGAAGTGCACATCCACACCAGTCCACCCAGGGGATTGGGTGGTGGGGTGTCTCACCAGTCCCTTGTTACTCTCTGGGCCCCTGCAATGGGAGTGGTTGCCTGACCAAGCTTGCCCCTGCACTGTTCCTCCTAGGGGAAGGGTTTTGGTGTTTCTTGGGCCCCTGCTCCAGGAGCAGTTGTCAGATCATGTGTGGACTGGGCAGCTCCTCCTGGAGGAGGGAGGGGGTCTCCCGGCAATTTTGCTACTTGTGGGGCCCCTGCTTGGAGAACTGTTAGCTGATCATGCCCTGGTTCATGGTTTATGGGAACACCTAGCTGAAAGCCCACTTTTGGGCTCACTGATTGCAACCGGCTTCCCTGTTTGGATGCCTGGGAACTCTGCCACTCTCATGTACCCCGACTCTTTCTGTGACCCCAGGGATCCTGAGATCACATTGTCTCACCTGTGATTCTGCCCCTCTTCACCACCTGAGCACCTTTCGAGCAGGGATTTCCCTCACAGGAAAAGACTTCTAGAAGTTCTGATTTTGTACTCTGCTATTATATCACTTTCCAGTACCCAACTTATGTAGGCTCCTTCTTTAATCCTGTAGTTTATCTTCCATTATATCCCTTCAAATTCACTTCTCTGCACCTTCTACCTTGCAAAAAGTGGTCACTTTTCTATTTGTAGAATTGCAATTCTTTTCTTAGATCTCAGGTTGAATTAACAGGTGTTCAGAATTATTTGATAGATATCTAGCTGAATTCAAGGGACCAGATGAAATGGGGTCCCCTAGTCTTCTTCCATCTTTCCTAGTACTCCCATATTTTTTTCAGATTGTTTTAGCTATTCTAGATTCTTTGTATACCCATATGATTTTTAGGATAACTCTCAAAGTTATGCAGTTGGAATTATAATAGTTATTACATTGAATCTGTGGATCAGTTTGGATAGTTTTGTCATTTTAACAATATTAAGTGCTCTTATCTATGAACACAAACACCTTTCCATTTATTTAGAACTTCTCTAATTCATTTCAACAATGTTTTCAATTTCTACTATACAAGTTTTGTGTTTCTTTGCTACATTTATTCCTAAGTATTTTATCTTTTAAATCTTATCATAAATTAAATTATTCTTTTAATTTTATTTTTTGATTGTCATTGTTACTGTAGAGAAATTCACTTTAGTAGTACTTCTTTCTTTCTAAGCCAGATGTTGTTTATTTCCGTTGCTTGCTTAAATTGTTTTACCTAGAATTTCCAGTGTAATGTTAAATGTTAGAAGAGATATGTATATAATTCATCTTAGCAAGGAAGTATTTGTTCTTTCGTCATTAAGTATGATGCAAGCTGTGCTTATTTCATTCTTGAAATTTATCAGTCTGAGGATGTTTCCTTATAGTTCTTATTTACTAAGACCTGTATTGCTTTTATCAACAAACTGCATTGGCTTCATTGTGATTTTAGTTTAAAAAAATTGACTTTAGATTACTAGTGAAACTATATGTCCCATTGCCCAAAATTCTCCAAAAGAGAAACAAAACAAAATAAAACCTTCTGAATGTAATGTTTAATCCATGCACATCTCAGCACACAGTTACAACTTGTTAAATATAGAATAATGATCTGAGCAGAGGATGTATTCCAACAATCAGTTTCTTAGAAAAACCAGGAGATTGTTCTTAAAGGAATGTAGATTTCTATGTTTAAAATGAAGGAGTCCTGAGAGACGTGGGTGGCTCAGTCAGTTAAACATTGGCCTTCAGTTCAAGTCATGATCCCGGGATCCTGGGATCAAACCTTGCATTGGGCTACTTGCTCGGCAGGGAACCTGCTTCTTCCTGTGCCTGCCTTTCTCCTGTTTGTGCTCTTTCTCTCTCTCACTCTGATAAATAAATAAATAAATAAATAAATAAATAAATAAATAACATATTTTTTGAAAATTAAGGATTCTTATCATTACATGTTTGGAAATATTACAGTTATTGTGTTATTAAACTCAAACCTGTCCATACACCCGATGCACAGTTAGCCAATGTCTGACACTGGTTTTGAAGCAAAGAAAGCTTTAATATCAGAAGTTCGGTCCAATGAGAAGGAAGGGGATCATTCCCAAAGCTGCTTTGTTCTGTAAAACCTAGGGTCATCATATATGTTTGGGGAAGGAAGTAAATACATGAAAGGAGGGTCAGGAGTTTCTTTAAACCTTGAAGGGGGGGCTTGAAGCAATCTGGAGGTATTCATTCTCCCAGACAATTCATGTCAGAGTCCAGCTCCAGCAGGTCCAGTGGTCCTCGAAGGATGGACCGTGTCGGTGAAAGGAATGAGAGAATCAAGCAATTTTTTTCTGATCACCAAGCAGGCATCTCTAACTCTGCTGGTCTCAGTAACTTTATTTATAGACAGTAAGATGAGCAATATGTGACCAGAAAATGATTTTTTGAAGTTGATTCATTCCCGTGGAATGGTGCTTTGATCAATGAAAACATTCTTTACTTGTTCTCCTCAGCTTGACCTTCACACTTTATGTCTGCCCCCTATAGATTGGGGCAGAGACAGATCATCTGTCTTAAATGACATTAAAATTGTTTCTTCAGCCATACAGGGCAAGTGGGTCTCATACAGGGCAAGTGGGTCATGCTTTTGTTCTTAGAAATGAATTAAATGGAAATTCCATAGTAATAGAGTTACAAGTTAAAGATAGTAACCATTATTATGTATTAGAATCATCTATCTTTGTTAAACTTATATGAATAAGGCACTAGTTATATAGTTCAAGCATAGTCTAACATAAGTGAGTCACGCGTCACACTATCTAGCACATTAACCACAGAAATGAGGAGTGCAGAAGTGAGGGAAATAGTGATAACTATGGAGGTAGAGCCTAAGTTGTTCCCATAAGCTACTTCTTTGTAACTGAGTGCGCAGGCATCATAGGGGTCCTGTTCGGGCTATTCTTTGAATAAATGGTAATATTCATGGAAAGCAGACCTTATGGAGGGCACCACACCCTCTCATTAATCAGTAAAGGAACATGTAGTAATTTATGTACTGCTCTGACTCGTATATTATCTTTAGATAAGGCTCCTTTTCTTTGGGCTGAACTAATGTCTAGCTCCCGGGCCTGGTGGTGTCTTAAAGTTTTTCTCTCTGATCTACAAGAGCTCCATGAGAAAACACTGGGAGACAGGGTCACAGAGATAGAATCTAGGGTCCTTGCTGTGGGGCTAAAGGTCTGATTCTCCTCATATAATGTCATGCAAGTAATCTCGGTCTGGTGTGAAGTGCCTTAGGGACCAATCATAAGCAAGGCTTATTCCTAGGAGAGAAATCAAAAGTGGTGGAAGGAGATACCAGCTTGGCTCTGTATGGCAGGAGCTGTCCAAACGCTGCCATTTCCATGCTGTGACTGTGTCAGCCAGCGAGGCCCATGCAGCTCCCGGGACAATGAGGCACCATTTGGAACCTGGTATGATTAGGTAAATCAGATAATTTCAAGAGAAATGTTACCATCCAGTTCCCACAAGGTATATACAATAAGTGGATAAATAAGGAATAGGGATTAAAAAGAGACAAAGTTAGTGGTTGATCATACATGAGGTTAAGGGTTGTATAAAACATAATTAAGGAACAAGGCAGAATGTGGAGCTAAGTTAATAATGCAACTAATACAACTACAGTCCTGCTTATTCTTCCAAAATAGGTGTAGGTACCAAGCTCCTAGCCTCAAATGGACATTGTATGCTTATTGCAAAATTATTTAAGGCAACTGTCCATATAATTATAGTCACCAACTTCCTTTCTAAGATTGTTTTCCATAAAATATCCAAGTAATTGACACATTTATGTTTGAATTATCCAGGAAATTGTTTTAGTGTATTAAAATTTAAAATTTTAATAGTTTCAAACAAAAGCTTATCTCTACAAAAATTATTCCAATGTCTTAGTCTTCCATGACCAGACAGAATATCTCAAATCATATTATGTTCCTTTAGATTGTAATTAAAGAACCACTGGGGTGCCTGGGTGGCTCAGTCAGTTGAGGGTCCAACTCTTGATTTCAGCTCAGGTCTTGGGTCCTGAGATCAAGCCCCGTGTTGGGCTCCATGCTGGACATGTAGACTGCTCAAGATTCTCTCTCTTCCTCTGTCCCTCCTGCACTCTCTCTAAAAAAAAAAAATTATTGAAATAATACCAGAAAAATCATTAACCTTTCTTTCTTTCTGGAGGTCCTAAAACATAAAGCAATATAGGGTTATTATTTTGAGATTAGATTGCTTTAGATGACAAATCCTGAAAGTCTAGGACTGTTTGTAGGTAATTCTGTACTGACTTTATTGCTAACGGCCTGTTTAATCATGGAAAAACTGCTATTGTGTGATTCTCTAGGATAAAGAAGATGAAAAGAACTATTCTTTTTTTGTTTGTTTGAAAAAACCATTGTTTAAATTTCTTTTTGTAACTTCTGAATTTGTTATAAGCAGGTAATTATATAATCTAAAAAGACAAATAATATCATTTAGCTCCTCTTTGAAAATAAGCAGCCATAATTAATTATGTCACACATTATTGATGACTTCAA
This sequence comes from Ailurus styani, assembly GCA_002007465.1. Taxonomy (NCBI): domain Eukaryota; kingdom Metazoa; phylum Chordata; class Mammalia; order Carnivora; family Ailuridae; genus Ailurus; species Ailurus styani. Next base: position 216,195 of record LNAC01000743.1, read on the forward strand.
TATACACAAGAGAAGTATAACCATAAAAAAATAAAAAGACCCCAATTTCCTACTTAATTGGCATACATGATTTTTCCCAGAAAGTCTTATTTTAAAATCTTTGACCTCCAAATACATTTGTAATTCTATCTTTAAAAATGTGGTGAAAACCAGAAATCAGGAAAACAATTGATTGGCTAAACAAGATGCTTTTGTAAAATGAGAATAAAGATCAGATCCTACCTATTAAGGAAAAGGGTAGATACAATAATCTACAGAATCTTGGAAGGGAATTGGGGCAAAAGAAAAGCTACTTTTGGGGCGCCTGGGTGGCTCTGTGGGTTAAAGCCTCTGCCTTCAGCTCAGGTCATGATCTCAGGGTCCTGGGATAGAGCCCCGTATTGGGCTCCCTGCTCAGTGGGGAGCCTACTTCTCCCTCTCCCTCTGCCTGTCTCTCTGCCTACTTATGATCTCTCACTCTCTGTCAAATAAATAAATAAATCTTTTTTTAAAAAAAGCTACTTTTATTGTTAGTGTCACAGGTGTTCCTAAAAACAAGAGACTACAGATGTGATTTAAAATAATATAGGGGGCCTGGGTGGCTCAGTTGGTTAAGCGACTGCCTTAGGCTCAGGTCATGATCCCGGAGATTTGGGATCGAGTCCCACATTGGATTCCCAGGTCCATGGGGAGTCTACTTCTCTCTCTGACCTTCTCCCCTCTCATGCTCTCTCTCTCAAATAAATAAATTTTAAAAACCTTAAAATAATAATAATAATATAAAGAGATAACAAACTCATAAAAGCCAGCTTTAAATAAGCAAACAGGGATAAAAGAGAAAAAGATGAAAATGTTCTTGGTTGTCTTGTAGGAGAAAGCAATGATTTTACTAGAGTCTTTCTTGAATTTAAGTTCACATTATTGGAATGGAGGCTACCAAAGTGACATTTGCATTGCTTGAAGATGATATTGATCATGATGTTTATCAAAAAATGTCTATACATTAATGGATCATCATGAGTTTACTTTTTATGAAGTTGCAGGTATCAATGGCACATTCATATGAGAAATAAAGTGTATAGAATAAAATGTGCTAAGTCATAGCTGGAAATGTAGATTTAAGATAATTGCATGCTGAAATGAAGAGAGTGATTTTTTGGGCGCCTGGGTGGCTCAGTGGGTTAAAGCCTCTGCTTTCGGCCCAGGTCATGATCTCAGGGTCCTGGGATCGAGGCCCGCGTCGGGCTCTCTGCTCAGCAGGGAGCCTGCTTCCCCCTCTCTCTCTGCCTGCCTCTCTGCCTCCTTGTGATCTCTCTCCGTCTGTGAAATAAATAAATAAAATCTTTAAAAAAAAAAAAGAGAGTGATTTTTTAAATAAATTATTTAAGAATTATATATGGTAAGTGTATAAGTCTGTATACAATTCATCTTTTGCTTAAATTTCTGAAGCCTCTTGGATGCAAAGATTTAAAATAAATGTCATTACTTTATTTTGTGATCTAGAACCTTAACCAAATTTTGTTCTACAATGTGTGGTAAAGTATAACTTTATATCTCTTTGTACTTCAGTAATGAAAAATCATAGTTTTCCAACAGCTATTAAATGTGCTTAACCACAACAGAATAACACTAAGAAACTTAGTTTTAGCACAAAGGTATCTAAAATATACAAAATTCTTAAAATGTCATTTAATCATTCAAGAAGAAGAAAGGCAGATATCGTTCATCTGAGGCTTCCCTGAGAAACTGCCACAGCCGAGCATAAAGTTCAATTTATAAGAAAATATAGTCTGGTTTTGCAAGAAAGCCATGAAGTTTAAGCCATAATTTTGGATGATTAATAAGTGCCCCTAATAGGTCTATCATGTTAATATGTTAAGCATCATTAGTTAAAAATTTCTAACTTCTGAAACAGATATGAATGATACATAAAAATTACTGATAATTGAAGGTATTCTCCTCTGAAAAAGATGCATATTCCTAACAAAATGTACATATATTTCCTAAGTGGTGACATACTTCTGTGATAACCTAAAATCCTCATAATAAGAACTATACAAACTAAAACTCTATGAAGGTAAATTATTTATATTGATTGCCTCTTTTAGTAAAATATTGTAATTTTTCTATTTCAGAAAATAACTGTCTTAAAACCACTGAAGTTACTGACAAAAATAAAACCAGAACCCAAACTCCGAGGTTTTTTTTGTTTTGTTTTTTGTTGTTGTTGTTGTTGTTGTTGTTGTTGTTGTTGTTTGGTACTCCTTTTCACTATAACACTGCCAAGTAAAAAGTTTACTGGAATAAAGCAAAATGAAGAACAATTGATGAACTTGTTCATCACTGGAATGTTACCTTGGTTTCCAAAAATTTAGGATATACCTAGGAAATAACTTCTCAGATTGGGTCTGGACAAAATGAGTAGATTTGAAGATATTTTTGATTTTTAATATTCATCAGAATGGATTTCAGTAGAGCTTTAAAATACTCACTAAAAATGCCACAAGAATTTAATGGTTTAGTTAAATCACAGGCCTGAAGATATTTTCAGGCAACGTGCTGAGTTGCTTGAAAAGTAAAGCTTTCTTAATCTTCCAAGTTTAACTTTCTTCTATTCATATAACATTTGCCAATGCATACATTCATTCAATGTGCAATATAGTTCAGAATATTGTTTCAAGAATGAGATTCATATTCAAAATGTGGAACACTTTTCAATTTTGAAAGCTAACCTTTGTATCCTTGCTCATAAAGCTATATGCAGTTCTGTAATTCAGGTTGTCTACCACTTTTGTGTGGGAGCAGAAAAAAGAAAAAAAAATAAATGGAGATATTTTAATAACCCTACCTGGATTAATAGCTTCTGCCATGCTTTTTAATATTCTCTAGGGCATCTGCCAGAGGCAGTTAGAACAAGATTCTGGCTTTTTTTGTTTTTTGTTTTTTGTTTTGTTTTTTGCTGTATGTGTTTCTGGAGGCATAGTCCTCATTGTAATTAATGGTTGTTTTAAACTGTAAACTGTAAATCCAGTGATCCTTAATTCAAACTTAGTTTGGGGCATGGTACCCTGTCCTTACATTTCTTTGGGGGGATTATTGTATAAGGAATGAGCCTAGTTATTAGAGAGCAGAGGTTAAAAGCTCAGCAAACAGAGAGTAGCACATTATGACTTCATTACAAAAGCTTCTTTGGGGCTAGAATTCAGAATCAAGATGATCTATAATCATTTCACTGTGGGGATGGCCTGTTTTCCAATAGGCACTTAAACTGAGAACAAGTCAGCTGATGATGGAGCCATTTTTAAATTTGCCATTTTAAGTCCAATAACTCTTTACACTTGGACTTGTCCATATAAATTATGGAAACATATTTTGATGTGTTTAAAGTACTGGAAGATGCATAAGCACAATAGTCACTTACTTAGTTGAATTCATAAATTTCAGTGCAACATTCAAAGAAATCCAAAATGATTCAGTTGAAGCAAATTTTTGTACATTTTTTATTTTTTTTAAAGATTTTATTTATTTATTTGACACAGAGAGAGAGATCACAAGTAGGCAGAGAGGCAGGCAGAGAGAGAGGAGGAAGCAGGCTCTCTNAGATCACAAGTAGGCAGAGAGGCAGGCAGAGAGAGAGGAGGAAGCATGCTCTCTGCTCAGCAGAGAGCCCGATGTGGGCCTCGATCCCAGGACCCTGAGATCATGACCTGAGCCGAAGGCAGAGGCTTTAACCCACTGAGCCACCCAGGCGCCCTGTACATATTTTTAAATGGTGTGAGGATTTTATGTTATCATAATCACGTGAAGAATTCATATTTATGGATATATGTAGTTATATATGTATATATCTATAAATATGTTTATAAATGGCATATGCATAAACATAAATATATTATTATAAATAAATATATAGAATTCATAAAATTTTCTGTATTTGCTGCTACTGAATATTTGTTTTGGTTTTATTTACTCAAACATTTCTAACCAGCTATCACTACCACCCATTTTTTAAATCTATGGATATCTTCATTTGTTTCAGAAAAAGATTATAAACCATTGATAAGTGAGTTGTGAGAGAAATTCAGTTTATTTTTCCATGATTTTAAAGATAAAAATTTACAAGTACAGAAACAAAAGCATTTTTCCAGAAAAGTTTGAAATCTATTTTGTAAAGAGTAGGAATCCCAGGTAGAATGAAAACACTTAAGTTCTTGCTACAATTCTGAAGGCCCTCAGTGACTGTCAAAATAATGAAAATTGAAGAATAATGTCTGAATTTTGTAGTTTGTCTTAAACACACAGCAGTGAAATTTTTTCAGTAAACTAAAATGGCTGTAGATGTTCAACTTATGTATGTTATTTGTATTCATTCATTTTTCTTCAGATATTCTAAAACCATAGAATTGGATTTAGCTGCACACATATCTCAATAATTTAAAAGAATAAGTTAATTTGGCATTCATATTCTTGTGATATTATTCTGTATTACTTGAAACAGTGGCCCACTGTATGTCTCCAAACTTTAAACATTTTGAAAGTGGAAAAATATTATGATGAATTCATGAAATTTGGAAAACATATATTTGAAGATACATCATCTCTAAATTGATTGTTTACCTTGCTTAAAATTCATCAGATAATTGTGCAGCCTTTTTACTTCCAAAGTTCTGTATTCTTAGTCTCTATGTTCTAAAACTTAATAATTTACATATATTAAGGTTCATATTAATTTATGAAAGATTAGGGAGAATGTCTTTTTTATAGAAACATATTTCCCAAATTTGGAAAGTTTTCATCTACTAATTTAATAGTACATTTTACCATTTACTATACATCAAAAAAAATCCACTCTTATGAAGAATAAAAGTTTTAAAGGAAAGGGTTTTTTGATTCAAATCTAAGTTAGAGACTCTTTTAAGATTAAGTGAAATACTTTATAAAAATTAGACAAGGGAGGGCGCCTGGGTGGCTCAGTGGGTTAAAGCCTCTGACTTCGGCTCAGGTCATGACCTCAGGGTCCTGGGATGGAGGCCCGCATCGGGCTCTCTGCTCAGCAGGGAGCCTGCTTCCTCCCCTCCCTGTCTCTCTGCCTGCCTCTCTGCCTACTTGTATTCTCTCTCTCTGTGTCAAATAAATAAATAAAATCTTTAAAAAAATTAGACAAGGGAATTTTTTCACTGCCATCATTAATATTACCTAAACACATAATTTCAGAGAAAATGTTTTCAAATAATAACTCTAAAGTTTTTTAATCAGCTTTTTCACTCATGTATGTTAACACATACATTTATGTAGCTAATTCTTTGAGACCGCTAGTTTCCTTTTTTAATTGTTTTTAATGATTTTAATTGTTTATTTGACACAGAGAGAGTGAGATCACAAGTAGGCAGAGAGGAAAGCAGAGGGAGAGGGGGAAGGAGGCTTCCTGTCCAGCAGAGAGACTGATGCGAGGCTGAATCCCAGGACCCTAAGATCATGACCTGAGCTGAAGGAAGAGGCTTAATCCACTGAGCCACCCAGGTGCCCCAAGGCCACTAGTTTCCTAACCAAGAATAATTCTCATGTTATCCCACAAGTACATAGAAGGTACAATGAAACAACTCATTCAGGCCAAAAGATTACATTCCCTAAAATTTATAACTAATAGAAGTAAAAGCTGGATAATTTAATTTTGTAGTATTTGAATTATTACTTGTTTTCCCTTGTATTTTGCACTTGGAACCATGAACAATTTAAAGCAAATGAATATTAACAATTACAGTATGTCATTTTTGTGAAGGATATAAAGACATAAAGGCATCAAAGTTCATTTTTCAAAAGGCAGAATACTTCCAGGATCCCTCTTTCCAGAAGTATTTTTGTTTTTCTTTCATTTTATTTTATATATCCATCTCTAACAACAACACAAATATTTGAAATTTTTAATCCATCTGAATTTCAAAAAGAAAATGAATAGAAAAATCATATTATCACTGATGATATGAACATGCATATAAAAATACACATATTTCAGCTACTCAACCATATATTGGAATGATATGGAGAAAGAAAGTTAGTGAAATAAAAGCGTTCAGTTTTATTGAAAAAGCTCTAGTATTTAAAAAAGTCACAGATTCCCATCAAGAAATTACTTATTACTGAGCCCCTGGGTGGCCCAGTGGTTTAAAGCCTCTGCCTTCAGCTCAGGTATTGATCTCATGGTCCTGGGGTCGAGGCCCGCATCGGACTCCATGCTCAGTGGAGAGCCTGCTTCCTCCTCTCTCTCTGCCTGCCTCTCTGCCTACTTGTGATCTTTCTCCCTCTCTGTGTCAAATAAGTAAATAAAATCTTTAAAAAAATTACTTATTATTTTGTATATAGTTTATGTAATGAAATAGGCAGTGTTAAAAATGAATTCTATGCTTCTATCATGGTATCCTTTTTAGTTTATTCTGTGGTTATAGAAATCTGAAAAATGTTTGGAAAGTTTGACAGGCATCTTATTCCCCCTACAGTATCAGGTGTTTCACATATCACTCCACTGAAGCAGCTCAGCTATAGCAAGGTCAATACTTTCCTCTGTATTGCTATACCCAATGATCATTTTGAAATTTTTATCTTACTTCATCTCCCTGAAGCACTTGAATTAGCTAACCACTACTTGAATTACTTTCTTCAATTGTCTTCCTGGACTCCACTCTCTCTTGTTATTCTAACTCCAACTGTCATTTGCTCAAACTTCCTCATTTTTCCAGCCTCTAAATATTGCAGTGGTCAGGGTTCTGTCTTCAAACCATGTGTCTTTCCTACCTAGTCCCACTCTCTTGTGAAGCTCATACTGTCTTTTGACTTTAAAAATATTTACATGCTGATGATTCCAAATTAATATCCCCAGATCATACTTCTCTTCTAAACTCCAGAGTCTTCACCTGGATGTCTAATGGCATTTCTAACTTAATATGTCCAAGACTCAACTCCAGATTTCCTCCAAATTTGCTCTTCCTGAGGCTTTGCTATCTCAGGTGCTCCTGAAGAAATTCTGGGATCACTCTTGACTCCTCTGTTTCTATCACACCACATATTCTACCTTCAACAATTCATATACATTCTACCTTGAAAATATATAGAATACAGCCAGTTTTGACAACCTCACTTCTCCCATTCTCCTTCAAGCCACCATCATTGCACTCATAGATTATTAAAGTGGATTTCTAACAGGTGTTCATAACATTTCCTGATGTCTTTTAATCTATTTGCATGACATTTAGAGAAATCCTTAATCTGTCAGATCGCATTTCTTCTCTGTTCAAAATTTTCCAATTTATTACCATCTCAATTAGAATAGATGTCAACCAACATATTCATAATGGTCTGAAAGACCCTTTATAATCTGATAGATCTGGCACTTCTTCTCTAATCTCATATGGTTCTATCTTTCTTGATCATTCTACTGTAGCCACACTGACTTCCTTACTACTCATTTGACACATTAAGCATACCAAACATGTTTCTGTGTTAGAAACTTTGTTCCTGCAGGGTTTTTTTTAGATTTTATTTATTTATTTGACAGAGAGAGAGAGAGATTACAAGTAGGCAGATAGGCAGGCAGAGAGAGGAGGAAGCAAGCTCCCTGCTTAGTAGGGAGCCTGATGCGAGGCTTGATCCCAGGACCCTGAGATCATGACCTGAGCCAACGGCAGAGGCTTTAACCCACTGAGCCACCCAGGTGCCCCTCTTCTTGCAGTTTTATTTGCCAGGGATTCTCTTTCCCAATGTATCGATATGGTTTGCCTTTTTTTTTTTTTAAATCTCCTTTAGGTCTCTCCTCAAAGTCAGTTTCTTAATGAGAAATTCCTTGTTAGCTCTATGTAAAATAGTGACTATAGTCTCCATAAATTTCTATTCCTTTGGTTTGTATTAATATTTTTCCCACAGTAAGGATCACTGTATATGGGCGCCTGGGTGTCTCAGTGGGTTAAAGCCTCTGCTTTCGGCTCAGGTCATGATCTCAGCGTCCTGGGATTGAGGCCCACATCGGGCTCTCTGCTCAGCAGGGAGCCTGCTTCCTCCTCTCCTTGTCTCTCTGCCTGACTCTCTGCCTACTTGTAATCTCTCTCTCTCTGTCAAATAAGTAAATAAAATCTTAAAAAAAGATCACTGTATAATCGAATACATATTTTATTTATTTTGTCAATTATCTTTTACATCTCCTTTTTTTTAAAGATTTTATTATTTATTTGACAGAGAGAGAGAGAGATTACAAGTAGGCAGAGAGGCAGGCAGAGAGAGAGGAGGAAGCAGGTTCCCTGATGAGCAGAGAGCCCAATGCAGGGGTCGATCCCAGGACCCTGGAATCATGACCTGAGCCGAAGGCAGAGGCTTTAACCCACTGAATCACCCAGGTGCCCCTATCTTTTACATCTCCTATAGAATGTAATCTCCATGAGGACAGAGAGTCTGATGGTTTTACTTATAGCTTTATCTCCAGTACGTGGAACAGTGTATAGCACATAGTTGGTGCTCATTAAATATTGAATAAATGAGTAAATGAAGGTTCATCTGAAGTATCCTTATCTTTTTTGTCCCAAAATGTTCATTGATGATCTATTCTTATGAAATTTTATATAATTTGAGCTTTGGTGGATGTAGATACTGAAAAAGCCACTGAGGTTTCTTAGGTCCTGATATGTCAACACTAGTTGGTATTTTAAAGCTTCCCTTGTCATTTGGAGTATTTTATGTTTACCTACTTATTTTACATATTTCAGAATGTCCATGGTTTCTATTTAATTAAAAATTTCATAGATATATTAGTTTCCTATTGCTGTTAAAATGTATACTACTGTAGTAGTGGTTTTAAAACAACAAAAAAATCATTTTACAATTTTGTAGGACAGAAGTCCAAAAATAATTCTTATGAGACTAAAATCAACGTGTTGGCAGAAATACATTCCTTATGGAGGCTTTTGGTGTGAATTCATTTTCTTGCCTTTTCCAGCTTCTACAAGTTGCCAGCATTATCTGGCCAAGGGCTGCATCAATTTGACTTCTGCTTTTCTCTTTATATCTCTTTCTCTGACTCTGTTTCCTCCCTTTTTTGCTTATCAGGATCCTTTCAATTACATTGCACCCATCTGGATAATCCAGGATAGTCTTTCTACTTCAAGATATTTGATTTAATCATATCTGCGAGTTAACATATTCAGAAGTTCTGCCTACTGTGTAGGGGTAAATTTTTAATAAAATGACTTTAAAGTGATGATAAGAAACACTGTCAAGATCTAAGCAAATAATAAAATCATTCCCAAGGTAATATATGGATCCTAATATAAAAAATAGATATAAAATAATTTTGTGTTATTTATAATTCTTCCAGTACTATTGAAAGAATATATACTGCAAACTAGTCTGCAAATTCAAGTTTTTGTCTTAGCAAAGAAAGAATGCAAATACTTTAAAATTTTAATTTAAAATATTACCAGCTCTTGAGACACCTGGATGGCTCAGTCAGTTAAGCATCCAACTTATGATTTCAGCTAAGGTCAGTATCAAGCCCCATGTCGGTCTGTGAGATCAAGATCCATGTAGGGCTACATGCTCAGTGTGGAGTCTCCTTGAGATTCTCTCTTTCCCTCTCCCTCTGGCCCTCCCCCGACTTGCTCTTTGTATCTCTCAAATAAATAAATAAATAAATAGATAAATAGATAAATAAACAAGTCTTTAAATGTTACCAGATCTTTATTAAATAACATAACTGGTTTGTTTCTAGTCTCGGATAAATGTTCAAGTTATTTTTATTTGCTCTAAACCTTGGTTAATCCTGAATATAAACATGGGGGTATTTGTTCTTCTCTGTGTTATCATGGATTTGAAACTCCTCTGTATTGATTTTTAGTCAATAAAAATAGGAAGCTAAAGGTGAGGACTTGGAAGAACTTCCTAGGGAACTGAAACATATGTGACAATGAATCCCCCAAATTTCTTCAAAAGTCCAGGAGGCCAAACATCTAACTGAGATAGGTCTCACCTTCTTCCAAGAGTGAGTTTTATACTCATATTTACCCATTGGAGAGAGCAGGAATTCCTATGATCTATGCAGCAGAAGTTGAGAAAACTGTGGCTGGGTACCAAATATGGAGTGATGGGAAAATGATGAGGAAGGACTGTGAGGAGCTATCTTCCAAAATTCTCCTGCCTACCTCTTTCTTATTTGTAGGCTTACTGTGGGACATCAGCCTGTCCCAGCCTCAACATTTATCATTATTGCAGTTATTCCATTGGATCAAAACATTGGTCTCACAAGTGCAAAATCAGCCTGGGAAATAACTGGCATAATAAGGCCTGAACACGTTAATATATATTAAGAAAACAAAGCACTAAAATCTATTCTATGTAATAATAGAGAAAGAATATTTATATTGGAGACTTGCTGAGGGAGAGTAAGTCTAAATAGGGTACTAAACTGAAGGAAGTTCTATGGAAGCCATTCATAGGGCAACTTTTCCAACCATTTTTGTCATGATTTGAAGAAAATGGTATCATTAAAAGTAGATAGAGAAGGTTGCATAAGAGGGAGAAATCCCATTGTTTCATTTATTTGTTATATTTGGCAATGAGAGAGGGCATATGAGATGAGAATAAAAGGTTTTCTGAAGAATCTTAAAGTACATAAGAAAGTAAGTGAAGCATCTTTGAAAGTCTCTATTCTTTCAGACAACTTACTATGACATCCACATTTATTAAGTTTATGCACAAAAGGGATCTCCAATATGATTCCAAAGGCACTGACTTTATGACATTACAAGGGAGAAACTTGAGCAATGAAAAAATCTTTCTTTGCAGTAATATTTCTTTAATGTATTCACATATTTATGTAATTTTTACCATGCTTATATATGCTTGGTATATAATTTAGCATAGTTAAATTTATTTGGCATAAAGTCATAAATATAAACAATTTTAATCTAACAAGATTTAGATTATTTTTTTTTAGATTTTTAATTTATTTATTTGAGAGAGAAAGAGAGCATGAGCAGGGCGAGGGGGAGAGGAAGAGTGAGAGGAACAAGCTGACTCCCTACTAAGCAAGGAGCTTGAAGTGAGCCTTGATCCTAGGACCCTGAGATCATGACCTGAGCCAAAGTCAGACACTTAACTGACTGAACCACGCAGCTGCCCCAAGACTAAGATTCTTAAATGTAGTATTTATATATTAAGTTATCTTAAAAGTGGTGTTTGTATATTAAATTATCTTAGCACTTAGCATAAATGTACACTTTACCTTAGGGTTCTATGGAATGGTATTGGAGAACATCATATCTCTAACAAATAAATTACTAATACCAGTTGTTATTCCAGGGAATGAAATAACTATGATTTTTCTTTTATTTTCTTCTCTTCCTTTTTAATGCAAATACTCTTAACTTCAAAGGCACAACTCTTCTGTATTTCTTCACAAAAATCTAACACATTTTTCAGGTTCTTCCCTGTTTTTTCTACTTTTGGCCCCAATTATATTGAAAACCCCTATGACTCATCCATATTCTCTTCTTTTATTTATTTAACACATATATATTAAACTCCCTCTGTATGCCAGAAGTTGGTTAAGGCACATATATAAACAAAACTTATTTCCAGGTCATGCAGAAAGATGAGAGAGAGAGAGAGGAGCACATAGGGGATCACACAATGAAGCATTTTCCCAAAGCCATTGACTGAGAAAATGAGAGAGCCTGATTTTCCTGAGTTTTTTCAACCAGCAGATCTCAGAGGTTGAGCTTTAGAGGTCCAAGTCATGGTTTGTATAGAGCTCTGAGGTTGCTGCAGTGCTCCTGTAGAGAAAACAGGCAGGTAAACTGAAGGGATCTGAGGATCTACTGAGATGCACAGAGAAAGATGTCTCCCCATTCTTGGAGAGGATCTGAGAGAGGTGGCATTGCTTCCCTGGGACAAAGTTGTTTACAGGCACCATTTCTCTCCTTTGCCCCTCAGCAAAGGTGCAGAGACACCTGCTGAGGATGGCTAATCTGGACAACTTAGTGTCCTTTACTTCAAATTCCACACCCCTGCATTCTGGCACAACTGCTTTTCTGAGTCAAACCTGCATCAATCCCAACATAGGAAGACACTCCTCAGAAGAACAGTGTAGGTCCCTGCCACACTAGGTTCCCAAAGTTTGGAGTTTAAAAATTCAGTTGGCCTGCCTGGGGTAGAACCCAAAGTACACTGCACTTCTTCAGGCAAGCAACCCAGATACAAAGAGTGTGTAACCAGTAATCTGAAAACCACCTAGGATGCATGAGGGGAATTTATTTCCTCTTCTGGGAGTGCTTCCCTGATAGCAACAAGCATAAATTCCCTTATCAGGGAAAAAGGAGCTGGCTGACACCGTTTCCATCCCTTGCACTTTGCCATAAAGTAATGAGGAAATAGCACAGAGCCAACACTGGCTGTCTGAATTACTAACACCCAGGCCTGCCACACTGCACTCTGCTGGTCCTGCTTTCTTGGGCATGTGTGCCTAAGAACCAGGGCAACAGTCCCCTCCTGCAAGAGACCAGCACAACACTCCCCACACATGCACCATGGCTACTGACCACAGAATTCTGCAATATTTCAGTTCTAGTGGAAATATCATCAGGTATATTTTAGCGAAAAGACCAGGACATATCTAGTTAAAACTCACCACACTCTGGATAAGGTCCAAATATTCCAGGCAAGGAGAGACTCTGAAGAGGACTGACCTGAGGGTCAGAACAGCTCAAACACAGAAGCAGAATGTAAGGAGCATAAACCTCAGACATTTCCTTAAGGACCAGACCCTGGACATTATAAGATCTCTTATCATAAAGCCATGACTCTCATAAGGAAGAATTACAAAATGTTTTCCAAACACACAAAAGAACACAGAGGCCTAGACAAAATTCCAAGATGGAAGAATTCATCCCAAAAGGAAGAACAGCAACAACAACAAAAGGTCATGGCCAGAGATCTAACTTAAACAGATTTAAGTAATATGCCTGATCCAGAATTCAAAGCAACAATCATAAGGATACTAGCCGGACTTGAGAAAAGCATAGAAGACACCAGGAAGTCCTGGATTACAGAGATAAAAGACCTAAAATCTAGTCAGACCTAAGTTAAAAATGCTATCACTGTGATTCAAAACCAACTGATTGTAATAACCACCAGGATGGAAGAAGCAGAAGAATCAGTAAGCAATATAGAAGATAAAATTAATGAAAATAATGAAGCTGAAAATAAGAGGGAAAGAAAAATCGTGGATCATGAATGTAGACTTAGGGAACTCAGTGACACCATAAAGCACAATTACACTCATATCATAGGAGTTATAGAGGAAGAAAAGAGGGAAATAGGGGGAATAAGTTTTAATTGAACAAAGTACAGCTGAAAACTTCTCAAATCTGGGAAAGGAAACAGGCATCCAAATCTAGGAGACACAGAGAACTCATCAAAATCAACAAAAGCAGGCTGACATAAAAACATACTGTAGTTAAAGTTACAAAATAAAGAGATAACAAAAAAAAAATACTAAAAATCAGCATGACAAAAGAAGTCCCTAACTTATAAGGGAAGACAAATAAGGTTAATAACAGACTCCCCACAGAAATTTGTCAGGCTAGAAGACAGTGTCATGATATATTCAACATGCTCAATGGGAAAAACCTGCCACCAAGAATGCTTTATCCAGTCAGGCTATCATTCAGAATAGAAGCAAAGATAAAGAGATTTCTGAACAAAAAATAAAGGAGATTATGACAAGAAAACATGCCCTGCAAGAAAAATTAAATGGGAATGTTTGAGTAGGAAAGAAACACCAAAAGTGACAGCCTAGAAAGGAACAGAGAAAATCTCCAGAAACAACATACAAAAAAATAATAAAATGGCAGTAAATACATATTTAACAATAATTGCTCTGAATGTAAATGGATTAGATGCTCTAATCCAAATACATAGGGTGTTAGAATTGATAAAAAAAACAAGACACAGGGGCACCTGGGTGGCTCAGTCAGTTAAGCATCTGCCTTCAAGTAATGATCTCCAGGTCCCCAGATGGAGCCCCATGTCAGGTCTCTGCTCAGCAGGGAGTCTACTTTTCCCTCTCCCTCTGCTCCCCCCCCACTCATTCTCTTGTCCTCTCTTTCTCTCTCTTTCTGTCTCTCTCTCAAATAAATAAATAAAATCTTAAAAAAAAGAAAAAAGAAAATGAGATCCATCTATATCATACTTAAAAAGAATCATTTTAGAACTAAAGACGTCTACAGATAGAAAGTGGGGAATGAAGAAACACTTATCATGCAAATGGATGCTTGTCAAAAGAAAGCTGGAGTAGCAATACTTACATCAGACAAACTAAATGTTAAACAAAACACTGTAACAAGACATGAAGACCACTATATCAAAATAAAGGGGTTTATCCAACAAGATCTACCAATTGCAAATATTTATGCCCCCAACATAGGATAACACAAATATATAAAACAAATAATAACAAAAATAAAGGAAATGATTGATAATGAGACAATAAATGTAAGTTACTTTAACACCCAACTTACATCAATCCGCAGATCATTTAAATAGAGTATTAACAAGGAAACAATGACTTTGAATGACACGCTGGACCAAATGGATTTAACAGATAAATTCAGAAAGTTTTATCCTAAAGCAGTAGTAAACATATCCTTTTCCAGAGCACATAGGACATTCTCCAGAATAGATCATATACTAGGTCACAAATCATGCCTCAACAAGAACAAAAAGATTGAGATCATACCATGCAACTTTTCTGACCACAATGCAATGAAACTTGAGGTCATCCACAAGAAAAATATTGGAAAGATCCCAAATGCATGAAGCATAAAAAAATATCCTACTAAAGAATGAATAGGTCAACTAGAAAATTAAAGAAGAAATTTAAAAATATATATAGGGAAACAAATGAAAATGAAAAAATGCCAGTCTAAAACCCTTGATGTGCAGCAAAAGCAGTCATAAGAGGGAATTATATAGGAATACAGTCCTACCTCAAAGCCAATCTGAAATACACAAGCTAACCTTACACCTAAAAGAGCTAGAAAAAGAACAATATATTAAGCCTAAAGCCAGCAGAACGGCAATAATAAAGATTAGAATAGAAATAAATGATACAGAAACCAAAAAATAGTAGAACAGATCAATGAAACCAGGAGCTAGGTTTTTGACAATATTAATAAAGGTGATAAACCCCTAGCCAGACTTATCAAAAAGAAAAGAGAAAGGACCCAAATAAATAAAATCATGAATGAGAGAGTGGTAACCACAACCAACACCACCAAAATAAAAACAATTATAAGAGAATATTATGAAAAAATATATGCCAGCAAATTGGGCAATCTGGAAGAAATGGATAAATTCCTAGAAACATATAAACCACCAAAACTGAAACAGGAAGAAATAACAAACTTTAACATACCCATGACCAGCAAAGAAATCAAATCAGTAATCAAAATCACCCAAAAAGGGTGCCTAGGTGGCTCATTCGGTTGGGCATCTGCCTTGGGCTCAGGTCATTTTCCCAGGGCCCTGGGATTGAGCCCTGCTTCAGGATACCTGCTCAGTGGAGCATCTGCTTCTTTCTATCTCTCTGCCCCTCACCCCACATTCTCTCTCTCTCTCTTTCTCAAATAAATTAATTGTTTAAAAAAAAATTGCCGGGCGCCTGGGTGGCTCAGTGGGTTAAAGCCTCTGCCTTCGGCTCAGGCCATGATCTCAGGGTCCTGGGATCGAGGCCCGCATCGGGCTCTCTGCTCGGCAGGGAGCCTGCTTCCCCCTCTCTCTCTGCCTGCCTCTCTGCCTCCTTGTGATCTCTCTCCCTCTGTGAAATAAATAAATAAAATCTTTAAAAAAAAAAAAAAAATTGCCAACAACCAAAAGTCCAGAGCCAGATGCCTTCTCAGTGGAATTCTAGCAAACATCGAAAGAAGAGTTAATACCAATTCTTCTCAAACTATTCCAAAAAATAGGAAAGAAACTGCCAAATTCATTCTATGAGACCACCATTACTGTCATTCCAAAACCAGACACTGAATCCTCTGAAAGAGACCTATAGGCCAATATCCTTGTTGAATATGAATGCAAAAATCCTCAACAAAATACAAGCAATTCAAATCCAATGATTCACTGAAAGAATTATTCAACATGGTCAAGTAAGGTTTACTCTTAGGCTTCAGTGTGGTTCAATATTTAGAAATCAATCAACACGATATAGAACAATAGTAAAGGAAAAGATAAGAATCATACAATTCTCTCAGTAGATGCAGAAAAGACATTTGACAAAGTATGGCATCCATTCTTGATTAAAACCCTTAACAAAGTAGGGATAAAGGGAACATACCTCAACATCATAAAGGTCATACAGGAAAAACCCACAACTAATATCATCCTCAATGGAGGAAAATTGAGAGTTTTTCCTCTATGCTCAGGAAAAAGACATGGCTGTCCCTTCTCACCACTGTTATTTAACATAGAAACAGAAGTCCCAGCCTAAGCAATCAGAAAACAAGAAGAAATAAAAGACATCTAAATTATCAAGGAAGAAGTCAAACTTATACTATTTGAAAACATGAAACTATGTAGAAAACCCAGGCAACTACACCAAAAAATTGCTGAAACTGCTACACAAATCAGTAATGTTGCAGGATTTAAAATCCATGTACAGAAATCTATTCCAATACACCAATAATGAAGCAGCAGAAAGAGAAACCAAAGAATTGATCCCATTTACAATTGCACCAAAAATCATAAGATACCAAGGAATAAGCCTAACCAAAGAGGTAAAAGATCTGTACTCTTAAAATTATAAAACATTGATGAAATAAATTAAATATAACACAAAAAATGAAGAAACATTCCATGCCCATGGATTGGAAGAGCACTTATTGTTTAAATGCCTACACTACCCATAGAAATCTACCTATTTATGCAGTCCCTATTAAAATACCACCAGCACTTTTCACAAAGCTAGAATAAACAAACCTAAAATGTGAATGGAATCACTAAAGACCCCAAATAGCCAAACCGATCTTGAAAATGAAAAGCAAAGCTGGCAGCTTCTTCACAAATCTGGACTTCAAACTATATTACAAACCTTCAGTCATTAAGACAGTGTGGTACTGGCACAAAAATAGACACATAGATCAATGAAACAGAAGAGAAAACCCAGAAATGGACCCACAAAATACATCATCAACTGATCATCAACGAAGCAGGAAAGTATATACAATAGAAAAAAGACAGTATCTTCAATAAATGATGTTGGGAAAACTGGACTGCAACATAAAATGAATGAAACTGGACTACTTTCAGGTTTTTAAAAGATTTTATTTATTTATTTTAGAGAGAGAGCATTGGAGAGGGGGAGAGGTAGAAAGAATCTCAAGCAGATTCCGACTGACCATGGAACCTGACTCAGGGCTCAGTCTCACAACCTTGAGATTATGACTAGAGCCAAAATCAAGAGTAGGTCGCTTAAATGACTGAGCCACCCAGCCGCCCTAGAAACTGGACAACTTTTGTTCACCCTAAACAAAAATAAATTCAAAATGGATGAAAGACCTAAATGTAACACAAGAAACAACTGAAATCCTAAAGGAGAACACAGGCTGCAACCTCTTTGACATTAGGTGTAGTAACTCATTAGCTATGTCCCCTGAAGCAAGATAACTGAAAGCAAAAATGATCTATTGGGATTTAATCAAGATAAAATTTTCTGCACAGTGAAGGAAACAATCAACAAAACTAAAAAACAATCTCTGGAATGGGAAAAGATATTTGAAAATCCCATATCTGATAAAGGGTTTGTATCCAAAATCTATAAATAACTTATCAAACTCAACTCCCAAAACACAAATGATCCAGTTAAAAAAATGGGGAGAAAGTATGAATAAACACCCTTCCAGGGCGCCTGGGTGGCTCAGTGGGTTAAAGCCTCTGCCTTCGGGTCAGGTCATGATCCCAGGGTCCTGGGATCGAGGCCCACGTTGGGCTCTCTGCTCAGCGGGGAGCCTGCTTCCTCCTCTCTCCTCTTTCTCTGCCTGCCTCTCTGCCTACTTGTAATCTCTCTCTGTGTGTGTCAAATGAATAAATAAAATCTTTAAAAAAAAACACCCTTCCAAAGAAGACAGAAATGGCCAGCAGACATATAAATATATGCTCAACATCATTCTTCAGGGAAACACAAATCAAAACTACAATGAGGTATCACCTCACTCCTGTCAGAATGACTAAAATTAGCAACATAGGTGTCATGTGATTTCACTCGTATGTGGAATTTAAGAAACAAAACACATAAACATAGGGGAAGGGGGGAAAAGGAGAGAGAAAGAGAGAGAAACAAACCATAAAGCTCTTAACTACAGAGAACAAACAGGGTTGGGTGGTCTAAATGGTTGATGGGTATTAAGGAGCACATTTGTTGTGATGAGCACTGGGTGGTAGATGTAAGTGATTAATCACTAAATTCTACACCTGAAACCAATTTTTACCATTTATTTTAACTAACTAGAATTTATTTTTTTTTTTTTTTTTTTTTTTAAAATTTTTTTTTTTTTTTTTT
>LNAC01000743.1:234826-281812 GCA_002007465.1 Ailurus styani
TGAGCAGAGAGCCCGATGCGGGCCTCGATCCCAGGACCCTGAGATCATGACCTGAGCCGAAAGCAGAGGCTTTAACCCACTGAGCCACCCAGGCGCCCTTTAACTAACTAGAATTTAAATAAAAACTTGAAAAATAAATAAATAATAATAAATTTGTACTAAGTTAATTTAGTGGAATATTATGTGTCCCCCTAAAGATATGTCCTAGTATCTATAAGTATGACTGTTGGCCCGACGGGTCCGGGCAACTGAGGAAGCCACAAGATAGTGGTTGACTGGCCATCTTGCTGACCCGCCATCTTACCACCTCACCCTGCGAGCTTCTCAGGGTGGGGGTGGGGGGTGACCTCCCGCCCTCATCAGCTTTCCGCATCTCAAAAGACGGCCAAAACCAGAACTTAGGCAGGAAACCGAAGGCTAAACTCCACCCAATCTCGTACCAATTATGGTCATGTTCCCCTGTTCCACCCAAACCCCATAAAAACCCGTGCGCATTCTCTCCAGGCACGACTTCCCTGGCTCCCTTCTCTCAAGGTCGCGGAACCTCACCCGAGAGCACCTCGGTTAAATCTCCCCTCCTGCCTATTCATCTGGTGTCTCACTTAATCCGCTGTTACTGGGAGGGCTACCAGGAAACCTTACAATGACCTTACTTGATAGTCTTTGCACATATAATAAGGTTAAGAATGTCTAGGGGAGGGGCGCCTGGGTGGCTCAGTGGGTTAAAGCCTCTGCTTTCGGCTCAGGTCATGATCTCAGCGTCCTGGGATCGAGGCCCGCATCGGGCTCTCTGCTCAGCGGGGAGCCTGCTTCCTCCTCTCCCTGTCTCTCTGCCTGCCTCTCTGCCTACTTGTAATCTCTCTCTGTGTGTCAAATAAATAAATAAAATCTTTAACAAAAAAACAAAAACAAAAAAAAAAGAATGTCTAGGGGAGGTCATTGTGGATGGGGAAAGGATGTCAAAATCCTTTGTAGTCTTTATAAGAAGAACAGAAGACAGAGACACACAAAAAAAGGCCATATGAAGGGAAGCATATATTTGGTTTTACAGCCTCAAGACAAGAAATGCAAATGTTACAGGTAACCAGCAGAAGCTAGGAGAGTGGAGGAATGGGACAGATTATCTCTCAGATCCTTCAGAGAGGACTAATTCCGTGGAATTCTTCAGATTTAGAAAACTAACACTGTAAAACAGTTAAGATGCTGAGATGTATTATTAAATAAAATACAGAAGGGTATTAGATATTGTGAGGACATTGTAAAAAAATGCAAATTTAAATATGTGAGTATATATTTGGTCAAAGTTCTGAGAAAAGTAAGGGATGGAGCCATGTAACATCTAGAGGAAGACATTTTCAAATGCAAAGAACAACAGACCAGAATACAGGCTATACATTAAAGGAACAACTTTTTACAAATAAAAGGCCAAATTGGTTAGATATTTAAAACGTAGACTGCAGAGGTGCCTGGGTTTCTCAGTTGGTTAAGCATCTGACCCTTGATTGTGGCTAAGGTCATGATCTCTGGGTCATGAAATTGAGCCCACATGTGCCTCCATGCTGGGCATAGAACCTACTTAGGATACTCTATCTCCTTATTCCTCTGTCCCTCCCCCCCCCACATTCACTNAAAAAAAAGAGGGCGCCTGGGTGGCTCAGTGGGTTAAAGCCTCTGCTTTCGGCTCAGGTCATGATCTCAGCGTCCTGGGATCGAGGCCCGCATTGGGCTCTCTGCTCAGCAGGGAGCCTGCTTCCTCCTCTCTCTCTGCCTGCCTCTCTGCCTACTTGTAATCTCTCTCTCTGTGTCAAATAAATAATTAAAATCTTTAAAAAAAAAAGAAAAGAATAAAAAAGTAAAATTTAGAATACAATCTGTTGGTCTTATACTGGAAGTATCTTTATATTCTTAGATTTCTTGAAAACCTCTATATGATGTATCATTTAATATTAGACTTAGAGTGAATAGGCAGTTTAAGAAACAAACTTAAAACCTTTGCTACTGATTTAGTTTATTTCTGCAATCACACACCCAGTCAACATTGCCAATCATTTGCATTTACCCTTGACTTCAAAGATATTTCAATATATCTGTCTTTCTCCTCAATATCAAACTTATTCTTATGTATGTATATAATGAATGAGAATGTCTTTTAAAATAAAATTCCAATGAGTCTAGTAAATAAATAAATAAATATTTTCTCACAATATTTGTTGGGAAATTAAGAATAATAATCATAAAGTTTATGATTTATGAAATATTTCCTTTTCAAAAATACAGATCATTCATATTTTACACATTTTTTCTATTCCTTAAAGACCACTTACTATAAAATATGCTATGAAATAAACTGAAGAGATTTCAATCAAGCTTCTTAAATTAGAAAATCTAATATAAAGAGACATAGTAATAATATTGGTGCTTTTTTAATGCTTTTGTTATTTAATATTAGGATATAATATTTTCATATTATATATTTTAGTATATTTTATATAATATACTTATATATAATCTATAATGTATATGATTTGTATGTGATATATAATATGTAATATAATTCATAATATATTTATTATATTATACGTATTATATTATATTTTTTCCAGTCATATATCAGAAAGATAACTTCTTTCTTTCTTACTAATTTTATTTATTTATTTATTTATTTATTGATCTCTTCTTCATTAATGATTTTATTTTTATTTTTTACTTAAATTCTAGTAAATTAAGATATATCATAAGAATTTAGTGATTCAACACTTACATATAACACCCAGTGCTTATCACAAGTGCTCTCCTTAATACCCATCACCCATTTAGTCACACACCTGCCACCTTCCAACCCATTTGAGTCCCACACCTGCCCACCTTCCCTCCATCAACCTTCAGTTTGTTCCCTATAGTTAAGAGTCTCATGATTTCCATCCCTCTCTTTTCATCCCCCTTCCCCTATGTTCATCTGTTTTGTTCCTTAAATTACACATATGAGTGAAAACATATGGTATATTTCTTTCTCTGACTGACATATTTCATTTAGCATGATACACACTATCTCCATCCATGTCCTTGCAAATGGCAAGATTTCATTCCTTTTTTATGGCTGAGTAATTTCCATTGTAAATATATATTACACACACACACACACACACACACACACCACACCACACCACAACACTTCTTCTTTATCCATACATCAGTTGATGGACATTTGGGCTCTTTCCATAATTTGGCTATTGTTGATAATTCTGTAAACATTCGGGTGCATGTGCCACCTCCAGTCTGCATTTTTGTATTCTTTGGATAAATACCTAACTGTTCAGTTGCTGGGTCATAGGGTAGCTTTATTTTTAACCTTTTGAGGAACCTCCATACTGTTTTCCAGAGTAGTTGCATGAGTATACATGATAACCAACAATGTAAAACTGTTCTCCTTTCTCCACAGCCATGCCAACATCTATTCTTTTTTATGCTGTTAATTTTAGCTATTCTGACAAGTATGAGGTGGCATTTCGTTGTGGTTTTAATTTTTACTTCCCTGATGATGAATGATGTTGAGCATCTCTTCAAGTGTCAGCCATCTGGATATCTTTGGAAAAATGTTCATGTCGTCTGTCCATTTTTTCACTGGATTATTTGTTTTGGGATGTTGCATTTGATAAGTTCTTTATAGATTTTGGATATCAGATCTGTCATTTGCAAACATCTTCTCCCATTCCTTAGGTTGTCTTTTAGTTTTGTTGTTTCCTTCACTGTGCATAAGCTTTTTATCCTGGTGAATTCCCAGTAGTTCACTTCTGCTCTTGTTTCCCTGGGATGTATCTAATAAGAAGTTGCTATGGCTGAGGTCAAAGAAGTTGCTGCCTGTGTTCTCCTTTAGGATTCCTGTCTCACATTTAGGTCTTTCAACCATTTTGAATTTATTTTTGTGTATGGTGTAATACAGAAGTCCAGTTTCATTCTTCCGCATGTTGTTGTCCAATTTTCCCAACACTATTTGTTGAAGAGACTGTCTTTTTTGCATTGGATATCCTTTTCTGCTTTGTTGGAGATTAGCTGATGATCTAATGTGGGTCCATTTCTGGGCTTTCTCTTCTGTTCCATTGAGCTGTGTGTCTGTCTTTGTGCCAGTATCATACTGTCTTAATGACTTCAGCTTTGTAGTATAGCTTGAAATCCAGAATTGTGAAGCTTCCAGTTTTGCTTCTCTTTTTCAAGTTTGCTTTGGCTATTCTGGGTCTTCTCTGGTTCCATGCAAATTTTTAGATTGTTTGTTCTATTGTTATCCTCAATCAGGAAACCTGAGAGCTTTTCCCCTATGGTCAGGTACAACAAAAGAATGTCCACTCTCACCATTGTTATTTAACATAGTCCTGGAAGTCCTAGCCTCAGCAATCAGACAACAAAAAGAAATAAAAGGTATCCAAATCAGCATGGAAGAAGTCAAAGATTCACTCTTTGCAGATGACATGATACTCTATATAGAAAATATGAAGGACTCCACCAAAAAATTCTTCAAAGTGATTCATGAATTCACCAAAGTCACAGGATACAAAATAAATGTACAAAAATCTGTTGCATTTCTATACACCGATGATGATGCAGCAGAAAGAGAAATCAAGGAATTGATCCCATTTACAATTGCACAAAAACCATAAAATACCTAAGAATAAACCTAACCAAAGAGCTAAAAGATCTGTACTCTGAAAACTATGGAATACTTATAAAAGAAGTTAAAAATAACACAAAGAACTGGAAAAACTTCCCGTGCTCATGGATTTAAAGAAAAAAAATTGTTAAAATATCTATATTGCCCGGGGCGCCTGGGTGGCTCAGTGGGTTAAGGCCTCTGCCTTTGGCTCAGGTCATGATCTCAGGGTCCTGGGATCAAGCCCCGCATCAGGCTGCCTGCTCAGTGGGGAGCCTGCTTCCTCCTCTCTCTCTGCCTGCCTCTCTTTCTCTCTGTCAAATAAATAAATAAAAATCTTTAAAAAAATCTATATTGCCCAAAGAAATCTACACATTTAATGCTATCCCTATCAAAATACCACTAATTATATTTATTATTTTTCCATACTTATTTGAATTACTCTCTATTCCTCTGTTTACTCTTTACTTCAGATACTTAGCTGATTGATGTAGATAATAGTCTAGTTCAGATCAAAATATTTTTGTAGCATATCATTCAATCTTCCTAGAAGGATCTCTTTAGGAATGAGAAATGTCATCATTATATGCAGGGTTTTAACATAATCATAATTCATATCCTGTAGTTTCTTACAAGAAGAAATTCAATTTACTGATCTCTCAGTCTAGCACTTTTTTTTTTACTATATAAATAATCTAACTCAATTCATTACTGGCTTATTGACATCAACTCAGGAATTGAAGATATGTATATTTAACAAGGAATATTGATGAATGTTTTAAATATAGTTAATTGGCATGTTTTGTGCTGAATACTAATCATAATTAATAGCTTAAATAGTATATCTATATGGATTATTATTAAGTTTTTAATGTTGAATTTATACTTAAATAGCTAAGTTCTCAGAGTAGCAATGAGAGCCACTTTTTGGCCATGTTTATGTTGTCAAATGCTTCAATATAAGTAGCATCTTTGAAAAACAGAAGATTATCAGGACACCAAATTCACAGGACAGTTTTCTTTTGAACAAGAAACCTAGTGAAACTTTTTCTCTACCTAGCATGTGAATCTCGACTGGAGTTGAAAACATAGATTTTTAAATTTTTAACAATCCTTCACCAAATACTCAAGGCTAGATGATAGCAGTGTTTTTCTGTGTGTCATAATATAAATCTTGAGGTAAATCATAATTTCCATAATGAAATAGGACTGTTCCTCTTCCCTCCACACACTTGAACCCATCGTCCTGATATTAGGTGATGAAAGTAAATAATTCTTTAATTCTAGACTTTAATTGATTTTTATCAAAGAATGTTAATTTTTAATTGTGGCCATCAGCATCCTGAAAAACCTTTTTGCAAACATTTTATGTTCATGTTGGAAACTGTAGAAGATAAACTATAAATCCATAATTCCATTCTCTATTTAAGTAATTGGTATCATCATTTTGATACCTGAATGATGACAAGTTAGATACAGATTACACAATCATAATGCACTTACAGTTGACAGACCTGTTTAACACTTAGAAATTACCAATCCTGTTTTTAATATGCAACTAAAAGAGAGTTTTCATTTGACATAATCAGATGAACATAATCATGTACCTAAAAGAGAGATTTTTCATTTGACATAATCATTAGAAGACTTCCTCCAAGCAAGATTATAGACAGATAGTAGTTATAAAGACATTATTTGTCTCTGTTTTTGTTTTTTTCTGGGGAAAGGTTAATTAAACTTTACCAAAGATTGGTAGTGAATAATATTAGTACTTATTGATATTCAGCAGATCCTCTTTTTGGTGCAGGTATATAGTTTATATACAGCTTATATACAGTAGTTTATATAAAATAGATTCCCTTTATGATTTTTTTATGTGGAGACAAGAATGATGCCAATAACCTAAGCTGTCCTTGTTGTATTATGTTTTTCATTGCAGGAAATAGTTAAATCTTTAGTAGTTTAGCTTCACTTATACCTCATTTATTTCTCTGAATAATGGGGACATTATAATATTTGATTAATTGAATCACATTTATATTTTGAACACAGATTTGCCTTATACTATTGCTGTATTTTCCATTCCTATTTCATTTTTTTAAAAGATTTTATTTATTTATTTGACACACAGAGAGGGATTACAAGTAGGCAGAGAGGCAGGCAGAGAGAGAGGAGAGACGAGGAAGCAGGCTCTCTGCCGAGCAGAGAGCCCTATGCGGGCCTCGATCCCAGGACCCTGGGATCACGACCTGACCTGAAGGCAGAGGCTTTAACTCACTGAGCCACCCAGGCGCCCCCTATTTCATTTTTTAAAAAGATTTTATTTATTTATTTGACAGAGAGCGATCACAAGTAGGCAGAGAGGCAGGCAGAGAGAGAGGGGGAAGCAGGCTTTCCACTGAGCAGAGAGCCCTGTGTGGGGCTTGATCCCAGGACCCTGAGATCATGACCTGAGCCGAAGGCAGAGGCTTACCCCACTGAGCCACCCAGGTGCCCCTCCCTTCCTATTTCAAAATAATATTTTTTATATTTTAAACTCTACTACAACATGTAATAAATGATATATTTCCCCATTAAATAAATTTATGCATGGAAAAGCTTCCAAGTGAAAGACACACTTTTAAAAGTGTGCAGTAAAGAAATGAAATATTTCTATTCTCACACGTCTTAGAAAAATTTAAAAATAAATGTTTATATAAAAATCTGGGGCAGCTCGGTGTCTCAGTTGGTTAAGCGGTTGCCTTCAGCACAGATCATGATCTCAGGGTCCTGGGATTGAGTCCTTCATCTAGTTCTCTGCTCAGTGGGGGGTTAGTTTCTCCCTTCCCCTACTTGTTCTCTCTCTCATATAAATTAAAATCTTTTTAAAAATCACCCTATAGCAAGCTACTGAATAATCAGTTGATCTCAGTAGTTTTTAGCTCGTTCAGTTCCTATTGGAAAAAGGTATTTTAAAGCACAGGCTTACAACCACTCTACCCATCCTCAAACAACTTAAAAAAAATCTTTGAAAGCAAATTACTGCTATTTATGAATTATATGTTAAGAATAGGTTTAATGTTTTCATAGTCACCATTAAGGAATTAGAAGGCATTTAGGAGATTAGCTTATATGCTGCATACATGGTATATTCTTAGGAACTTTTGGTAACAACGACAATAATTACTTTGAAAATGAAGACTAAATGAAGTTTATAGTAGTATGTGCATGTGTGGGCACATGCATAAATTTGTCTTTATTTGGGTCTAGTTCATGAAAAAATCAATAGTCATTAGTTTGAAATATCTGCATCTACTTTGAAGAGCAATTTCCAGCCAAACTCAGAGAGGTGAAATCAAGAAATAATCTAATTAACAAGCAAATGCAAATTATTTTTAAGGTGTTAAACATAATTTACTGATATTTTCTAGTAGGGCCTGATATTTCATATATTAAAGTTCTAATGATTTGGCATTATATAGTCTGATGACTGCATAACTCTTTTACTGAATATTTGAGGTTCATTATTATGGCACATACCTTAATTGGCTTTCAGTTAGAAACATTGAAATGTGAAGATAAATACAGTATTATAGTTCTGTTTAGTTACTTTTTGGTCTTTCCTGTGCTAATTAGAATATGTATTATCAAGTTTGGTAAGCTTAAGCTATGAAAAAAATGAGATGTCTACTCCTTCAAATAAAGTTAAGCTAAAACTAAATATAAATTACTTGAGAAATAAATATTATACTTTTTTTTTCTAGTGTTGCCTGAGACAGATTCAATCTCTCTTAAGGGCCCTGAGGCAGGCCAGCTTATAGAGATACATTGCCAGAGTCCAGCTCCCACAGGTCCAAGGGTCCCAGAAGGATGGACGGTGTCAGCGAGAGGAAATGAAAGAGCCATGAGATTCTTTCTGACCACCAAGCAGGCATCTCTACTCTGCTGGTCCCAGAATCTTTATTTATAGGCAGTGAGTCCGGAGGCACATGATGGGACAACAAGGGTGTGATCTTTAAGATTAATTACTTTTAGAGATACAAAGCAATTTGATTAGTAAAAAGACAGTTTTTACATTTTTCCATGCATCAATTCCCCTCACAGCCATGACAGAGACAGATTATCTATTTTAAGTAGTATAGCCCGTAATTGGTTTGCCCCTCCTGCATCTTCGTTGTAAACACCAGTATACGGGAAAGTGGGAGTGGGTGTTGCAAGGATATTCATGGATGCAGACCTCGAAGATGGTACCATAATTTGCCATTGATCATTAAGGGAACATGTATTAACCAGTGCTCTTTTTTTGCTCGTGCCTTATCTTTAGATAAGGCTCTGCTTCTTCGGGCAGAGCAAACTCCTAGCTCCAAGGCTTCAAGGTGTCTTAAAATTCTTACTCCTGATCTGCAAGAGCTCAAAGAGATAACAGTAGGAGGAACTGTTACATTGATAGGATCTACCGTCCTTGCTGTGGGGCTAAGGGTCTGATTCTATGCATATGGTTTTGGTTGACAATCTCGGTCTGCTTAGGAGTGTCTAGAGGCCTAATTATAAGTAACATGATTAATCCTGAGATAGAGATCAGAAGTAGTGGGAGGAGATACCAGGTTCACTTTGGTTGGCAGGAGCTGTGCAAACGCTGCCATTTCCACGCTGTGACTATATCAGCCAGCGAGGCCCATGCAGCTCCCAGCAACACATGACCACTGAGTTTTGCTATCTAGATGTGAATACTTGTCAAGATCAGAACTCTTCACAGAAGCATTAAGAAAAAGCTTTTTTAATGTGAACATTTCAACATGCACAGATAATCTATGTGAAAAGCATTGTTCTTCTATAGATATCTTCTTTGAACAGAGTGATAGCTTTCTCCTTTTTCACATCATTATGTTTGCTAGAGGAATACCCTACTGTGCTACATCATAACATGTAATCTCCTTACTCACTTTATCTGAGATTTATGGAGACTGTTCATAGAAGCTGTTCTTTCAAGGCTGATCTATAATTTTGTTGAATCACACTAGCAGAAGAGAAAGAGGCTTTTTAAGAGAGATACAACCATTAAAACTCTTTTTTTAATTTAATTTTATTTTTTTCAATGTTCCAAGATTCATTTTCTATGTACCACACCCAGTGCTCTATGCAGTACGTGCCCTCCTTATTACCCACTACCAGGCTCACCCATTCCCTTTACCCCTCTCCCCTCCAGTTTGTTTCTCAGAGTCCACAGTCTCTCATGGTTCATCTACCCTTCCAATTTAGCTCAATTCACATTTCCGTTTCTTCCTCTGGAGTCCTCCATTTTATTCCTTTTGTTCCACAAGTAAGTGAAACCACATGATAATTGACTTATTTCACTCAGCATAATCTCCTCCAGACCAGTCCATGTTGATACAAAAGTTGGGTATTCATCCTTTCTGATGGCTCTGTAATATTTCATTGTGTATATGGACCATATCTTCTTTATCCATTTGTCTGTTGAAGGCATCTTGGCTCTTTCCACAGTTTGGCGATTGTGACCATTGCTGCTATGAACATTGGGGTACATATGGCCCTTTTTTTCACTACATTTGTATTAAAACTCTTAAATGAAGATTAATTTCAAGTTTTATAATCTAGTACAAACCATCTTGCCAATCTCACATGTCAGGTCTTGCTAAGTTTTCGAGTTTTCTAAGTGTTAATTCTTCCCTTTCCATAGCATTCCTCCTTCTTTAAACACACATGCATACCCTTAACTTATTGATGATTAAGATGAAGGTCTAATTAAGTGCCCAATATTGTTCATTTTTCCACCTGGTGATTTATTACCCTTGAAGAAAATTTTAAAATAGGTGATTGTTTTTGGCAGAAGCCTTGGAATCTTTATGGATAAATGAATATGTTTTTTCCCAAATTAATTGGCTATTTTTGTCACATTCACCTTAGGTCTTACTACATCCAGAAGGAACAGCATATTCTTTTTTTTTTTTTAGGAACAGCATATTCTTAAGATGCTAAACCATTTCAGAGAGACTCAGACAAGTCTGGAAAATATTGGACAAGCTTATGGAGTAACTCAACACTGTTTTCCTTAAGACCTCATCATTTTAGTTTTAATGATGGCAGTTATCTTAGAAAAAATATATAGTCTTAAAATAAATTTTAGTTTAAATTAAACTAGTGTTAAATCGTTTCTGCACCTCCATCCACCACTATCAAATTTGTGCTTTGCTTTTAGAAGTCCACGTCTCTTGACACTAATTTGAAATTAAAAAACAAAAACAAGCAAAACGCATACAAACAATAAAGGAGGATTATCTGTAAGAAGTAAAGTGTTCCAGATTTACAATGTCCTGTCTGTACCAGAATGGTGATGAACATAGGTTTACATGTCCCTTTAATTCTGACAAATGTGACCTGATTATCCTGTGGACAGGAAATGTTAGCAAATTGTGTATTTTCTGGCATGCTCTTGTCGCAAAAAAAAAAAAAATCATGGTTTACATTTAGTTTGAGTTTATATGGGAACACTCTACTCTGTATGACTTATTGGAAATTTTAAATTTGTCATATTTCTTCAAGCATGTAAACTGTATAGTACTTTTAGAAAATACTTTTAAGAATATTTGAAAATCATAAATGAATAAATATCACTATGTTTAAATTTATTTGATCCAATCCTATCCTTCTTGCTTTCATCCAAAAAATATATTTATTTCTAAGCAAATTTACATGCATTCTATAACATTTATTTATTTATTTTGTTGTTGTTGTCCAAAACTTTTATTTTTTTCTGAATATTTCTATTTATGCTTGTATTACCATCTACACTGTGGCTTTTTTAAAAACCTGAACCACTTATAATCTAGCCCCAATATAGTCATCATCCCTTCACTCTCAGAATTTCTTTTCCCAGGTCTCTTTGCCTTTGTATGATTGTAGAAACGGATGATCTTGGAAAATTGAGACTTCCTGTGAACTAGAGAGACCATCTGAACAGTGCCCCCAACAACAGGATTAGGCAGGTAAAACTAGTTGGCAAGTAGAAAATAGTATGTTCTCTTGGACCAAGGTAGAGTTGTGCGCATGTCTAAAAGGTCGTGCGGACTCACCAATGGAA
Organism: Ailurus styani; assembly: GCA_002007465.1. Classification (NCBI taxonomy): domain Eukaryota; kingdom Metazoa; phylum Chordata; class Mammalia; order Carnivora; family Ailuridae; genus Ailurus; species Ailurus styani. The sequence continues at coordinate 246,547 of LNAC01000743.1, forward strand.
GAAGGATCATGTGGGTTGACCAGGGTGAGGTAGGACTGTCCACAGTATTGTGTGAAATGTGGTAGCAGAAGCAGTATACGACATTCATGGACTAAACAATTTGGCTAACTACTTCGCTGAAAATGGTCTATGCTATAAAAGACAAAGATATAAGCTTTTTTTAATGTTTTTTTTAAACTCCTGAGCATTCAAGTCACTAATAAGTGAGTTCTTATGGTTTAAAATGAAAGCAAATGGCTATCGTGATGTGGAGAAGACGGCTGAACTGCACCAGTATACTTGAGATTTTTTAATTAAATTCTGAGTTACTTCACCTTATAAAATACATGTCAATATACTAACTACTCCACAAAGACCCAGGATGAGGGATATTTAAAAATACACTTCTCTTGGATCAGCACCAAAAATATAAGTTTTTCTGTACAACCTGTTACATGTTGTTAAGTAGAAGCATGTTAAAATTATTTCTGATAAAAATTACAAAGTCCACATAGATCAGTAAAGGTATATCCAAACAATTTTCAAACACATTTTGACATCAAGGTTAGGCATTTCACTGGGTAGGGCACTCGAAAGCATATCACTGAATTTCTGCAGGAAAATTTTGATGTTAACTTTTTATCATAGGGATATGTATTATCTCACACAAAGGAGGCACAGGGACTTGGAAACTTAAGAGGATTATTAGAACTTTTATGGGTGAAGTGAAGAATTTGTGCAGCCTTCCATAATTACAAAGAGGTAGTGATAGATACTTGTCCACCTGACAATATCAAAGACAGTTTCTTCCAAGTTGTTCTTCAGACCTGGCTTGATGTAGCGATTCATCAGGAGGAGCTCTAGGGTATCTTTGCTGTCCCCGTTTCTGGTGGCAAGGTGTAAGGGGGTCAGGAGGCCTTTTGTTTGGGCATTGATATCTGCATCATGCTGGAGTAAGAAAGAAGCTACTCTGGTGTTATTCTTTTTTATTTTTTTTAAAGATTTTATTTATTTATTTATTTGACACACAGAGAGAGATTACAAGTAGGCAGAGAGAGAGAGAGAGAGAGAGAGAGAGAGAGAGAGAAGAGAAAGCAGGCTCCCTGCTGAGCAGAGAGCCCAATGCGGGCCTCAATCCCAGGACCCTGAGATCATGACCTGAGCTGAAGGCAGAGGCTTTAACCCACTGAGCCACCCAGGTGCCCTGGTGTTATTTTACTTACAAACTCTGTGCTGTGGTGTCCAGCCATCCATAGTCACCTCGTGGACATCTGCCCCTTGTGTGATCAACTCACGTATCACATCTAAGTGTCTGCTGTAGGCCGCTCGATGAAGAGGGGTATATCCGTCTTCGCCTCTAGTGTTCACATGGGTGGCCTTTTCAGAGAGTGGTCTTCACACTGTAGTAAGCCCATTTATTTTCCACAGCCCAAAGAAGCAATTTGCTTGGAACTTTTTCCATCTTTTTTTCTTGCAATTGATACCACTCTTCAGTTTTCTCATCTTGTTCCTCATCTTCATCAGAATTCCCAACCCAGAGAATTTGGGTACCAGTGGGAATAAGGTCCATGTGTTTCCAACAATTCAAGTTGGTTAAAGTGTTCAGAAAAGTTCAAGGAGTTTTCTGGGTCTGGTTTTCCATCATCATTTAATTTCCCTTTTTCCATTTTTACTATTGCACTAAATACAAAACATTTCAAATGTCAGGGTATAAATAATCTTTCTAGAGATAAACTATGTCTGCTTTATTTTATCCATCAAGATCTTAAAGAAGGGAAACATTGCCATCGTGAACCTCACTTCCCTGCATTCTATTACATTTAATTAGTCAATTCATTTTAAAACTTCCAATAGTCAATAGGCTTTAAGTCTATTTTATTTATCTTTATGCATTCATAGAAATGATTAATATTGGTTTCCAAATTTCGATGATTTCAGTAGTTCTCAACTTTTATAAGTCAACTTTTTTTGGAATGCCAACTAGATTCACAAATAATTTATTTTTATATAACTACAAGGAATTTATGTACAATGGAAAGAGGTTTCTCCCAATTAGATGCTATGTAAGAATTGTAAAAGTAAAGAATAACTAATGTCTGCCTTCCATATTCCTTCCACCCTCAACCATCACTTTATTTTGCCATTTATTGCAGCATTTGGTACTTTTTATTTTTCAGATATACAAACACTTTTTATAAGTAATTGGAATTCATAGTTTCAAAAATGTGGAGGTGCGAGGGGGGAACCATGTAGTGGATGGCTCTTCATGGCTTCCACTTCATTTTATGAAGGAAGATATATCCATAATAGTTCAAGTGAGGAGAATAATTACAAAGTGTCAGGCACTTTACTATAATAACTAAGTATAATACAATGATTCTAAGAGGGTTTTATTTTATATTCACTTCACAGATGACAAAACTGAGAATCATCTTTAACTTGACAAAATTCATAAAACAAATAAGATGTAGAGCCAGATGCAGATTCCAAGGCCCTGCCTTTTCCACCGTTGCACCACATTGCTGATTAGATTTTAATCTCTCTTTTTTAAATTTTTTAATAGATTTTATTTATTTCACAGAGGGAGAGAGATCACAAGGAGGCAGAGAGGCAGGCAGAGAGAGAGAGAGGGGGAAGCAGGCTCCCCGCTGAGCAGAGAGCCCGATGCGGGCCTCGATGCCAGGACCCTGAGATCGTGACCTGAGCCGAAAGCAGAGGCATTAACCCACTGAGCCACCCAGGCGCCCTAGATTTCAATCTCTTTTAAACCTATCTTTTCCTCCTTAGTATTATCACCTCTGTTAATTGTAAGACAGAAAGACTTGACAGAAGGACCCTAAGAAACATTAGGAAGGGGCACCTGGGTGGCTCAGTCATTAAGTGTCTGCCTTCCACTAGGGTCATGATCCCAGACACCTGGGATCAAAACCTGCATGGGGCTCCCTGCTTGGTGGGAGGGCTGCTTCTCCCTCTCTCACTCCCCCTGCTTGTGTTCCTCTCTGGCTGTATCTTTGTCAAATAAATAAATAAAATCTTAAAAAGAAAAAGGAAAAAGAAACATTAGGGAGAGTAAGAATCAACTAAGGGTTTTTCCTATTTCAGGAAATCTCTGGAGTGTATTCATTGGAATTAAAATTTGTGCCTTGCAAATTATTATAAAAATTAAAGAGATTTCTTCCCCCAAGGCTTTTAATGTGCAATCCTTTAAGTATATTGTGAGCAAAAATAAGCATCAAATTACACTTCATATTTGTGAACTTTACCATAGTTTTGATGGATATTATTTCCATAGTAGGAATCTTGTTTCCTTATAAGAAAGTAAATGAGAATGAGGCTATTTTTATAAATGCAATCATTAGAAGGATTACCAACATACCTATGTGTCTTTGGCACATAACAATTTGGTAAGTATTAAACAGAACTCTCAAAAAAATGTTTTATATGATGCTTTGAAAAGATCTTTTTTTTTTCCCCTAACATTTCAATATGTCAACTATATGGCAATAAAATAAAGATAATCTTTCAGTTAAACTCACTTGTAGTCTTTGGTAGTTGAAATTAAGTGATGAATATGATAATTTAGAATGCCACATTTCTTCAATATCTGAGATTCCTAGGGTGTGAATGATTACTGTGAAAATGGAAGCATACTTGATATTTCCCATAGAAAACATGTTGCATTTGAGAAAGGAATGTAATTTCTGAATACAATGAAGCTCCTCTGGATTCTCTTTTTGCCATATTTTGAAACAGCAATGTAATATTGAGACTGTAGTCAGAAATATGATCTGGGCACCTGGGTGGCTCAGTGGGTCAGCTCAGGTCATGATCTCACGGTCCTGAGATGGAGGCCCACATCAGGCTCTCTGCTCAGCAGAGAACCTACTTCCTTCTCCCTCTGCCTGCCTTTCTGCCTATTTGTGATATCTCTCTCTCTGTGTCAAATAAATAAATAAAATATTGGGTGCCTGCGTGGCTCAGTGGGTTAAAGCCTCTGCTTTCGGCTCAGGTCATGATCTTGGGGTCCTGGGGTCAAGGCCGGCACCTTTACTTAAGTAAAGGTTCTGAATTTTTATATCCCTTTGGGTGCCAAATTACTAACCATAAATTGAACCCTATCCAGTTTCATATGTCTTTAATTTTTGACAAAACATATAAATTTAGAAAATGTGGAAAAATAATGCTTAAGTACAATGTTAAGAAAAAATGTAATTATTGCAGGATCACTGAAAATGACAGTCAAGAAAGAATTCTTGAGACGTTTTACAGTGCAATTTAGTAAGTTTATTCAAGTAGCACAGGGACAGGACCCTTGGACAGAAAGAGCTGAGTTTTTGCTAAATGAAGCTAGTGGTTATATGCATAGTGCTTGAGTAGGAGGGGACATGCAATGAGCACTTGATCATAAATGTCTTCTTCAAATTTCTACTCATAAAACTACTTTCCCAAGATTTCTCTGGTGTTTATCATTCAGTCCAATATTAACTATCAATTGGATATACAGGTCGTCATGAGACCCTTTAAGAATGTAGCACCCAACACTTATTTGATCCTTATCAATACTATGTAAGATATAGGTCAGCCTTCTGGGCTAAAGGTGAACATTTTTCTGCTTTATTCCCCATAATAATAAAAAGAAAATAACATTTTTTTATTATTTATTATTTCATGTGTGTTTCTGAAATTTATGAAATGCAAGTGTTCTGTAAAAATAACATTCTACAGTATTTTACAAAGTTAATTTGTGCTCTTGGGAAGAGTTACAGAGTTAATATATCCATTGTGGGGAAAAAATGATTAATCAAATAAAGGAACGTTACAAGCAGGGAACTGTCCAAATTGTTACAAGTTTTAAATTACTCAAGTCTGACACAGTGATGTTTTGCCAAATTTCAAACTGATTTTCAAGCCTTGCACCTGTGATTCAGTCTCAAGAAAATTGATAAGGATGTGGAATATAAGTAATATGATCTACATTTGTATCCTTAATTAAGAATCTATTGCAGTCCTTTAAACTTTGAAGGTGTTTGTTATACTTAATTGTTCTGCATTACTAGAAAGAAAGTGTTTTCAAGAAGTTAAAAAAAAGAACCTATTATAGTCTTCAGAATAGCAGTTTTCAGGAAAAGCACACAATTTTAAAAAATGTACTTTAAGTTGCAAAAATCTGAACAACCAGTGACATAGGGTATGACATGAATAAATAAAAGTCAGATGGAAATAGACCTCATTATGTAACACTCTTTATCTATGAATAAGAAGATGCTCTATCAGATATATATATATGTATATGTATGTATATATATAATCAAATAATTATTTTTTATTGTAGTCTACTAAATGAAATACAGTGTAATTAACTGTGCTAATTTCTGGCTAATTACTGATTCTTTCATTTGGGACTTAAAATCTTTTTAGAGACACAATCATTCCTTATATGGGGGTGCTTTTTGCTTGAGGCTGTTTTAGTTAGGTAAGTTTTTTTTTTTATTGTGTTATGTTAGTCACCGTAAAATACATCATTAGTTTTTGATGCAGTCTTCCATGATTCATTGTTTATGTACCACACCCAGTGCTCCATGCAGTATGTGCCCTGTTTAATACCCACTACCAGGCTTACCCATTCCCTCCCCCTTCCCCCCTCTAAAACCCTCAGTTTGTTTCCTGGAGTCCACAGTCTCCTGTGGTTCATGTCCCCCTCCAATTTCCCCCAATTCACTTTTCCTTTCCTTCTCCTAATGTCCTCCATGTTATTCCTTATGTTCTACAAGTAAGTGAAACCACATGAGAATTGATTTTCTCTTCTTGGCTTATTTCACTTAGCATAATCTCCTCCAGTCCCATCCACGTTGATGCAAAAGTTGGGTATTCATCCTTTCTGATGGCTAAGTGATATTCCGTTGTATATATGGACCACATCTTTATCCATTCATCTGTTGAAGGGCATCTCAGCTCTTTCCACAGTTTGGCTATTGTGGACATTGCTGCTATGAACATTAGGGTACATATGGCCTTTCTTTTCACTACATCTGTATCTTTTGGGGTAAACACCCAGTATTGCAATTGCAGGGTCATAGGGTAGCACTATTTTTAATTTTTTGAGGAATTGCCACAGTGTTTTCTAATGTCGTTGCACCAACTTGCATCCCCACCAACAGTGTAAGAGGGTTACACTTTCTCCACATTAGTTAGGTAAGTCTTTAATTATCTGACAACTTTGAGTGTCTTTACACTTCAATTAAAGAGACTTCAATTAAAAATAAAAATATGTTATAGAGTGTTGGATTAAAATGTAGTCTTACTATGCATTTGATACAGATAGGGACTTCTCAACATTATTTTTTTAAAGATTTTATTTATTTATTTGACACAGAGAGGGAGAGATTACAAGTAGGCAGAGAGGCAGGCAGAGAGACAGGGAGAGGAGGAAGCAGGCTCCCTGCTGAACAGAGAGCCTGATGCAGGCCTCGGTCTATTTTTAATAAGCATCGTGCATGTCTTTATAAAGCATGAAGAAAATATTTGAATTATGAATAAGCTGTTATGGTTCCTTATGCAGTATCTCATTGATAAGATATTTATTTACAATATTTAAAAAGCAATGATCAAGGAAAGAATATCCAATAGTAAAAGACAGTCTCTTCAACAAATGCTGCTGGGAAAACAGGACAGCAATATGCAGAAGAATGAAACTGAATCATTTTATTAAACCATAGACAAAAACGAACTAAAAATGGATGAAAGACCTAAATGGGAGACAGGAAGTCATTAAAATCCTAGCGGAGAACATAGGCAGTAACCTCTTTGACATCAGCTGTAGCAACTTCTTACTAGATACATCTCCTGAGGCAAGGGAATCCAATGCAAAAATAAAGTATTGGGACTTCATCAAGATAAAAATTTTCTGCACAGAAAAGGAAATAACAAAACTAAAAGGCAATCTTCAGAATGGGAAAAGATAATATATCTAATAAATTGGTAGCATCCAATATCTTTAAAGAACTTATCAAACTCAAGATCTCAAGACCCAAAAAACAAATAATCCTGTTAAAAAAAATGGGCAGAATAAAGAAAGGAAGCAAGATGATGGAAGAGTAAAAGACCCTGTTTCAGCTGGTCCCTTGAATTTAGCTGTATATCTATCCATGAATTTTGAACACAATCAAAATCAGCCTGAGATGTAAGAATATAGATCTGGATCTCTACAAGAAGAAAAGTGACTGCTTTTTATAAGGTAAGATGTGCAGAGTCCTGAACCTATGGGGAGCTATTGGAAGATAAATAGAATGGGGAGCAAGCATCCATAAGTTGGCTCCTAGAATGTGATATAACACCAGAGTGCAAAATCAGAACCCTTAGAAATCTGCTATAGTGAGAGACATCCCTCTCTGAAAGGGGCTCTGGAAATAAAAAGGTGGAATTCTAGGTAGGGCATTGTGATCTCAGGAACCAAAGAGCCACAGAACAAATGGGGGTGACTGAACCATAGCGTGTCCTAGCAGTGATGCAGGTTATGGTGATTGAACTCAGGAGCAGACTCTCAGTTCAGATCACCATAAACCATGAGCCAGGCTGGTCAGCAATTGCTCTTTTACTCATCAGCTTGAAAAATACTGGAATCCATGAACAGGTGGAAAACCCAGCTTGATCCACACTGCGAGATTATAGTCCCTCTTCCTCTCCCCCACCCTATTTTTTTTAAATTTTATTCTTGTGTTTCATTTTGGCTTTACTTTTCTGTGGTGGCTTCTGAACACTCTGGATTTTGCTAGGGTGCATCTTGCTTGGTTTGCTGCTGATATTTTGGATTCTGCTTATTTGCCCAACCATCTTTCTCTGGACAGAATGACAAGAAGGAGGAACTCACATAAGAAAGAATCAGAGGCAGTGTTCTCAGTCATAGAGTTAATCAACATGGATATAAGTAAGATTGTGAGATAAAATTCAGGATAACAGTCATAAAGTCAATAAATAGACTTGAAAAAAGCATTAGTGACAACAGAAACTCTAAGGATAGAAATGGGATGTAATCAGGTCAAACTTAAAAATGCAAGGAATGACATGCTGTCTAAACTGGATACTCTACCAGCTAGGGTCAAAGAGGCAGAAGAGAGAATATGTGATCTATAACATAAGCTGACGGAAAGGAAGAAAACTGAGGAACAGAGAGAGAGGCAGCTAGTAGCACATGAAAAAAGGTTTGGAGAGAATAATGGTGTTATAAAATGTTCCAGTGTCAGAATTATTGGGATTCCCAAGGGGGCAGAGCGACAGAGAGGGCTAGAAGGTATATATGAGCAAATCATAGCTGAAAACTTGCCTAATCTGGGGAAGGAAACAAACACTTGTGTCCAAAAGGCAGAGAGGACCCATCCCCAATTCAATAAAACTAAATCAACACTGTGATATACAATAATGGATCTTGCAAATCTTACAGCCAAAGAAACTATTCTGAGAGTAGCTAGGGAAAGGAGGTTCCTTACATGTGGAGGGAAGAACATCAGAATAATATCAAACCTATCCACAGAAACCTGGCAAGCCAGAAGGTGCTCACAGGATATTCAGGGTAATAAATGAGAAGAACATGAAGCAAAGAATACTTTAACTAACAAGACTGTCATTCAGAACAGTCGGAGAGATAATGAGCTTCCACGACAGGCAGAAACTGAAAAGATATGTGACCACCAAGACAGCCCTGCAAGAAATATTAAGGGGAATTCTGTAAGTGAAGGGAGAACCCAAGAGTAACATAGACCAGAAAGTAACCGAGGCAATCTACAGAAACAGGGACTTTATAGGCAATACAATGATACTAAATTCATATCTTTCAATAGTTACTCTGAATATAAATGGACTGAATGTTCCCATCAAAAGACACAGGGTTGCAGATTGGATAAAAAACCAGAACTCATCCATATGTTGTCTAAAAGAGAATCATTCTGAACATAAAGATACCTCCAGATTGAAAGTGAGGGGATGGAGAAATATTTACCATGTCAATGAATCTCAAAAGTAAGGTAGGGTTGCAATCTTCCTTTCAGACAGATTAGATTTTAAACCAAAGACTGTAATAAGAGATGTAGAGGGACATTATATCATACTTAAAGTGTCTATCTTATAAGAAGATGTAACAATTTTAAATATCTATGTCCCAACATGGGAGCAGGCACTTATATAAGCCAACTAATAACCAAAATAAAGAAACATATGGATAATAATATATTACTAGTAAGATACCTCAAACTCCACTCTCAGCAATGGACAGATCATCTAAGCAGAAGATCAACAAAGAAATAATAGCTTTGAATGACACATTGAACCAGATGGACTTTGTAGATATTACAGAACATTCTATCCTAAAACAACAGGATACTCATTCTTCTTGAGGGGACATGGAACTTTCTCCAAGTAGACCATATACTGGGTCACAAATCAGGTTTCAATTGATACCAAAACACTGAGATTATTCCTTGCCTATTTTTAGACCATAATACTTTGAAGCTGGAACTCAACCACAAGAAGAAATTTGGAAGGAACTCAAACACTTGGAAGTTAAAGAGCATTCTTCTAAAGAATGAAAGTGTCTCAACTAATGAAGTGTTGAAAAATACAAAGAAAACTAATGATATACTATATGTTGGCTAACATAACATAATAATTAATAATAATAATAATAATAATAATAATAAAGAATGACTAGGACAACCAGGAAATTAAAGAAGCTAAAGAATCCATTGAAACCATGAAAATGAAAACAAATCAGATGAAAACATATGGGATGCTCCAAAGGCAGTCTTAAGAGGGAACTACATAGTAATCCAAGCCTCTCTCAAAAAATTAGATAAAGGCCAAATGTGCAAGCTAACATTACACCTAAAGGACCTGGAGAAAGAACAGCAAATATAGCCTAAACCAAGCAGGAAAAGAGAAACAGTAAAGATTAGAGTATAAATCAATTATATAGAAAGCAGAAGAGCAGTGGAACTGATCAACAAAACTAGAAGCTGATTCCTTAAATTATTAATAATATTGATAAACTGTGGACAGACTTATCCAAAAGAAAAGGGAAAGGACCCAAATTAATACAATCATGAATAAAAGGAGAGAGATCATGACTAACACCAAGGAAATAGAAACAATTGTTAGAACATATTACCAGCCACTATATGCTAACAAATTAGGCAATCTGGAAAAAATGATTGCATTCCTGGAAATTTATGAACTACCAAGACTGAAACAGGAAGAAATAGAAAACAAGAAAATTGAAACTAAACAAAGACCTCCCAAAAAATAGGAGTCCAGGGCCAGATGTTTCCCAGAGGGATTTACTAAATAGTTAAAGAAGAAATAATACCTATTCTACTGAAGCTGTCTCGAAAAAATAGAAATGGATGGAAAACTTCCAAACACATTCTATTAGCCTAGGATTACCCTGATCACAAAACCATGCAAAGACCCCATCAAAAAGGAGAATTAAAGACCAATTACCGTGATGAACATATATGCCAAAATACTCAACAAGATCCTAGCCAATAGGATCCTACAGTACATTAAAAGGATTAATCTCCATGACCAGGTGGGATTTATCCCTGGAAAGCAAAGGTGATTCAACATTCACAAATCAACCAGCATAATAGATCACATTAACAAAAGAAGCAACAAGAAGCATATGATCTTCTCAATTGATGCAGAAAAACCATTTGACACAATACAGCATCCTTTCTTGATTAAAACTCTTCAAAGTATAGGGATAGAGGGAACATATCTCAATATCATAAAATCCATCTATGAAAAACCCACAGTGAATATCATTCAAAATGGGGAAAAACTAAGCCTTTCCCTTAAGGTCAGGAACACAACAGGGATGTCCATTCTCACTACTATTGTTCAACATAGTAGTAGAAATCCTAGCCGCAGCAGTCAGAAAACAAAAAGAAATAAAAGGCATTCCAACTGGAAAAGAAGTCAAACTCTCTTTGCAGATGACATGATACTTTATGTGGAAAACCCAAAGACTCCACCCCCCAATTACTAGACTCATACAGCAATTAAGTAACGTGGCAGGATACAAAATCAATGCACAGAAATCAGTTGCATTTCTATACACTAAGAATGTGACAGAAGAAGTAGAAATTAAGGAATTGATTCCACTTACAATAGCATCAAAAACCATAAAATACCTAAGAATAAACCTAACCAAAGAGGGAAAGGATCTATACTCAAGAAATGACAGAACACTTATGAAAGAAATGGAGGAAGATACAAAGATGAAAAATCATTCCATGGTCATGGATTGGAAGATTAAACATTGTGAAAATGTTTATAGTGCCCAGAGTAATCTACACTTTCAATGTAATCCCTATCAAAATACCACTGAGATTTTTCACAGAGCTGGAACAATCTTAAAATTTGTATGGAACCAGAAAAGAAAACCAAAGCTGGTGATATCACAATGCCTGACTTCAGCTATATACCAAAGCCGTGATGATCAGGAAATCTTGGTATTGGCACAAAAACGGACACGTGGATCAGTGAAACAGAATAGAGACCCCAGAAATGCACCCTCAACTCTACAGTCAACTAATCTTTGACATATCAGGAAAGAATATCCAGTTGAAAAATGAGTCTCGGAAGCCTGGGTGGCTCAGTGGGTTAAAGCCTCTACCTTTGGCTCAAGTCACTGATCTCAGGGTCCTGGGATCAAGGCCCACATTAGGCTTCCTGCTCAGCGGGGAGCCTCCTTCCTCCTCTCTCCCTGTCTGCCTCTCTGCCTACTTGTAATCTCTCTCTCTGTCAAATAAATAAATAAAATCTTCTAAAAAAAAAGAAAAAAAGAGTCTCTTCAGTAAATGGTGCTGGGAATATTAGACAACTACATGCAGGAGAATGAACCTGGACCATTCTCTTATACCACACACAAAGATAAACTCAAAATGCATGAACAACCTCAATGTGAGACAGGAATCCATCAAAATCCTAGAGAAGAACAGAGGCAGTAACCTCTTTACCATTGGCCACAGCAACTTCTTTCAAGACACATCTCTAAGGGCAAGGAAAGCAAAAGCAAAAATGAAATTTTGGAACTTCATCAAGATAAAAACTTCTGCACAGCAAAGGAAAATGCCAACCAAATTAAGAGGCAACCCATGGAATGGGAGAAGATATTTTCAAATGAGATTACACTTAAAGGGCTTATTTGTGGTCTATAAATTACTTCTGAAACTCAACACCCCAAAAAACAAATAACCCAGCCAAGAAATGGGCAGAAGACATGAACGGACACTTCTCCAAAGACATATGAATGGCTAACAGACACATAAAAATATGTTCAACATCATTAGCCATCAGGGAAATATAAATCAAGATCACAATGAGATACCACCTTACATCAGTTAGAATGACAAAGGTTAACAAGGTAGGAAACAACAAGTGTTGGTGAGGATGTGGAAAAAGGGGAACCATCTTACACTGTTGGTGGGAATGCAAGGTGGTACAGCCACTCTGGAAAACTGTATGGATTTTTTGTAAGATGTAAAAAATAGAGCTACCCTACAACCCAGCAATTACGCTACTAGATATTTACCCCACAGATAAAGATGTAGTGAAAAGAAGGGGCACATGCACCCCAATGTTCACAGAAGCAATGTCTACAATAGCCATACTGTGGAAGAAGCCGAGATGCCCTTCAACAGATGAATGGATATAGATATGGTTCATATATACAATGGACTATAACTCAGCCATCAGAAAGAATGAATACCTACCATTTGCATTGAAATGGATGGAATTGGAGGGGATTATGCTGAGTGAAATAACTGAAGCAGAGAAAGACAATTAACAAATGTTTTCACTCATAAGTGGAATATGAGCAATAGCACAGAGGACCATAAGGGAAGAGAGGAAAAATTGAATAGGAGGAAATCAGAGAGGGAGACAAACCATGAGAGACTCTGGGCTTTGGGAAACAAATTGAGAATTACAGAAGGGAGGGGGTGGGGGAATGGGGTAACTTGGTGATGGGTATTAAGGAGAGCATGTGTTGTAATTAGCACTTGGTGTTATATGCAACTAAGGAATCATTGAACACTACATCAAAAACTAATTATGCACTATATGTTGGCTAATTGAACATCATCATCATCATCATCATCAAAATGGGCAGAATATGTGAATAGACATTATTCAAAAGAAGACATAGAGATATCTAATAGAGGAAAATATGCTCAACATCAGTCATCAATAGGAAAATACAAATCAAAACCATGAGAAACAATACCACATCTGTCAGAATGGATAAAATTAACAAAAGAAACAACATAATTTGGCAAGGATGCAGTAGCCTAATTGTAGAAGAAGCCAAAATGTCCATCTACTGATAAATAGGTAAAGAAGTGGTATATAAATACATAGGAATATTAAACATCCATCAAAAAGAATGAAATCTTTCCATTAGCAATGACATGTTTGAATGTAGACTACTATGGGAAGAAAAATAAATCAGTCAGAGAAAGACAAATATCATGTGATTTCACTCACATGTAGAATTTAAGAGTCAAAAGAAATAAACATACGGGTAAAAAGAAAGACAAATCAAACAGACTCTTAACCGTAGCAAAAAACTGAGTTTGCTGGATTGGAAATGGGAATGGGGATGGGTTAAATGGGTGATGGGTATTAAGAAGGGCACTTGTAACAAGAACTGGATGTTGTATATAATTCATGAATCCCTAATTCTACACCTGAGACTTAATAAACGAATGAATGGATTAATTAATGAATAAAAAAATAAATACCAATCAGAAAACATAAACTACTAAAAGTACAGGGCAAACTGAAAATTTAGTTATTTTTATCCCTCCTTTGAAATTTTTAATCCCTTTTGTAATGCCCCTTCAACTATTCAGATGTCAATTAATTCAAATTCATTATACAGATAATGACTCTGATCATTTATTTTTTAAATATTGGCAAATGGCATAATGCTTTCTAATAAATCAGTATTATTTTTACATGTAAAACCAACTATTCAACTAATTAAAGAAAGTTTTGGGGGCGCCTGGGTGGCTCAGTGGGTTAAAGCCTCTGCCTTTGGCTCAGGTCATGATCTCAGGGTCGTGGGATCGAGGCCCATATCGGGCTCCCTGCTGGGTGGGGAGCCTGCTTCCCCCTCTCTCTCTGCCTGCCTCTGCCTCCTTGTGATCTCTCTCTCTGTCAAATAAATAAATAAAATCTTTAAAAAAAATAAAGTTTTGGACCAGGAAGTTATAAGTCAACTTATTCTTTGAATAAAGAAATTAAAATCAAAGTATCTGTTTCCTTATTTGAAATATCCTTATAAGTTCGTTTTTTTAACATTTTGTTAGAATCTTTTTAAAAATACTTATTTGTTTGTTTGTTTATTTAACAGAGCAAGAGATCACATCAGATAATTTTGATAATGCTTGTAAGATACACACATATTAATTTTTTGAACTATGTACTTCATAATTCTTGTTTTGTTTTTCTTAAAGGGCAAAGCATTTATCTTCTACCCGGAAATTCAGGATGTGTTTCATTTGTTGTTGTTGTTGTTGTTGTTGTTATGATTAACCCATGTTGAAGGGAAAAGTGCATGTTGTATGGTAATGTAAACAAACTATTATCATGGAAGGATCTCAGGTCAGAATTTTTCCAAAACTTAATCTGGGAACTTTTGAGGGTTATTTTCATCTTTAAGGGTTATGTTGTGGAAAGCCTCAAAATGTCAAGTGAAGTTAAAGAAGTCTCAATAGTTTATTTTTGCTTGCATCTGGAGACTTATCTAGTAATAACTTGCAACAGCCAATGTCAAAGAGGTTACTGCTTATGTACTTTTCTGCGATTTTTATGGTTTCAGGTCTCACAGTTAGGTCCTTAAGACACTCTGAATTTATTTTTGTGCGTGGTGTAATAAACTAATCCAGTTCCATTCTTTCCCCTATTTCTGTTCAGTTTTTCCCAGCACCATTTGTTGAAAAGACAGCCTTTTTCCCATTGGATATTATTTACTGTTTTGTTGAAGACTGACTGACCACATAGTTGTGGGTTCATTTCTGGGTTTTTTATTCCTATCTACTGATCTATGTGTCTATTTTTGTGCAAGTATCATGCTATTTTGATGATTACAATGTGTTAATATAATGTGAGGTTTGGAATTATAATGCCTTCAGGTTTCCTTTTCTTTTTCAAGGTTGCTTTGGGTATTCAGGGTGTTTTGTGGTTCCATATAAATTTTAAGATTGTTTAATTCTGTGACGAAAGCTGTTAATATTTTGATAGTAATTACATTACATATTTAGATTGCATTTTGAAATATACATATTTTACAATATTTTTTCTTTCAATCCATGAGCATGGCAAGTCTTTCCATTTCCTTCTGTCATCTTCAATTTCCATCATCAGTGATTTATAGTTCAGATAATTCAGGTCTTGAACCTCTTTGGTTAGGTTTACCATTAGCTATCTTATTGTTTTTGGTGCATTTGTAAATGGGATTGACTCCTTAATATATTTTTCTGCTGCTTCAATATTGGTATATAAAAATGCAACAGATGGGGTGCCTTGGTGGCTCAGTCATTAAGCGTCTGCCTTTGGCTCAGGTCATGATCCCAGGGTCGTGGGGTTGAGCCCAGCATCGGGCTCCCTGCTCTGGGAAAACCTGCTTCTCCCTCTCCCACTGCCCCTGCTGGTGTTCCCTCTCTTGCTGTTTCTCTTTCTGTCAAATAAATAAATAAAATCTTTAAAAAAATGCAACTGATTTCTGTACATTGATTTTGTGCCTGCAACTTTACTGAATTTGTATAATAGTTTCAGAAGATTTTGGTGGAGTCTTCAGGTCTTCTATATAGAGTATCATGTCGAATGCAAATAGCGAAAGTTTGACTTCTTCTTTGGTGATTTTGATACCTTTTGTGTGTGTGTGTGTGTGTGTGTGTGTGTGTGTGTGTGTGTGTGTGCATTGTCTGACTGTTGTGGCTAACATTTCCAGTACTATGTTAAATAACAGTGATGAGAGAAACATCTGTATTTCTTACCTGACCATAGAGGAAAAGCTCTCAGTTTTTCCCCATTTAGATGATATTAGCTGTGGGTTTTTCATGTACGGCCTTTAAAATGTTGAGGTAAATCCCCTTCATTCCTACTTTTTTGATTATTTTTATCATGAATGGATGTTGTATTTTATCAAACTCCTTTTCTGTATCTATTGAAATGATTATATGGTTCTTATCCTTTCTTTTATTAATGGAGTTTTTTCACATTAATCGATTTATATTGAACCACCCTTGTAACCCAGGAATAAATCCCACTGATCATGGTGAATGATTTTTTAAGAGAATTTATATATTCATTTGAGAAAGAGTAAGAAAGGGAGAGAACACACAAGTGGGGGGAGAGGCAGAGGAGGAGAGAATCTCAAGCAGACTCCCTGCTGAGCATGGAACCTGATGGAGGGCTTGATCCCAGGACTCAGAGATCATGATCCAAGCCAAAGTCAGACTGTTAACTGACTGAGACACCCAAACAACCCTCATGAATGATTTTTTTAAGTGTATTGCTGAATTTGGTTTGCTAGAATTTTAATGAATCTATATGCATCTATGTTCATCAGGGATATTGGCAGGTAGTTATGGCTTTTAATGGAGTCTAGGGTTTTTGGTATCAGGCCTGGCATCATAGAATGAGTTTGGAAGTTTTCCTTCCAATTCTATTTCTTTGGAATATTTTGATTAGAACACATGTTATCTCTTTTTCAAATGTTTATAGAATTCATCTGTGAAGCTATCTGGCCCTGGGATTCTGTTTTTTGGCAGGTCTTTTGTTTGTTTGTTTGTTTGTTTTTTCATTACTGATACAATTCATTTGTTGTTTATCAGTATAAGTTTTCTATTTCTTCCAATTTTCATTTTGGTAGTTTATATGTTTCTAGGACATTTTTGTTTATATCTTTCTAGGACCATTTCTTCTAGGGCCAAAACATTGTTTCTATGTTTCTAGGACCATTTCTTCATGATTCTGCAAATTTTTTTTGCATATAGTTGTTCATAACTTTCTTTTAGAATGGCTTGTATTTCTGTGGTATTGGTTGTTATTTCTCCTCTCTCATTTGTGATTTTATTTATTTGGTCCTTTCTCTTTTCTTTTTGATAAGTCTGGCTAGAGGTTTATCAATTCTATTGATTTTTTTTCAAAGAAACAGCTCCTGATTGTACTGATCTGTTCCTTTACGTTCTATATCATTTATTTCTGCTAAAATATTTATGATTTCCTTCATTCTGTTGGCTTTAGGTTTCATGTTTTATTATTTTATTTTTATTGTGTTATGTTAGCCACCACACATCATTAGCTTTTTCTGTAGTGTTCCAAGACTCATTGTTTATGTATAACACATAATGTTCCATGCAGCACATACCCTTCTTAATATCAACTACCTGGCTCACAGATCCCTCTACCCACTCCCCTCTAAAACCCTCAGCCTGTTTCTAGGAGTCCATAGTCTCTCATGTTTCATCTCCCCCTCCGATTTTCCCTACATCGTCTTTACCCATTCATCTGTTGAAGGGTATCTTGGCTCTTTCCACAGTTAGCTATTGCAGACATTGCTGGAATGAGGATCAGGATGCATAAGACCTTCTTTTCACTACATTTGTATCTTAGGGGTAACTACCCAATAGTGCAATTGCCAGGTCATAGAGTAGCTCTATTTTAATTTTTTGAGGAACATCCAGACTGTTTTCCAAAGTGGCTGCACCAACTTGCATTCCCACCACCAGTGTAAAAGGGTTCCCCTTTCTCCACATCCTCTCCAACAGTTTTTGCTTCTTGCCTTGTTAATCTTTGCCATTCTACCTGGTGTGAGGTGGTATCTCAATGTGGTTTTGATTTAAATTTCCCTGACGGCTAATGATGGTGAACATTTTTTCATGTGTCTGTTAGCCATTTGTATGTCTTCATTTGAGAAGTATCTGTTTGTGACTTCTGCCCATTTTTTGACCTGATTATCTGTCTTTTAGGTGTTGAGTTTGAGAACTTCTTTATAGATCTTAGATATCAGCCCTTTGTCTGTAGTGTCATTTGTGAATATCTTCTCCCATTCCGTGGGTTGCCTCTTTGTTTTGTTGACTGTTTCATTTGCTGTGCAGAAGCTTTTTATCTTGATGAAGTTCCAAAAGTTCATTTTTGCTTTTGTTTCCCTTGCCTTCGAAGGTGTGTCTTGAAAGAAATTGCTGTGGCTGATGGTAAAGAGGTTATTGCCTATGTTCTTCACTAGGATTTTTATGGATTCCTGTTTCACATTGAGGTCTTTCATCCATTTTGAGTTTATCTTTGTGTATGGTGTAAGGGAATGGTCATGTTTCATTCTTCTATATATAGTTGTCCAATTTTCCCAGCACCATTTGTTGAAGAGACTGTCTTTTTTCAACTGGATATTTTTTTCTGCTTTGTCAAAGATTATTTAACCACAGTATTGAGGGTCCATATCTGGGGTCTCTACTCTGTTCCATTAGTGTATGTGTCCGTTTTTGTGTAAGTAACATGCTCTTTTGGTGGCCAGAGCTTTGTAATATACCTTGAAATCAGGCAAGGTAATGCCCCCAGCTTTGTTTTTCTTTTTCAATGTTTCCTTGGCAATTTGGGGTCTTTTCTGGTTCCATACACATTTTATGATTGCTTGTTCCAGCACTTTGAAAAATGCATATGGCATTTTTTTCTTTTCTTTTCTTTTCTTTTTTTTTTTTTTTTGCCTATGGTATTTTGATCAGGACGGTGTTGAAAGTGTGAAAGTATAGATTGCTTAGGGCAGGATAGAATTTTAACAATGTTTATTCTTGTGATCCATGTGTATAGACTGATTTTCCATCTATGAGTGTTCTGTAGTTCCTCAAGTATAGATGTTTTACCTTTTTGGTTAGGTTTATTACAAGGTATCTGATAGGTTTTGCTGCTATTGTAAATGGAATTAATTCTCTAATTGTCCTTTCTACAGTTTCATTGTAAGTGTATAGGAAAGGAACTGGTTTCTGTGTATTGTTTTGTATCCTACCACATTCCTGAATTGCTATATGAGTTCTGGTAGTTTGGGGGTGGAGTATTTTGGGTTTTCCACATAAAGGATAATGTCATCTCTGAAGAGAGAGAGTTTGACTTCTTCTTTGCCAATTCGAATATCTTTTATTTCATTTTGTTGTCTGATTGCTTTTGCTAGCACTTCTAGCACTATGTTGAACAATAGTGGTCAAAGTGGACATCCTTGTCTTGTTCCTGATCTCAATGGGAAGGCTGTCAAATTTCCCCCATTGAGAATGATATTCATTGTGGATTTTTCATATATAGATTTTATGAAGTTCAGGAATCTTCCCTCTATCCCTATACTCTGAAGAGTTTTAATCAGGAAAGGATGCTGTATTTTGTCAAATGCTTTTTTCTGCGTCCACTGAGAGGACCATGTGGTTCTTCTCTCTTCTCTTATTGATTTGTTCTATCACATTGATTGATTTGCAAATGTTGAACCACCCTTGCTTCATGGGAATGAATCCTTCCTGGTCATGGTGGATAATCATTTTAATGTACTGTTGGATCTTCTAAGGTATGATTTTGCTGAGAATCTTGGCATCCTTATTCATCAGGACTATTGGTCTGAAATTCTTTTTTGATGGGGTCTTTGCCTTGTTTGGGGATCAAGGTAATGCTGGCTTCATAGAAACAATGTGGAAGTTTTCCTTCTGCTTCTATTTTTTGAAACTGCTTCAGGAGATTAGGAATAATTTCTTCTTTGAATGTTTGGTAGAATTCCCCTGGGAATCCATTAAGTTCTGGACGTTTGTTTTTTGAGAGGTTTTTGATCACTGCTTCAATCTCGTTACTAGTTATCGGTCTATTCAGGTTGTCAATTTCTTCCTGCTGCGGTCTTGGAAGTTTATAGGTTTCCAGGAATGCATCCATTTCATCTAGGTTGCTTAACTTATTGGCATATAGTTGTTGATAATAATTTCTGAATATTGTTTTTATTTCCTTGGTGTTAGTTGTGATGTCTCCCCTTTCATTTATAATTTCATTAATTTGGGTCCTCTCTCTTTTATTTTGGATTAGTATGGCCAGTGGTTTATCAATCTTATTAATTCTTTCAAAGAACCAGCTTCCAGTTCTATTGATGTGTTCTACTGTATCTCTGGTTTCTAATTCATTGATCTCTGCTCTAATCTTAATTATATCCCTTCTTGTGTGTGGGGTAGGCTTAATTTCTTGCTGATTCTCCAGTTCTTTTTAGGTGTAAAGAGAGTTTGTGTATTCCGGATTTTTCTATTTTTTTGAGTGAGAATTGAATGGCTATGTATTTCCCCCTTAAGACTGCCTTTGCCGTATGACATAGGTTTTGGACAGATGTGTCTTCATTCTCATTGGTTTCCATGAATTGTTTAAATTCTTCTTTGATTTCCTGTTTAATCCAAACATTCTTGTGTAGCATGGTCTTTAGTTTCTAAGTGTTTCTAAGTGTTTAAATTTCTTCCATACTTTTTCTTGTGATTGGATTTCAGTTTCAAAGCATTGTAGTCTCAGAATATGCAGGGAATAATCTCAATCTTTTTGTATCAGTTGAGACCTGATTTATGACCCAATATGTGGTCCATTCTGGAGAAATTTCCCTGGGCCCTCAAGAAGAGTGTTTATTCTGTTGTTTTAGGGTGGAATCTTCTGTATGTATCTATGAAATCCATCTGGTCCAATGTGTAATTTAAAGATCTTGTTTCTTTGTTGATTTTCTGCTTAGGTGATCTGTCTATTGCTGAGAGTGGCATGTTAAGGTCCCCTACAATTAACGTATTCTTTTCAATAGGACTATTTTGATTAACAGTTGGCCTATGTAGTTGGTTCCTCCCATGTTGGGGGCAAAAATATTTACAATTGTTAGATCTTCTTTTTGGATAGACCCTTTAAGAATGATGTAGTGTCCTTCTGTATGTCTGACTACAGTGTTTAGTTTAAAACCTAATTTGTCTGATATAAGAATCACTACCCTAGCTTTCTTTTGAGGCCTATTGGCATGAAAAATGGTTCTCCATCCCTTCACTTTCAATCTGGATGTATCTTTATGTTCAAATTGAGTCTCTCATAGACAGCATATGGATGGGTCCTGTCTTATTATCCAATCTACAGCCCTGTGCCATTTCATGGGAGCATTTAGGCTATTCACATTGAGAGTGATTATTGAAAGATATGTTTTTATTTTCATCATGTTGCCTGAAAAGTCCTTGTTTCTATACATTGTGTATCTTCTAGTCTTCTGTCTTTCTCTACCCCCTCAATGGTCCCAATAATTCTGACATTGGAATGTTTCATGGCATCATTTATTTCCCTAATTCTGTTTTCATGGCTTCTGGGGTGTTTGTTCCAGGTCTCCTCCTGATCTTGCTTTTCTATCAATTTGTCTACTTGATCACTAATTTTATGTTCTGCCTTGGTTACCCTAGCTGTTAGAGCACATAGATTAGATTGGATCTCATTGATAGCATTTTTAAATTCTGCCAGATGAGCTCCCACTTCTGCCTTTAGAGATTGTATGTTATCACTAATGGTTTTCTCCAGCCTCGCCATAGTCTGAATAACTGCTACCCTGAACTCTATTTCTGACATCTTGTTTATATCCACATCCAATAGTTCTATGGCAGTGGTCACGGTCTCTGAATTTTTCCTCTTTTGGGTATTCCTCCTCCTAGTCATTTTGGAGAGAGGTGGTTGAGGGGATGTATAGCTGAGAGTATTGACCACAATCCAGGTAAGTTGCACCCTGGAAAGTTTCAGAGCAATTGGAAGTCACCACCAATAGGAAAAAAAATGAAAAAAAAATAGCCAAAATGAGCCCCAAGAGTAAGATTTATAAAGTACAAAAGCAAGAATGAAAAACCAAAAAGAGCAACAAAAGAAAAAGAAGAAAAACTCTGTCAAAATGAACCCCAAGAAAAAGATTTATACAGTACAAAAACAAAAACAGACAAACAGAAAGACTGACAAAAGAAAAAGAAAAAAATACTATCAATCTGCAGGTGTCTTTAGAACTCAAATGAGTCTCTTGTAGGCAATATATAGATAGGTCTTGATGGGAGCTCAATCTCATGACCCATTAGATCATGACCTGAGCCAAAACCAAGAGTTGGATGCTTAACCAACTGAGCCACCCAGGCACCCCAACAATAAGACATACTGTATTTAAATTGCAAAATACAGTGATAAAGAAAAATTCTTAAAAGTAATGAGATAAAAGAAGTCCTTAACTTACAAGGGAGACCCATAAGGCAACATGTAGTTTTTTTTCAAAAGAAACTTGTCAAGTCAGAAAGGAGTGGCATGATATATTCAATGTACTGAATGGGAAAAACATGTAGCCAAGAATACTCTATCCAGTAAGGCTATTATTCAGAATAGAAGGAGAGAGAAAAAGTTTTCCAGAGAGGGGTGCGTAGGTGGCTCAGTTAAGTGTCTGCCTTTAGCTCACGTCATGATCCCAGAAACCTGGGATTGAACCCCACATCAGGCTCCTTGCACAGCAGGGAGTCTGCTTCTTCATCTCCCTCCCCTTCTTCCTCTTCTCCTCCCTGTTTGTGCTCTCTCTCTATCTCTCAAATAAATAAATAAAATCTTTAAAAAAAGGGTTTCCCAGACAAACAAAAACTAAAGGAATTCATGATCATGAAACCAGCCCTACAAGAAATATTAAAGTGTACTCTTTGGGTGGAAAGAAGAAACCAAAAGCGACAAAGAAAAAAGAAGAATAGAGAAAATCTCCAGAAACATTGACACAACTAGTAAACTGGCACTAAATAAAAATCTACCAATAATTTCTCTGAAAGTAAATGCACTAAATGTTGCAATATAAAGAAATATGGTGTCAGGATGGATTTAAAAAAAAGAACCATCTATATGGTGCCTACAAGACACTCATTTTAGACCTAGATACACTTGCACATTGAAAGTGAGGAGATGGAGAAAAATTTATCTTGCAAATGGACATCAAAAGAAAACTGTAATACTAATACTTATAGCAAAAAATAGATTTTAAATCAATAACTGTAACAAGAGATGAAGAAGAGTACTATATCATAATAAAGGGGACTACCAACAAGATCTAACAATTTTATGCATTTATGCCCTGAACATGGGAACACCCAAATATATAAAACAATATATAAAACAGTTAATAACAGGAGCGCCTGGGTAGCTCAATCAGTTAAGCATCTGCCTTCAGCTCAGGTCATGATCTCAGGGTCCTGGGATTGAGCCCAGCATCAGGCTCCTTGCTCAACAGGGAGCCTGTTTCTCCCTCTCACTCTGCCATTCCCCCTACCTGTGCTCTCTGCTCTCTCTTTTTGTCAGATAAATAAGTAAAATCTTTAAAAAATAACAAACAAAAAGGAATCATTGATAATAACACACTAATAGTAAGGGACTTTAACTCCTCAGTTATATCAATGGACAGATCATCAATGCAGAAATAAACAAGGAAATAATGGCTTTGAATGACACACTGAAGCAGATTGACTTAACAGATATATTCAGAATATTGCATCCTAAAGTAACAGAATACACATTATTTTCAAGAGCACATGGGACATTCTCTAGAATACATCACATACTTGTTCACAAATCAGACTTCAAAAAGAACACAAAGATTTAAATAATACCATGTATCTTTTCTAACCACAACATTCTGAAACTAGACGTCAACCACAAGAAAAAGTTTGGAAAGACCACAAATAAATGGAGGTTAAACAACGTGCTACTAAAGCATAAATGAGTCAATACGGAAGTCAAAAAAATTAGAACAAACAAATAAACAAACATACATGGAAACAAATGAAAATGAAAACACAATGGCCCAAAACTTTTGGGATATAGCAGAAGCTATCTTACGAGGGAAGTATTTACCAATATAGGCCTACCTTAAGAAGCAAGAAAAATAAACAACCTAACCTTACACCTAAAGGAGGTTGGAAAAGAACAATAAATGAAACCTAACTCTAACAGAAGGGAAATACTCAACATTAGACCAGACATAAATTATATGGAAACTAAAAACAAACAAACAAACAAAAAACACATTAGAACAGATCACTGAGACCAGGAGCTCCTTGTTTGACAAAATTTATAAAATTGATAAACCCTTAACCAGACTAATAAAAAGAAAAATAAAAGGACTCCAATAAATTTAATCGCAAATGAAAGAGGAAAAATACAAACACAACAGAAATACAAGCAAGTATTTTAAAAATGTTATGTATAACTATATGCCAACAAATTGGCATAATGTACAACTGGAAACAAATGGGTAAATTACTATAAACATATAAACTACCAAAAAACATAAAGAAAAAGAAAACTTGAACAGACTGATTACCAGCAATTGAATCAGTAATAGAAAATCTAACAACAAACAAAAGTCCAGGATCCAATGGCTTCACATGGGAATTCTACAAAATATTTAAAGAAGAGATAATACCTATTCTTCTCAAAATACTCCAAAAATTAGAAAAGAAAGGAAAATTCCCTAATTCATTCTCAGGCCAACAATACTGTGATACCAAAACCAGACAAATACTCCATTAAAAAAGAGAACTACAGGTCAATATCTCTGATGAACATGGATGTGAAAATTCTCAATAAAATACTAGCACATCAAATTCAATAGTACACTAACAAAAATCATTCATCATGATCAAGTGGAATTTATTTCTGTGCTGCAAGTTTGGTTCAATAGTCACATATCAATCTGTGATAAACTACATTGATAAAAGAAAGGATAAGAACCATATGATCATTCAAATATTGCAGAAAATGCATTTGACAAAATACAACATCCATTCATGATAAAGACCCTCAACAAAGTAGGGTTAGAGGGAACATACTTCAAAATAGTAAAGACCAAACGTGAAAAATTCACAGCTAATGTTACCCACCATAGGGAAAAAACTGACAGCTTTTCCTCTAAGGTCACAAGCAAGACAGAGATGTCCATCCTCACCACTATGTTACTTAATACAGTATTGGAAGTCCTTGCCACAACAACCAGAAAGCACAAAGAAATAAAGGACATCCAAATCAGCAAGGGAGAAGAAAAAATAATTGCTAGAACTGATAAACAAATTCTGTAAAGTTGCAGGAAAAAAATTAAAATACAGAAATCTGTTGCATTTCTTCACACCAATAATGTAGCAGAAAGATAAGTCATGAAATCAATTCTATATATAATTGCATCAAAGCCAATAAAATACCTAAGAATTAACCTCACCAAAGAGGTAAAAGGTTTGTATTCTGAAAACTATAAAACATTGATCAAAGAAATTAAAGATGGCACAAACAAATGGAAAAATATACCATGCTCTTGTATTGGAAGAAAAAATATTGTTAAAATGTCTGTACTTTCCAAAGTGCTCTACATATTTAATGCAGTCCCTACCAAAATACCACCAGCACTTTACTAGAGCTAGAACAAACAATCTTAAAATTTGTATGGAAAAATGAAAACCCCAAATAGCCAAAATAGTCTTGAAAAAGAAAAGCGAAGGTGGAGGCATCAAAATTCACACTTCAAGTTGTATTACAAAGCTGTAATGACCAGTACGGTACTGCCACAAAAACAGACATAGATCAATGGAACCTAATAGAAAACCCAGAAATGGTCCCACAACTACATGGCCAATTAATCTTTGACAAAGCGGGAAAGAATATCCAATGGGAAAAATACAATCTATTCAACAAATAGTGTTGGTAAACTGGACAGCAACATGTACAAGAATGAAACTAGACCACTGTTTTACACCATACACAAAAATAAATTCAAAATGAATGAAAGACCTAACTGTGAGACAGGACACCATCAAAATCCTAGAGGAGAACACAGACAAAAACCTCTTTGAGAGCGGTTGTAGCAACTTCTTGTTAGTTATGTCTCCTGAGGCAAGGGAAATGAAAGTATAAACAACCCATTGAGACTACCTAAAAATAAAAAGCTTCTTCACAGCAAAGGAAACAATCAGCAAAACTAAAAACAAATTTGGGGATGGGAGAAGATATTTGCAAGGGACATATCTGATAAAGGATTAGTATCCAAAATCTGTAAAAACTTATAACACTTAACACCCAAAAAAACAAATAATCCAATTAAAAAGTGGACAAGGAGACATGAATAGATATTTTTTCCAAGGAAGAAATACAGATGTGCCAGTAGACACAGGAGAAGGTGCTCAATATCACTTATCATCAGAGAAATGCAAATCAAAATTTCAATGAGATATCACCCTATACATGTCAGAATGGCTAAAATCAATAAGAAACAACAGGTGTTCACAAAGATTTGGAGAAAGTGGAACCCTCTTGCCCTGCTTGTGGGAATTCAAACTGGTAAATCCACTCTGGAAAATAGTAGGAGGTTGTTCGCAATGTTAAAAATATAACAACACTACAATCCAGCTATTATTCTACTAGGTGTCTATAAAAGGAATACAAAAATAGTCATTCAATGGGATTCATGTACCCTGTTGTTTATAGTATCATTATTTACAAGGAGCAAATTATACAAAATTATACAAAATGGCCCAAGTGGCCATCGACTGATGAACAGATAAAAAAGTGTGGTCTATATACATATATGGTGGTATATATGGCTTAATAACCATACATACATATATATATATATATATATATATATATATATATATTCAACATTTATTTACTTACTTACTTACTGAAATATTACTCAGCCATGAAAAAGGATAAAATCTTGCCATTTGCAATGATGTGAATGGAGCTAGAGAGTGTTATCCTAAGTGAAATAAGTCAGCCAGAGAAAAGCAAATATCATACAATTTCAGTCATAAGTGAAATTTAATAAACAAAACAAATGAGCAAAGGAGGGGAAAAAAAGGAGAGAGACAACTGATGAAACAGTCTCTTAACTATAGAGAACAAACTGATGGTTACCAGAAGACAGGTGGGTGTGGGGGATGCCTTAAACAGGTGATGGAGATTAAGAAGGGCATTTGTTGCGATGAGTACTAGGTGTTGTATGGAAGTGTTGTACTGTTGTACACCGAAACCAACATTACAATATATCTTAACTATCTGGAATTTAAATTAAAAACATAAAAGAAAGTAATCAAAATCCCAAAAGAAGAAATAAAGTTATTCTCTTAAATCTTAAAAAAAAAAATTCAGAGGCATACACTTGTTTCAAATGGGAAATATGTATTTTGCTATATCCATGGTAAATTCTCCCTTCAGTTTTAATATACCTAAGCAAGAAAATTAACTTAAGAGTATTGATACAGAGGAGCTACAATTGAAATAATACTTTTTGAGATGACTTGGTGGCTCAGTTGGTTAAACTTCAGCTCGGGTCATGATCCCAGATTCCTGGCATCAAGTCTTACATTTGGCTCCTTGCTCAATGGGGAGCCTGCTTCTCCCTCTTCCTACTGCTCCCCCCACTCCCCTGCTTGTCCTCTCTCTTACAAAAAAAGAAATATATATATATATATATATATATATATATATATATATATGTATATATATGTATATATATATTCTTAAAAAAAATAAATGATACTCTTTTACTTTGAAACTTCAAAATATCTTCACTGAATCATGCAGTTCTCTATTACTGAGTGTATACATTACTCTTTTTCCAGAAAACTAGGAAGATTGATGTACCCACCTTTAGCTTATACCTTCACTGACCCAATTTTTTTTAAAGATTTTATTTATTTATTTGACAGAGAGAGAGAGATAGAGGAGGAAGCAGGCTCCCAGTTGAGCAGGGAGACCAATGCAGGCCTCGATCCCAGGATCATGACCTGAGCCGAAGGCAGAGGCTTTAAATGACCTGAGCCGAAGGCAGAGGCTTTAACCTACTGAGCCACCCAGGCTCCCCGACCCAACTTTTTGATTGAACATTGTAATGTAACTCAGAGCACTTCTTTCTACTTTCTACTCTTTGTTTTTTATTAATGTCAGCAAAAATCTTGAAATTATTAATAAAAAGTTAGTTTGTGTGTATATTTTTTAATTGAAATTGTCATTTTTTTAAAGACTTTTTTTTCAGAGAGAGAGAAAACAGAGAAATAATCTTAAGCAGGCTCCATACCCAGCACAGAGCTGGCACAGGGCTCAATCTCACCACCCTGAGATAATAACCTGAGCTGAAATCAAGAGTTGAGCACTCAGCAATCAACTGAGCCACAGTTGCCCCTGTGTGTACATTTTTTTAAAAGATTTTATTTATTTATTTGACACAGAGAGAGAGAGAGAGATCAGAAGTAGGCAGAGTGGCAGGCAGAGAGAGAGAGGAGGAAGCAGGCTCCCTGCTTAGCAGAGAGCCCGATGCAGGCCTCGATCCCAGGACCCTGAGATCATGACCTGAGCTGAAGGCAGAGGCTTTAACCCACTGAGCCACCCAGGTGCCCTCTGTGTGCATTTTTAATGTAAGTTTCTCTGCCTAGGAAGAATGCTCCTTAGTATCTATTTGTGTGATCATACACAGGAGCTGATATTGAAATATTAATGATAAAGTTGCAATGATTTTAATGGTAGGAATTTAAATATAAATGAAAGTAGTGGTCTGAATAACTTCCATCATATTTTGAACAGAGTTATTATAAATTAGGGTCACCTTGTAAAAAGTAATAAAGAAGACTTGTTGGCTCCAATGTTTATTGAGGCACAACATAAATGAGTATAGCTCTAAAAAAACAAAGACATGTCATTATTTTTTAAAAACTACTAAATAAAACTAGAATAGAATGAATGCATCAATAAAGAAATGATATGCAGTGACTTATGAAAAACAGTATATTCTTTTCCCATCTTCCATGATGAGAACTTTCTAGTTTCTTGGTGAGATTTTATGTCATTTTCCATTTTTTATTTTCTTTCATCACTTCTCTGAAACAACTGAGCATTAAAAAAAATCCAGTTTCTAAGAACTAAACATTTGTTAAAACTATAAAAACTGGACATATTTGTTGGTGAAAGTATGTTGCACCAGAGAAAATGTTTACAGCCAATATATGTTGCCCCAGATGTGGCAACTTATTGACTCCTAAAAATTTTCCTTTGTTACTTTCTTTTGAACTCAAGAAGGCTTTGCTTTTTAAATTGTAGCTTTTATTGAGATAATTCTAGATTTACATGAAGTTGTAAGGAATAATACAGAGAGATTCCCTGTATCCTTTACTTATGATCTCCTAATTTTGCAACAGTTTAATATTATATTAAAATCATGATATCAACATTGTTACAATCCACCAACTTCATTTTGATTTTACTAGATTTAAATACACTCATTTGGGTGTGTGTATTAACTTCTGTACAACCTTACCATGTGCATATATTTATGTACCCACCAACACAGCCAAGACACCAAACAGTTTCATCACCAAAACCTTCCCTCCTATTGCCTTTTCATAAACATACTCATCCCCATCACACCACATCTCCCCATGCTTAATGTCTGGCAACCACTAATCTGTCCCAACATTTATAATTTTGTGATTTTAAGAATATATATAAACCGAGTCTTAGTTTATAAACTTTTGCATGGCTTTTGTGCTCACCATAATTCACTGCAAGTTCACCCAAGTTGTCACATGTATCAACTGATTGTTCCTTGTTATTTCCGAATAGTATCCCACGCTATGGATATACCACGTTTTTTTTTAAACCATTCATTGTTGGAAGTGCATATGAGCTATATCCAATTTGGGGCTATTATAAATAAAGCTACTATGAGCATTAGTGTTCAAGTTCTGGCATGGAAGAGTTTTAATTTCTCTGAGATAAATGTCAAAAAGTGTAATTGTTACATAACATGTTTAGTTTAATAAGAAACTGCCAAACTGTTTTCCATAGTGTCTATATTATTTTTATTCTTACAGCAATGAATTACTAATTTGGTTTCCCTGAAATTTCTCCTATATTTTGTGTTGTGCCTATTTGTTTTTTTGTAGCCATTCTGACAGATGCATAGTGATATGTCATTGTGGTTTAAATTTATATTTTCCTGATGGTTAATTGCTATGGTCTGAATATTTGCGTTTTCCCAAAATCCATATACTGAAATCTTACCCTTCAAGGTGATGGTATTAGGAGGCAAGACCTTTGGGTGGTGAAAAGTCACAAGGGTAGAGGCCTCATAAATGGAATTAGTATCTTTATAAAAGAGTCCCAACAAAGTTCACGTTCTTTTTTCATCATGTGAGGACACAGCAAGAGGGTACCTTTTGTGGACTAGGGAATAGTCCCTCACCATCTATTATAATCAAGGCTACCAGGGCCTTGATTTTGGACTCCCCAGACACCAGAACTGTGAGAAATAAATGTTGGTTGTTTATTAGCCACTTAGTTAGTGGTATTTATTTAATTGCAGCCCAAATGGACTGAGACATAATGCTGAAATATCTTTTCATTTGCTATGTGTGTATCTTCTTCAGTGAAATGGCTGTTCATATTTTTTGTTCATGTTCTAAATGGCATGTTTGTACTATTTTTATTGTTGTGTTGTGAGAGTTCTATAGATATTGTAGATAGTTTCTTTTTTCAGATACATGAATTCTAAATATATTTTCTCAAACTGTATTTGTATTTTTATCCCCTTCACATGGTCATTTAAAGCAAATATTTTTAATTTTGATGAAATGTAATTACTCAAGTTTGCCTTTAAGGATTGTGTTTTTGGTGTGAAGTCTAAGAGCACTTTGCCTTGACTTAAATCCCAAATTTTTTCTTTTATATTTTTTCTATAATTTTTATAATTTTATGTCTGACATTTAGATTCATGATCTATTTTGAATTAGTTTTTGAATAGAATGTAAGGTTTAGGTCAATATTTCTTTTTTTTTCTTTTTTTAAGATCTTATTTATTTATTTGAGATGGAGAGAGAGAGAACAAAGGGAAGGGCAAAGGGAGGGGGTGAAGCAGACTACCTGCTGAGCGGGCTTGATCCCAGGACCCTTGGATCATGAACTGAGCTGAAAGCAGGTTGTTAAACAACTGAACCACCCAGGCGCCCGGATATTTACTATTTTAATAACAGATGTCCAGTTGCTCCAGGAACATTTATCAAAAAGAATACCTTGCTTTCATTGAGTTACTTTTGTACATTACTCATGTGAGTCTATTTCTAGGCTATCTACTCTGTTCCAGTGATCTGTTTCTAATTATTTGTCAATGCATTTTAATACCAGGTAGAATGATTCTTCCCATTTATTCCATTGTATATATGTCTCCAAAAGACTTTCTGGAAGATTCATTAAACCTTTAGATCAGTTTAGGGGACAGTTCACAGGTTTACTATATCTAAGTCTGCTAATCGATGAGGGCAGTATGTTTCTCCACTTAGGTCTTCTTTGATTTATTTAATCAGCCAGTTGTATTTTTAAGCATTCAGATGTTGTGTTTTGACTGGTGTATATATAATTATTTCATTATCTTTAGAGAAACTATGATATTTTATTTTATATTGGTTTATACTTGTTCATTTGTGTATAAAGAAATAATTGATTTTGTGGATTCA
Organism: Ailurus styani; assembly: GCA_002007465.1. Classification (NCBI taxonomy): domain Eukaryota; kingdom Metazoa; phylum Chordata; class Mammalia; order Carnivora; family Ailuridae; genus Ailurus; species Ailurus styani. The sequence continues at coordinate 278,103 of LNAC01000743.1, forward strand.
TCTTATGACTGGTGATATTGCTAAACTCACTTATTTGTTCTGGGAGTTTGTTTGGATTTTTTGTTTTTGTATACTCCTTGGGAATTTCTAGGTAGATAGTCATATGATGTACAAATAAAGGTAGTTTTATTGCTTTTTTTTTTCCTAAGGGCTAGGGCTCCCAGGACTATTGAGTGAGAATGCTAAGAGTGGTCATCTTTATCTTATAACCTATTATTGGAGAATAGCATTCAGTCTTTCCCAATTAAATAAGATATTGATTTTTTTGGTAGATGTTCTTTAAAATGTAGAGATATTACTCTCCTATTATTAGCCTACTGTGAGTTTTTATCTCTAGTAGATATTGATTTTTCTTTCAAATGCATTTTCTGCATCAGTTGACAAGAACATATGATCTTTCTCTTTAGCCTGTTTATATGGCAGATCACATTGTTTCTCCAATGTTGAACAAAGCCTGCATACCTGGAATGCTTTTGATCATAATTTATAATTATTTCCATACATTGTTGAATTTGATTTGCTAATATTTTGTTTATGACTTTTGCTTCTATATTCATGGGAGATATTGGTCGCCAGTTTTCTTTTTTATACTGTCTTTGCCTAGTGCTAATATCTGGGTAATAATAACTTTATAAATAAACTGGGAAGCATACCTCTTCTTTTTCTTGGCATATAATTGGAATCAACTCTTATTTAAGTGTTTGTCAGAATTCTCTAGAATTCTAATCATTCTACTGTAATTTCCCCCTTCTATTGACCATTGTTTTGATATATTCATCCATTCCAAGGTAATGTACTTAAATTAGATTCTGCTTATTTTAGCCATGACCTTATTTAGAGAAATAGTGGGACAGCTTTGCTCTTTCAATGTTGATATGTTACCCTTTGGAAACATGTCTTTGTGGTGAACAAAAAATTCAGAATGACAACTCACCTAGGAATAGCATGCCATTAAGATAAAACTTTTGGAGGGGTTCCTGGGTGGCTCAGCAGGTTAAGCCTCTGCCTACAGCTCAGGTCATGATCTCAGGGTCCTGGGATCGAACCCCACATCAGGTTCCCTGCTCAGCGAAGGGCCTGCTTCCCCCTCTCTCTGCCTGCCTATCTGCCTACTTGTGATCTCTCTCTCTCTGTCAAATAAATAAAATAAAATAAAAAAGATTTATTAAAAAGATAAAACTTTTGGAGATTATCAAAAAGGACTAACTGAAGTTTACTTTTTACCCTATCTTGGAGTAAAAGGAAATAACAAAAGTTACTATAACAGTGGGGGGGAGTCTTGCTGCCCCCAAGGGTAAGTTTGACTTTATCTGAATTTAAACCAGATTTTGTTTGAGAATTTCTAATGATTTATTTTTGTTCCAGATTATTATATCAAGCTTTGTTCCTTTAAGTTTTGTTATTTATCTGTAAAATAACAGCTATAAATGTTTTGCTTTCTCTTCTTTGCTTTCAATTATTAATTCCTAACTAGGTGAAAAATGTGAATAAAAGGTGGTTATTATAGTTTTTAGCGACTTATTAATATGGGCCCTTGGCTCATTGAGACTTCAGACATAGAGCTAAAGGAATTAATACTAAATTTTATATTAATCACAGCATCCGTATTGCTGGTAAGTTCTCTTTTTAAGAATATATCTAATCATTTTAAGATGAGCCACAATTTGATTAATGTGATTAAGAGCTCATTATTTAGGCCAAGATTCTGATCCCATGAGCCCAAGATAGAAACCTTTTTCACTACTGATTTAACATAAAGGGCCATGCATTAAGTCATGTGGCTCCGGATATTTATAAATGTGTAAAGTCCTTAATAAAATTAGCTTTTTACTTTTGAACCATACTCATTAGCTGATCAAATTACTGAATTCATTTTTTTAAAACCTAAGAGTTTATGTGATTCAGGCAAACAGATCAGAATTATAGTTTCTTATCATTCATTTTCATGAGGTAATGATTCACATGGGACCCCAAAGCAAAAGTTTTTCCTCTCACAATCTTTTACTACCACTCAAGGCACTCTTGCTACATACCAGCACTCTTGCTACATACCATATTCATCTTCTCTAAGTATTTTTTAGTAGCTGATTTTGTCAGTAGAAAGTAAAATTCTTCCTTGATTATCATAGTGTTCTGAAGATTTTACACAGTGTGTGGTTAAAAAAGTGATGGTAATAATAACCGTAATAGTATTTGTTGACAGCTTATTATATGACACTGTATTAAGTGCTTTACTGATGGACTCAATTAACCCTCACAGACACTTTATGATATAGCTGTTTTTTTTTTATAATCAGTACTTTACAAATAGACAGACTGAATAGTTAGAATAGTTAAGCAACTTGCCCAAGGTCAAATAATAAATGGTGGAGCTGAGTTTTGAGTCAGGCAGTCTACTTTCAGAGCCTATAATTTTAAGTACTATGCCAATCACATAGTAGATGTTCAATGAGTATTTGTTGAATTGGTGTGGGAAAGAGAGGCAGAAAAAAGTTATTAAATTTCCTAACTATCTAGAGCCCACTGACAAGTCCTTGAAACAGGCAGAGTGACATTTCTCTAGGGACTGAACTGCCTCCACCTTAATACTTTCCTAAGGGCAAAAGGCAATCCTAGCCTAATATCCCCCTCCACATGCAGCCAGGATCCTGTAAGTCTACTTTAACATATAAGAATTCCTTTGGGGGGCACCTGGGTGGCTCAGTTGTTAAGCGTCTGCCTTTGGCTCAGGTAAGGATCCCAGGGTTCTGGGATCGAGCCCCACATCGGGCTCCCAAGTCAGTGGGAAGCCTGCTTCTCCCTCTCCCACTCCTCCTGCTTGTGTTCCCTCTCTCGATGTGTCTCTTTCTGTCAAATAAATAAATAAAATTTTTAAAAAATTCATTTGGAGGAGGAGCGGCAAGATGGCGGAGGAGTAGGAGACCGATTATCAACAGGTCCCAGGAATTCACTCAGATAGCTATCAAACTATTCTGAACACCTACAAATTCTACCGGAGATGGAAGAGAAGAAGAGCAGCAATTCTAGGAACAGAAAATTGACCACTTTCTGGAAGGTAGGAAATGCGGACAAGTGAATCTGAGGTGACAGGAAGATAGACCCTGGGGGGAGGGGCCGGCTCCCGGCAAGGGAGTGAGCAGTGGAGCACAGACTCAGAACTGTTAGAAGTCAGCTCCACTGAGGGACATCGCCCCAGAGAACAAGCGGGGGGTGAGACCCCTGCAGGGACAGTGTAGTCTCCGGACCCACAGGGACACAAAAAGACCAGGGGTGTCTGAGAGCGACCGAGCTCCCAGGTCTCAGAGAGAAGCCGGCGGGAGTGATGGAGCTGAGCTGAGGTGTCTCTCAGCTCAGGGTTACCTTGGGCTATGATCTGAAGCTCAGCCGGGCCACTGATCTGTGAGCGGGGACCCCACGGGCGGCAGACCCGGAGAGACCCCCTCCTTCCTCCTCTGGGAGGAGAGTGCTGGAGGGGCTGCAGGAATCTGCCAGGTTTGGAGATTCTAAATGGGGCCGCGCCAGAGATAGAGACACTCGGTCACAGGCCAGGTGAGCTCGGAGAGCAGCCAGAGACCAGGAGACGGGAGGGACTGCTTTTCTCTGAGGTGCACTGAGGACTGAGGCCCCAGGCAATCGGCTCCTCCGGGTCAGAGACTGGGAGCCGCCATTTTCAGTCCTGTCCTCCAACGAGGTATGGAAAGCGTTCAGGG
>LNAC01000743.1:287425-343560 GCA_002007465.1 Ailurus styani
AGAGACTCCTAATCTCACAAAACAAACTGAGGATTACTGGGGGGTGGGAGGGTAGGGATAGGGTGGATGGGTTATGGACATTGGGGAGGGTTTGTGCTTTGGTGAATGCTGTGAAAGATGTAAGCCTGATGATTCACAGACCTGTACCCCTTGAGCAAAGAATAAAAATAAAATTAAAAAATATTCATTTGGAAACTTCTTTTATCTCTAAACCCCCAAAATATGTACTGGCAATCATCGCCTAGCATATGGCCCACCGATATACATCTGAAGGGTCTCATGACTAAGGTTTTAATAATAGTTTAATAATGGTTTAATTTAATAATGAAGGTTTACCAAATGACCTTTCCCCAACAACAGCTAGCCCCTCAAGGCCCTGGAAACCTTGCTTCCAAAATTCCTTAGAGACTTTCACTATCCCTGATCCCCTCCCACTTGCAAGTATGTAATGGATGACTCCTCACAACACCAGTGCAGCAGCTCTTTCTGCCCACGTGTCCTGTCCCCATGCTTTAATAAACCACCAGTTTGCACCAAAGATATCTCAAGAATTCTTTCTTGGTAGTCAGCTCTGGATCTCACTTATATTCTAAAACTTCATCATTTAGGGTGCCTGGGTGGCTCAGTGGGTTAAAGCCTCTGCTTTTGGCTCAGGTCATGATCTCAGGGTCCTGGAATTGAGGCCTGCATCGGGCTCCCTGCTCAGTGAGGAGCCTGCCTACCCCCCCTCTCTCTGCCTGCCTCTCTGCCTCCTTGTGATCTCTCTCCCTCTGTGAAATAAATAAATAAAATCTTAAAAAAATAAAAAAAATAAAAAAAAATAAAACTTCATCATTTGGCACCCAAACCTGGGGCTTTGAGTCTTTACATCTGAACTCTGAGCTTCGGTGCAAAATTTGTGAGTACTTTCTCTCCTCTTCCTTTCCTCTCATTTCAGGGGCTCTTCAAGGAGTATGGTCTTATTTGAACACTTTCATGTTGATTGCTCAGGCTGTAATCCTCTAGCCTGTGGCTACTCTATGGGGACTTCCTTTTGACTGGAAGTTAGTACTCTGGCTGGAATGGTAATAAGACCCAGAAACTTGATGCCTTCTCTCTACTCCTGTTCTTATACAAAGTTGTCTGTCTTGGGCATGGGGTAGCCACCTAAGTCACCAGGATGGCTGCCAATCATAAGGCTCCTGTGTGAGGTTTCGTCCTGATGGATCAAATGTGATCCCCTCCACATCCCTGGTCTAGCCACTTCTGGCTGCAGGACCTCCACTGGGAGCTGGCGGAAACCAGTAACCTGATTGAATTAAAACCGAACCCATGGGGGGAGGTGTTCCCTAGGGAAGTTGGATGTAAAGACCACATGTGTTGGAATATCGCTTAGACCGTGATGGATTTCCATCCTTATGGTTTTCTGTCAGTGTTCTCCACTAACTACTTAAAGCTACAAAATTGGGTAATTTCCCCTTCCAAAATTTTTCTAGTATTTTCCATGGGTTAAAATGGGAGGGGAGTATGCAACCTTCAGGATATATGATGGGACAGCATGGAAGAGTATTTCAGTCCATTCACCAGGCACCCATCTGTATCCTAGGATGTGATTGGGGAAGGGGAGGGATGCCAGCACCCCTCCAGGGACTTTTACAGCAGGAATGCCTTCACAGGAAGGCAAGATGGTGATCAATAGCGATTTTCGTTGAGGGACTCCTCTTGTCGCTTTTGACACATGGGAACCTCTGACATATCCTGCGTGGGATGACACCCTGAAGCTGGGGTATTTGGTAATGGACTTTCTTTACTTTTCTGGGATCATGGCCTCTGTAGGCTTCTTCAGTTCCCAAGGACTCTACCTTGGACTGCCTTTTAACCCACTAGAAACAATTTGGATTGCAAAACCTAGGAAAGGACTGAGCTCCTGTAACACTGCATGGCCTCAGTGGGATCTATCAGTTGGATCTTCTCTGCAGGAAATAGGGCAAATGGACCTAGGATAACTTCATTGCTCATACCCAGGCCTTCATTGCTCTACACCAGGACCCCAAACTAAAGGCCGCTTACAGAATGTGTTTGCCTGAATATGTCTGGCTAGTAAAACCCCTCCTGACATATTGTATGATAATTAGTTAAATAAGCCTTCTCCGAGTAAACCCAGGTTGCTGGAGTATACGCAGGCCATCCCTAGCAAAAGGGACTTTAAACAATATTCCCAAGGAGCTGCCAAAACTCCCTTTGTTTCAGGGAAATTCCCTGGTTTCTCTGGCCCAACATGGACTGCCTAACCACCCTTCCCCCTTGTTGGTGGGAAAATATGGCATCTGCTTCTCTGTTGAAGCTGATGAACTCTAAAACAGGGAACCCTTTCTCTGCCTTCTGGCAGTACTTTCTCTCTTCTGTCTCCCCCTTCTCTTGTTTCTGCAGCAACTTGGGTGTAGACTGTGTAGCTGACCTCTATACCATTCTCGGTGCCTCCTGCACCATGGCTTCTTCTCTCTTCACTGTCAAGGAGCAGGAAGAGCACCCCCTGGACCTAACACCAGCCACTCCAGATTTCCCCACCAGTGTCTCATTTAAAAATTGAAAGTGGGGTGGGCCCAGGTAGAACATAAATCAGTATTTGAATTAAGTATGTTGGTTTAATTAAGATAGACATGTCTTTTAAGTTATCAGCAGTAAACGTGAAACTTTTATTCTACCAAGGTTTACTGAAGGTCAAATAAGCTTATTTTATCTCTGTTGCAATATGTTGGCAAAAAGATGCCTAAACTGATGGTTAATTGTCTGTCTCAAAGTTTTCATGGGTAATTGTTAAGATAGCTTTCAAAGTCTTCGGTAACCTGAAACTTTAAAGTTTTGCTTGGATGATAAATGGAATTAAATTCATTGGACATCTAGGTCTTTTCCAAATAAGATAAAGTGCTAAAGCATTGAGTGCTGGACATAGGTTTCTGTTTATTACTTCTTACTGCAAAGAAACCAATAACATTTAAATCTGTTAGTAAATATCTTTTTTGCTTAACTGATTCATAAATTTGCCATCTAAAGAATTCTGTTCTAACAGTTCACAGTTGGTTAATAGTTGTCACTGGAGACTAAGGTGTTTCTAAGAGTACAATATTCTGCTAACTGTAACTAAGACTGATGGAAATAAGGGAAACAACTCTGTATGTGGAAAAGTAGGAAATATGTAAGAAAGAAATAAAGAATGGGAATGCATTTTTATTGAAGGTAATTTTATCCTAAATGAGAATGGTTGTTTGGAGATAAATGGCTTGGGACAAAATCTAAATGCAAAGGAAAGTTGTAGGTTTATGGAGGGAAAACTTTGGAACAGAATTTTAGATGTGGTCAGGATGGACTAAGATTAAGATAAACAGATTTTAAAATACACTGGTATAACAAAGTCTGCTTTCTCTCTTCAAAAAGTCAGTTTTTTTTAGGTTAATTGATCTGCTGCTAAGAAGAAAATGTAAATAGTTTTCTCTTTGCTTGCACAGAAAAAGCAGTTTCTATGTTTTGTTTTATCAGATATTTAACATCCCTAATCCTATTTAGGCATGTGCTTTAAAACTTTCTAAGGTTTTAACAATCTTCCTAAAGATTTAAATCTTGAACAAAGTCTTGACTAATTAGGCTTGCTTGTTTGGTACGTTATGTTCTAGTTCTTGCTGTTGAAGTGTTACATGTCAATGTGTCACAGAATAACTGAGTTTCCTTGTATATAGTATAATAGTGAAGTCTTAGATCATTAACGATGTCCATTTCTGAGGGGTTTTTTGTCATTTATAATTGTTACTATATTGCAAAATGAATTTCACCTTCAAGGAAGTTGAAGGACTCTTAGGACAAATACAGCTGTTTGGTATCTTTAAAATCCTAAAACTGAAATGGGTAAGAATTTCCAGAACTAACTAAAGCTGCATTCAAATTAAACCAGAATTAGTAACATGGGACTAAATGAACTAAAAGATTATAGTGTTGTGACTCTTATTTGAAAAACTGCTGGTTCTCTAATGTTTGCTCTTCCAGACTAAGGAAACATTTTACTTAAGATACCTGTGACTTTCTCCACAACCTCGCCAACATCTGTCATTTCCTGACTTGTTGATTTTAGCCATTCTGACTGGTGTTAGGTGGTATCTCACTGTGGTTTTAATTTGTATTTCTCTGATGCGGAGAAAGGCGAACCCTCCTACACTGTTGGTGGGAATGCAAGCTGGTGCAGGCACTCTGGAAAACAGTATGGAGATTCCTCAAAAAGTTGAAAATGGAGCTACCCTACGACCCAGCAATCGCACTACTGTGTATTTACCCTAAAGACACAAAGGTAGTGATCCTCAGGGGCACGTGCCCCTGAATGTTTATAGCAGCAATGTCCACAATATGCAAACTATGGAAAGAACCTAGATGTCCATCAACAGATGAATGGATAAAGAAGATGTGGTATATATATACAATGGAATACTATGCAGCTATCAAAAGAAATGAAATCTTTCCATTNCATGGATGGAACTGGAGGGTATTATGCTGAGCGAAATAAGTCAATCAGAGAAAGACAATTATCATATGATCTCTCTGATATGAGGAACTTGAGGGGCAGGGTGGGGCTTTGTGGGGGGTAGGGAGGGAAAAATAATGAAACAAGATGGGATGGGGAAGGAGACAACCCATAAGAGACTCCTAATCTCACAAAACAAACTGAGGATTACTGGGGAGTGGGAGGGTAGGGATAGGGTGGGTGGGTTATGGACATTGGGGAGGGTTTGTGCTTTGGTGAATGCTGTGAAAGATGTAAGCCCGATGATTCACAGACCTGTACCCCTGGGGCAAAGAATAAAAATTAAAAAAAAAAGAAGATATCTGTGACTTACAGAAATGTAAAAATATTAATTTGTAAACAAATAAAAGCATTCAACTTTTCTCTTTATCTGAATCCTCTGAAACTCAAAAGGTCTCAGTAAGTATTCCTTCTTCCATGGCAATCCTAGTCATTTGCATAAGTTCAATAAGAATCTGTTCTCCTTGTAACAGGACACTATTGGAAACATTGGTCATTTTACCAAGACTTTGACCTGAATGTCACATTTGAGAAAGACTTGCATAGACTCAGATATGACCAAACAGCTTTAAGTAATCAAGGTTGACTTTATGAAACCTGGAGCCCTAAAGCCCCCTGGAAATGTTGGCCTGATACCTTGTTTACCGAGTTCCCAGCAGCCTCACCAGGTGAATAAAGAATGTCACTTCCTGGCAGGTGCAGGAACCTCAGGATACTTTAGGGACCTCAGGAAGAGGAATTCACCCAAATCTGCAGGTATCGCAGGCATGTCTGATGGCAAGTACATGGCTTGGCTTCTGGCCTCAGAGGCTACTAAAAGTTCAACCTAGAGATTCCTTGTAAAAGTTCCAGCAAAGCACGTTCTAAAAGATCTATATGATCACTCACTGTTCTTGTTGAGCTTATGTAAATAATTAGGCCAAGTTTGTTAAAACTGGACTTGTTTTCCAAATAAATTAGTCCTGATTTGTTTTTTTCTGGAAATGAGGATTATTTTAGAGAGAAAAATATCTTTCAATGACACATATTTATGGATGTTTAATTCTAGACTTGATTGTTTTTAAATGTTTGTTGTTTACCTAAGCTAGACAACTTGAAGTAAGCTTCAGAGAAGTTGCACAATAGTTTGTTTAGATGATCTTCCTGCTTTTTATTCTGTGGGGATAATAATAGGACCCCATGGCACATGATTAAACAACTGGAAAATGAGATTGATTCCCCAACAATCGTATAACTTAACTATCATCTTGACCAATTGTGTGGCTGGGATAATGAAATTCCCTAAAAGCCAGAAGCATACCCCACTCCATAGGATTAACTATGGACTTGTGGAGATAATGGATGACCCCACTTTTTTTTTTTTTTTTTTTTTTTTTTTTTTTAAAGATTTTATTTATTCATTTGACACAGAGAGAGAGATTACAAGTAGGCAGAGAGGCAGGCAGAGAGAGAGGAGAGAGGAGGAAGCAGGCTCCCTGCTGAGCAGAGAGCCCCACGTGGGCCTCGATCCCAGGACCCTGGGATCATGACCTGAGCCGAAGGCAGCGGCTTTAACCCACTGAGCCACCCAGGCGCCCTGACCCCACTTTCTTTATGATTGGATTGGATGATGCTTGTGGGACTCCCCTTAACTCTGGACAAATTTTCTCCCACATGCCAGTGATCCTTTGTAATTAGCGTATTGTTAAGTCTAGACCACTCAAAAAGAGCTTCTCAATGTTTATATCCCTTAGGCATATTTATCCTAGAAACCACCTTTTTTGAGGTACAATTGCAAACAAAGGCTTTAGTCTGGTAAAAGGAGCCTCAAAGCTCACTGTGAGGCAATCCCTGACTGCAATGACTTCACATCAGGTCCAGAGTGTCTTAGAAACCAAAGGCCACCAATAGATAAGAGGAGGCCAACTTATTAAATACCAGGTTATGCTTATAAATATGCCTAAAAATGTACTTAAAACCTGTCAAACTTCAAATCTAGTTACACTTATGCCTGGACCTGGCCATTGTACTTCTCTATAAAGCATAACTGTCCAGAGGTTATTGATCTTGCTTACTCTAGTCAACCATATTTAAGATGTTCCTATTAAAAATACAAATGACCATTGGTTTACTGTTGACAGTAGTTACATAAAAATGCATAAGAAGGTCCTGGGATCGAGGCCCGCATCGGGCTCCCTGCTCAGCGGGGAGCCTGCTTCCCCCTCTCTCTCTCTGCCTGCCTCTCTGCCTCCTTGTGATCTCTCTCCCTCTGTGAAATAAATAAATAAAATCTTTAAAAAAAATGGATAAGAAAAGCTGGGTATGCTATAGTGCTCACTCATGCTTTGCAATTGTTGAAGCCTTAAAAATTAATATTAATATCGAGTCCAAATACACTTTCCTAGTCCTACATGTCCATGGAAAATTTGTAAGAAAAGGGGATTATTATCAAGTCATAACTCCTCAATCAAATACAGGCCTGAAATTATTCTTCTTAAGCCTGTATACCTACCTAAGGAGATAGATTTAATTCACTACAAAGGACATCAAAGGATATGACTTTAATAACCAATGAAAGTAATACAGGGTTTACATCAGGCCATTGACTTGGGCAAAAAAGCCATGGAGGTGACAAAACTTTGCTAAGAAAAATTGTCCCTATATTTGGACTCCCTTTGTCCTTACAAAGTAACAATGGACTGCCTTTTATTACACATTAAAAAGATTGCTCTCCAAAACTGACTAGCCCTTGATATCTTGACTACAGTTACAAAACCCAGAATTGGAAGACTGTCTCCCAACGGGACCCAATGGTTATGTGGTTCTAACTTGTGTTCATGACTTCCTGCAGGCTGTATAGGCCACTTTACTCTCAGTTTTGCCTAGATTCATGAAAGCATTATTAAAACCATTACCAACTTGTCCAACCTTCCAAAACTTAAAACAATGGTGAATTCGTTCTGTGTCTCATTGGTATGACCAACTAACATGGATTTTTGTTCCCACTTTGGGACTGGAGGGTGTTGTTTGGCACATGAAAGGTCTTAACAAGTATATGGTTAAAGACCTAAGTGATACTCAAAATAACATTTCTCTATTAAATAACTCAGACCAAAAAAAATGTGTAAAGCAGTTTTACAAAATAGAATGGCCTTAGATGTCCTAACAGCCGCACTGGGCAGCACATGTGCAATCATCAAAACAGAATGTGTGTACATCCCACATTATCACAAAAATGTCACTGGACTAACACAAGATATGAATACCCAAATCGAGGCTCTACAACGTCCTTCTATCTCTCTCAGTGATTGGCTAAGTTCCTGGTTTAAAGGAGGATTATGGTCAATAATTAAAGATCTCTCTTTTGAACTTCTCATTCTTATAGCCTTACTAATCTTAATGTGTTGCCTTCTTCAGTGTTTTTCTACTTGGTGCCAAGACTCCATTGCTGCAATGAATTCACATCGACAGATGATCCTTACCACTCACAAAGATATTTCTTTTCTGTCAGTGTTGGATTCAGCTGCCTCCACATTTCATAACTCCCTACACATTCCCCAACTGACCAATATTGACCCATAGGTAGGGATGACTCTATGCCCCTATTCAGCAGGAAGAAGTTAGAGAAGATGAGACCTTCTACCCTCAGCAACCTTAAAGATTTAAGGGTCAAAATTGTTCAGGGGAAATGATGTGGGAAACAGAGATAGAAGAAAATTTATTAAATTTCCTTACTACCTAGAACCCACTGACAAGTCCTTGAAACAGGAAGAGTGACATTCCTCTAGGGACTGAACTGCCTCCACCTTAATACTTTGCTAAGGGCAAAAGGCAATCCTAGCCTGACTGCCCCCCCAACCCCCAAGCAGGATCATGTAAGTCTACTTTAACATATATAAATTCCTTTGGAAACTACCTTTATCTCTAAAACCCCAAGATATGTGCTGACAATCATATCTAAGCATATGGCCCACCAATATACATCTGAACAGTCTCATGACTAAGGTTTTATTAGACCTTAATAAATGACCTTTCCCCAACAACAGCTAGCCCCTTAAGGTCCTGGAAACCTTCCTTCCAAAGTTCCTTAGAGACTTTCACTATCCCTGAACCTCTCAACTTCCAAGTACATAATGTACTATACCTCACAACCCCAGTGAAGCAGCTCTTTCTGCCCACGGGTCCTGTCCCTGTACTTTAATAAAGCACCATTTTGCACCAAAGGTATCTCAAGAATTCTTTCTTGGTTGTCGACTCCTGACTCCACCCCACTGAACCTCACTTATATTCTAAAACTTCATCAGAATAATAAAATTACATAGTTAAAGTACCCAAAGAATTACAACTCCCTTATTCTTCTAAAAATACTGAAAATATCCAATAATAAAAATAAAAATGTCCTGAATACATACTTCTGATGACAATAAACTCAGCTAGAGATAAATGGAATCATCTGCCATTTTATGTTGAATTGGAAGCTGAAAATAACATCAGTGTGGTAAATTGAAAAAAAAAAGAAAATCTACATGATAGATTCACAAAGTAGTGAAAAATGTACATGCTTAAAATATTTTAGATACTTTAAGAGCTAATACTGGGAAGACTCCTGAGGTGGTGAATGAGCCTCTGGCGAATGAAAACATTTTATTTTATTTTATTTTTTTAAAGATTTTATTTATTTTATTTGACACAGAGAGAGAGATTACAAGTAGGCAGAGAGACAGGGAGAGGAGGAAGCAGGTCCCTGCTGAGCAGAGAGCCCGATGCGGGCCTCGATCCCAGGACGGTGAGATCATGACCTGAGCCGAAAGCAGAGGCTTTAACCCACTGAGCCACCCAGGCGCCCGAATGAAAACATTTTAAAATAAAGCTCACACCCAATCTTATGCAGTTTTAAAGTAAGTCTTTGATAATTCAAGACTTCATGGATCACTCAGGAACAGTGTTTTCATTCTGTGTTATAGAAACCTAGCAGTATCATAGATATTGGAATTGAACTGTGATAAATATTAAATTGTGCTTTTAATTAATGTTCAGTATATATCTGTCACACCTATAGCTAAATGATTAGAAATTATCCTCTGGGAGATAAAATTATACAAGGATACTTCTTTTTTTTTTAAGATTTTTATTTATTTGAGAGAGAGAGAGATAGTAAGAGCAGGGGGGAGAGGCAGAGAAAGAGGGAGAAGCAGGCTCTCAGCTGACCAGGAAGCCTTATGCAACACTCCATCTGAGGACCCTGGAATCCATATCTGAGCTAAAGGCAGAGGGTTAATCCACTGGGCCACCCAGATGCCCCTAAGGATTCATCTGTTGTAGTTTTGGAGACAGGACCTGTGGGGAGAAAGAGCTACTGAGCTGGGATTGTGAAGAATGACTGATTAAGGAAGGTGTCCAAAAGGACTTTCTTATGTTAAAGACTCACAGGATATTTTAAAGACTCACAGGATATTGAAGGCCTTGCTATTGTCAAGCTAAGGTTGTTTTCCCCTCTAGCAAAGCATTAACAGTAAGACAGTTGAGAGTTTCTTAAAAACTTTATACTCTTCCTATTTCAAGTATTTGTCAATGGGCTGCAGGTTATAAGGACATTTAATTTTATTTACATTCAATTGTGCCTTTGTTTCCCACATCAATTCTATTAATGAAGAAAAAGCTGCCAAATTATTTTGATATCAAAAGTATTGTAATTATCTATATTCTTGTCCTTTATGAAGACTATAATCTCTAAAGGCAAAGATAACTATTTCTTTTTTTTTTTTACAATTTTGTTTATTTGACAGAGAAAGAGAGCACAAGCAGGGGGAGCAGCAGGCAGGAGAAGCAAGCTCCCTGCTGAACAAGGATCCTGCTCTCTATCCCAGGAACCTGGGGTCATGACCTGAGTCAAAGGCAGACTCTTGACAAACTGAGCCATCCAGTTGCAAAGATAACTATTTCTATCTTGGCAATCAGTTTATCTGTAATAACTAGCCTGATGAATGAATGAATGAATGTATAAGTTAGAAATGGTGTAGGAAACAATGATTTATTCTTGGCTATATTTTCCCAGTATTATCATACTGTATACTCTTTCTTACCCCAAAGGGGAGCTAGATTATGAATCCTTGGTCTTTTCTCCACACATAATATACTTTCTTTATATACAGTGCATCTGAATTAACAAGATGCAAACTGAACAGAAAACTAAAGTGGTTTAACTGGAAAATTGTTCAATATTTAAATTTAGTAGTTTGCCTACATTATTAAAAATAAACTAATACTAACGGATCCAGATTCTGGAGCTGGCTATGTTACTTGCATATGTAAAAACAATGAATATTCTAATAGTTAGCATAAATGTAATTGGAAATTTTTGAGAGAAAATTAACTTAGAGAGATCTAGTTGGTAAATATAAATGTAATTGCCTGATAGTAAAATTGATGCAAATGGCTACTTTGTAGAAATATATCTGGATGCTTTTTCTCTAGAATAGATAATCATTAGGAAATAAGTATTATAGGGGATATATAATATTTATCTATTTCATGCGGGTGAGTTAGGTTCTTATTTCATGGAGTTGGAGAATGTATCTCCTACACAAAGGAGAGTGAGTAAAGTGACAGAAGTTTATTAAGCAAGGATACAGAAAAAGCTCTCAGGAGTGAGAAGGCTCCTGACACAGTTGCCACTGAGGGCCATCATGGTTGGTCTTTTTTAGAAAGCTAACCAGGCAACTTAAATCATTTTAACATCTCTATAGATATCAACATTGAGCAAGGACTAGTGATAACACCTTAAAGGCTTACTTCCTTTTTAGGTTCTAGTTATTCTTTGTTGGTCACAGATGATTATCATAAAAAGACACCCACCCTACACGCCTTGGGCAGGGGGGTCCTGTGGCTGGTTCCCTTATCTCTGGTTTCCCCAAACCTCCACATTTTTGGGATTCCTGTGAGCTTGATCACATCGCACTCTATCTCTCCTTACCTACCCCTGCCTGTCCCTTACTCATATTCACAATTATTCATGCATATTTGAAACCTTATTCATTACCTAATTTATTTATCACTAGATACGAAGACACATACTCATTAGCTCATAATAGTGTATTTATATTTTTGTGCATATTTAAAATACATAACAATCCCTGGTGAAGATAATATTTACTTTCTGATTTACAGTATATGCAATTTGGGCATATAATATAAATCTTTGTAACTCAATTTCCATACATGTAAAATCAGAATAATTGTGTTTAGAATGATGAACTATACCAAGGATTAATTCAGAAAAATGTATGTCAAATACTTAAGAGTTTCTGATTCATAGGATTCTTACAAATAGCAAATGTCAAAAATATTTGGGAGATGAGAAGAAAGAACAAAAGGAGAATCAGGAGAATGGATTTGATTTGACTTTCAAAATAATATCTAAAGGTAGAAGGGATATGAATCGTTATTGTTATCTCCATCTTACAGAATAATAAACTGAGATTTAGAGAGGTCAAACTGATGTGGGAAACAAAGGCAGAGGAGAAACTATTAAATTTTCTTAATACCTACAACCCATTGACAAGTCCTTGAAACAGATAGAGTGACGTTCCTCTAGTGAATCAACTGCCTAGATTTTTATACATTGCTAAGGGCAAAAGGCAATCCTAGGCTGGCCCCCCCAACATGATCCTATAAGTCTACTTTAACATAAAAATTCCTTTGAAAACTTCTCTTATCTCTAAATCCCCCAAAATATGGTTTAGTAATCATCCCCCAAGCACATGGCTCTAGGCTCTAGGTCGTAAGGAAAATTAATAATTTTTCTTCTGCTTTTGTTTCCCACATCAGTGTGAATTAATGCAAGACTATCCTTTTTAATATTCCCCCATTGATCTATTTTAAGTTCTCTCAATAGAAGTTCTCAAATAAAGAAGAAAGTAGAAGAGTGTAGGCAATGCTTTTATTTTTATTTATTTTTTTTAAAGATTTTATTTATTTATTTCACAGCAGGAGAGAGATCACAAGGAGGCAGAGAGACAGGCAGAGAGAGAGAGAGAGGGGGAAGCAGGCTCCCTGCCAAGCAGAGAGCCCGATGCGGGCCTCGATCCCAGGACCCTGAGATCATGACCTGGGCCGAAAGCAGAGGCTTTAACCCACTGAGCCACACAGGCGCCCAATGCTTTTAATTAAAATATAAAATTTAGGAAAATAAACACATTCTGAAGTTTTTTTTTCATTGCAGTGGTGAGGAGGAACTCATCTCAAAATGATGACTTGTCATAAATATTGATTAAATCATTAATTTTTCAATAATCCATTAATTTACAAAGATAGATGTAATTAACATTTTCATATCTTCACTTGGCTCCCTAAGGATTTTAATGCTTTTGGATTGCTCAATGATTGATGAATGATAAACATCTAACTAAAATCTGTTATGTTATTGTAAGTAAATTTTAATGGAGCAAATATAAAAAGATCTATTGTGATGTCGCAAAATAAATAGTATTTTAATGTTATATTCTTAGTTATGGATAAAGTTTGTTGTTGATTTTTTTTAATTTGTTTTGTTTTGGTTTTGTCCATGTGATTATTTATTGGAAAGTTGAATTACCATTCATAATGAATATCATTAAGAAACAACATTCACAATGAAGAGAAATATAAATACCAATTATTTAAAGGCATTAAAATCCAAGGACATTTTCTTGAAAGATTACTGAAGTCATCATTCTAAGGCAATCCCTTCACAAATAGAACTATTAACTGAGCCATTGAAGGCTGAATTTGATCAACACAAGAACAGTATGAATATTTTAGTGTAAACATAAATACTCAAAATTGAAGGAAGAAAAAGGTACACTGATTTTCTTGGATAATAAAATTTTGCCTATGTGTGGATACTTGCTTCAATGTCCATTTCGAAAACTCAAGTTATATTAAAATGACAGGAAAAATATGCTTTCTTGGTCAGAAAATAAGTTATTGGATTAAAAATATAGAGCATATTCTATTTTAATTGTATCTGTCTTTGAATTTACCCTTATTTAAAAATCAACCCTGACTCTACTCTAATTTTTTGTGAGTCTTTGTATTCAAGAAGGCTCTCAAAGAAACTCTTGCATATCTGTTAATATGACAGGAAACTGAGATAAAATTTTAGAAGAAAGGACTTTTAGGAGTAAAATTAGCTAGAAATGTAGACATTTGATCCATTTATGATATGATATAGTCACCTTCTACAAAGAAGAATGAATCTAAATGACTAATGTCCTAAATATTTTTGGAGTCTTGAAAATTAATTTAACCTGTCTTCTGAGTTTGAACGGGGAAAAAAGAAAGAAGTTTTAAGTAAAAGTGAACAAAATAACAAAACACCTTAGGTATAATGAGAAAGAAAAGAACATGATTCAGTTGAATAGAATTGAATTAAGGTGCTCCTAAGAACCACCAAAATTAACATTTAGAGATAGTACACAATGTGTTTAGATATTTCTTATGTTTATTCCAAATTTATTAATTCTAACCATCCTAGTTCTACTTTCTTTAAAAATTGTATTCATGCTTGAGGCAAAAGCTTATGCATTAAAAATGTATGAAAAAGGGCGCCTGGGTGGCTCAGTGGGTTAAAGCCTCTGCCTTTGGCTCAGGTCATGATCTTGGCATCCTGGGATCGAGTCCCGCATCGGGTTCCCTGCTCAGCGGGGAGCCTGCTTCCTCCTCTCTCTCTGCCTGCCTCTCTGCCTACTTGTGATCTCTGTCAAATAAATAAATAAAATCTTTAAAAAAATGTATGAAAAATAAGTAATATAAATAAGAGAATATCTAATTGGAAGGATGCCATGTCTTGGCCAAAGACTATGTGAGCTAAGCATATAACTGAAATTTTTTATACTGATCCAAGAATTTTATATGACTCTTCCTATTGGCACATGAGATTTACAATATTGTTATATCCCTTTATAAAACCACTGAAGAGTACAGCGGTTGGAAATAGTTTCAGTAGAACAAAATTGTATACTCTTGGACTCAGAATATTGACATTTAAAACTGCATTTGAAATAACAAATTAGACCTGATTTTTGTTTTTATTTTGTTTTATTTTCCTTTGCTTCCTTTGCCTCCATTTATCCTAAATCAGTGGAAATCTGAGGGGAAAAAGGCAGGAAAGGTAAGATTGTAAATCTCAAAGAAAATTGATTTCAAAATATGCTGTACTATTTTTTTCTTAAATTTCTGAAGTCACAGTATTTACTTCATGGCCTTAAAATTGTAAGTATTTGGGCGCCTGGGTGGCTCAGTGGGTTAAAGCCTCTGCTTTCGGCTCAGGTCATGATCTCAGGGTCCTGGGATCGAGGCCCGCATCAGGCTCTCTGCTCAGCAGGGAGCCTGCTTCCCCCCTCTCTCTCTGCCTGCCTCTCTGCATCCTTGTGATCTCTCTCCCTCTATGAAATAAATAAATAAAATCTTTTAAAAAAATTGTAAGTATTTAAGATGACATATGTTGTGATTTTGCCTTAAAAGAGTTCCAAGCTGAGCTGTCTCCAGATTTTGTATCACTTACACAGTTCTGAATGCATTTTTCAATTCTTATTGTTTTATTTTATTTTATTTTTTATTTTATTTTTCCCCAACACTTTTCTTTTTCCACTGTGTCAAAACCACATACTGCTGAAAGCATCACTTTGTGAATGTTCTGTTAATACAGTTATTTTATGATTAATTTTATCAAAAAAGGGACAATTTTGGTGTCAGTTCACATCTTGACTTTCATAGCAAAAGTCGAATATGAAGCATGATGATGTCTGATAGGATCACAAGGAAAGTACCATAACTAAACTAAACATGGTGAATGAGCAAATTGATATTCAGGGTTTTAGGATATCATGTTTCAAGGTGAATATTTTAAGTTCTACTCATATACATATATATATATATATATTTGTATATATACATATACATATATATACATATACATATATATATTATATTTGTATGTATGAGTTCTACTCATATATATATGAGTATATATGTATATACTCATGTATATATATATTCATATATATATATGAATAGTGTATCTTTCTAGAAAAAAATATTTTCTATTATTAAAAAAAATCTCATACATATTGTTAAATTTTAATTACCTCTTTAGTTAAGCTACATCACCACTGAAATAAAGTTTTTCAGGTGTTCACTGACATTTCTTTCCTAGAATTTATGCAATGGTTTCCTCACCATGTTTTGGGGTTGAAAGAAATGGGTTTCCTTTGTGTGTGTGTGTGTGTGTGTGTGTTTAAAGATTTTAGTTATTTATTTGAGAGAGAGACAGAAATAGTGAGAAAGAGAACACAAGCAGGGAGAAGAAGGTGAAACAGGTTCCCAGCTAAGCAGTGAATCCAATGAAGGGCTTGATCACAGAACCCCAGAAACATGACCTGAGCTGAAGGTAGATGCTTAGCTAACTGAGCCACCCAGGTTCCCCTCCCTTGAGACTCTGATAGAAGATGTTTTGGAAATTAATTTCAGTAAGTTTTAAAAGCTGTCCATATTAGAACCAAAATGTTACCATAATTGCATGCTAGGTTAAGTGGAAGTTTAAATTTTAAGATGAATTTTTCTTATTCTAGCCTAAGGGACCAAATTTTATGATTGAAAAGGAACTTGCCAAAGGGTGGTCTATGGTATGTAAAAAATGATGTTAGCCCTAGATGTCTTTATCAAGTGTGAGAATTAACTAAAAATAAATCCTATCTAGAATGTCAAAATAAATTTTACTAATATCTGACAGATAAACTAAAATAAGAGCACTAGAGAATTTTCAATGAATATACATATCTGACAGTTTTCAAATGCCTGTCTAATCTAATTATCACTGTGGGTTTTGAGTGATTTCGTTTTGAGAGCCATCTCCTCCCAGTAGGCAAAAGATGATAGAAGAGTTCTTAAATTAAAAGGAGGGAAGCAAGGGTAGTAAAATGTCACTAGCTACATAAAGTGTCTAAGAGACAGGGAGAGAGAGAGAGAGAGAAGCTGTACAGATTTTTAGTATTCTAACATTCGTGACCATTCTGTAGCTTTGGAAATGGACCTGTCATTTAAAAGTCATTTAAAAGTTGAAATTTTGAAGAACAGAAATATTGTAAATTTTAGGGTCACCTCGGTGGCTCAGTCATTAGGTGTCTGCCTTCGGCTCACTGGGATCAAGCTGCTCATTGGGCTCCCTGCTAGGCCAGAAGCCTGCTTCTCCCTCTTCCACTCCCCCTGCTTGTGTTCCCTCTCTCTCTGTGTCTCTCTCTGTCAAATAAATAAATAAAATCTTAAAAAAATAAATATAGGTAATTTTTTGTGTGTGTGTAGCTATCTTACAAATAGGAAAATGTCTTGATTTAAAAAAAAAAATTAGAACTCTGCATACAGAACTCCGGGGTGAACTCATTTTCCTGTTTAGAAGACGACTGGGTGATTAAATTTTAACAAAAAACGCTGCAATAGTAGATATTAAAACGTAATATAATCACAATATAAAGAGCAAGGGAAAATGTGATTTTCATCAAAAGATATTTCTTTTCATCAAATGAAAGCAGACCTGAACTTAGAGAGACAATTTATTCAGAATAGGGAGAAGACTCTGATCTCAGAAATCCACAAGGTTTATAAAATGCAACAGAAAAATGAATGTTGTTGTTGTTGTTGTTGTTGTTATTGTTAAGGGCAAGTAGACTTAAGCAGAATACTTTAAGAAGAAACTGGGCAAGCAAGATGAACAAACAGTGGGGTCTACCAAAAAAAAGTGTTTCATTGCTGTCAGATGATTCCCAGGAGACCCTGAAAAGGAGACATGAACCACTTTATTAGTGCTTGTTTATTGCTTAGGGGCAAGCAGGGGTCAGGGGCTTGTAGGAAAGGAGATATGCATGACTAAAGTTTAGTCAAGGCGAAGCAGAGAGTAAGAAAGGGACAACAATGAACACTTGGTTATTTTTCCTTTACTTTTCTATACCAAATTAAATACAGAAAAATAATAATAACTTACTAATAATGTGCTCTGTTTCTTAGTCCTAACAAAGACCATATAAGCTCTTTAAAGTTAAAAACAAAACAAGACAAGCAAACAAAAAAACATAGTACAGAGCTTAAGTGACTTTCCTAGGTTTACAGAGTTCAGAAGTAGAAGACCCATGGTTTGAACCCAGGAAATTATGTTCAGAATAACTCTTTTAAAAAAGAAAAAAAGATAAACTTTAAATCATGAAACAAATATTTATTTGATCTCAAAATATTTGTCTTATTCTATTTTAGTAGTTATATTGAATATATTTAATGTCATAAGATGTTTATGAAAGAATAAAAAATTTACTTCTGTCAAATATGATGATGCTCCAGACCTGTCATTGAGCAGTTTTCACTAGCCTATACACATTGTATACCTAGTCTTATATAGTATAGTTAACATATACCATGGAGATTAGGTGTGTCCTCTGATGCCCTTTATTTTTGGCTCATTGCTTTGATGTATATGTTTGAAAGTTATTTTGGATACTAAATTCAAGAAGCTTTAAACCTTAAATATATTGTCAGAATATTCATCAACCTTGGATTTATTGCAAATGTTCACATAAAAAGTTGTTTATCTCAAACTCCTGAACCTCACCTGTTTAGGTTTTTAAAATATAAATTACAAAATACAGCATTCATGTTCAGTTTAACTCAGAGTAAGTGAAAAATATAAGAATCCTACATTTGCAAAAAAATAGGGCAAAACATTATCTTAGCTACAAATAAATATCTTATTGAGGCTAAATTAATGCTTTAATGTCTTTTAGATTCTAAACCTTCAAAAGGCCTAAAATTTTTCAATGAATTCCCCTATCTATTTAATTTAAATGACTTCAGTGGCCTACACCAAACAGGATCTATTTTCAGCTTCCAAATCAGAGGTTTAAGTTATAGACACTTTTTTCTACCTCCCTCCTAAAAGATTATATTGCACAGAGAAGCTAATGACATTAAAAGAGCAGAACAAAAGCAAATGACACAGTCCACAGTTCATCCATTATTTAACCAGTTGGTATTTAGCTGACTAGTAGCTAATTAAAGGGAAAACACATTTCAAGACAAAGCCACCTGTGATTGAATAAATTAGTATACGTAATATTTACATTCAACTAAAATAGGGAAGTACAGTTTTTTTAAACCTGACAAATATTTTTGAAAATCTTGTTTAAACACGAGCTGGTTCCCTTAGCTCTAACATGAAAATTTCCATGGAGACATTTTTCTTCAAAGCCCTTCACCCTTTGGTAAAGCCTGCATCTAAATAGCCCTCAGGGTTTGTACAAATGGCTATGCTTATTAAGAAGTATGTTCACCAAAGTGCTAAACTAGGGATGGTAGAAACAGAACTGACTGAGGTTCTCAAAGGAGTATATTTTTATTCCTTTTTATTTGCCTAAGGTGAAGTGGTTTCTTTCAGGCTAAGCTAGTGGGTATCAGAAAGAGTAGCTATAGTAGCAAAGGAAGTAAAGGCCATTTTCCATCATTGGCCTATCTTTATCCAGGTTTCTGTTATTCATGTGATCATTTGCTCCAAAGCTACATGAAGAGGGACACAATGAGAATATTTGAGTGAACATGTGTTAAAGTGCCCATTTTACTGGTGTATCCAAGGCACTTCTTCATCCCTTACCCTATTCAATAATGCAGAAATGTTTGGAAGTTCTTTCATCAAAAATTCTCCTAAATGTATAATTTAGGAGTTTGAATATAGAATTTCTCAAACTCTCAAAAATTTTGAGATATTTTTAAAAGGTTACAGCCAAATGAAACTAATTCAAAGAGCATGTTTCTGAAGAGATGTATTCACATCTTGTCTTTAGTGAAGAATTATTTTCATACATTACTTTTGGGAGCATCATGATTTAGTAAATTCATGAGGGCAGACCTGCAAAAATTGTGAATGACATTTCTTCTATACTAACCAGTTCTCCTTATCAAACATTCAGCTTAATGTTAGTAAGGCTATGAGAAAATTAAGTCAACTAAGAGCTCTAACTTAGTATTACCACCTACAAGGAAATACATATATCTTCCTCCTACATATATTCCATAGCTATCCTTCAGAGACATGGTCCTACAGATACACTGTAAGGACTTTTCTTGTGTCATAACGGCTTCTTAATTTGTTTTGGAATAGATTATTTAACTCGTTGGGTAGTGACAAAAATTTGCTCAGTGGTAGAAAGCTACAGATAATTTGAAGGACACCTATCTTTGATCTTTTTGGATGTTTATTCCTATCCTTATTCAAGACTTCTGCTGGCACCTGACATAACTGAACTTCTACTATCTACAAAGACAGCCTTGAAAGCCTAGGATTTTGAGGGTAAACAGCATCTAGAGACCCTTGAATGTGTTAAAGCCACTTCAGGGGAGCTTGTCAGACCATAGTTAGATTCTGCTTGAAGTGCTCTCTTCAATTTCAAGAGCCCACCTGCCTGACTACTTGACTGGAACTTTTTATTTTATTTTATTATTTATTTATGTATTTATGCATTTATTTATTTTATTTATTTATTTAAAAGAGAGGAAAGTGTGAGAGAGAAAGCACGAGCAGGGTGCAGAGAGAAGGATAAGCAGGCTCCCCTCTGAGCAGGGAGCCTGATGTGGGGTTTGATTCCAGAATTCTCAGATCATGATCTGAACCAAAAAGAAACACTTAACCGACTGAGCTGCCCAGGTACCCTGGAACTTTTTATTTTTGACTTTAAGTACACTAAAGGATTACTGCCCACCCTGTTTCCTATCACACCATCACCTGGCCACCATTAATCCTTACAATCAGTTTCCTGGCCCAATTGGATACAGTTTAACTCACCTGATCTCAACAACTGTTTGTTCTATAGCAGAGCCTGAGGCACATGCAACACTGCACCTGTAATCCAGTTACTGCACTGAGTCCCTTACCAATACCATTTAACTATGGTAGCTATAGGGCAGAAATAACATGCATCCGCACGTATGCATAAACATTCCTGCATGTACACAACATACACACATTTTCATACAGTTCAACACTCAAAACTAATTACCATATAGTTGTAAAGTTAATTCCAATTAAGTAGAGATAATTACTTTGAATGTAAATAGGCTAAATACTCTAATCAAAATTCAAAGGGTGACAGAGTAGATAAAATGAAAGAAAAAATAAAGACCATCTATATGCTTCCGACAGAAGACTCATGTCAGACCCAAAGACACTCGCAGATTGAAAGTGAGGAAATGGAGAAAACTTTATGATACAAAAGGATAGAAAAAGAAAGCGAGAGTTACAATACTTATATTGGACAAACTGAACTTTAAAATAAAGACTGTAACAAAACACAAAGAAGGACACTTAACAATAATAAAGGGGACAATCCAAAAGCAGGATATAATAATTATAAATATTTATGGACCCAAATGGGAACATGTAAGTACATAACACAGTTAAAAACAAACATAAAAGATAAAAATTGTCAGTAATACAATAATAGTAGGGGACTTTAACAGCCCACTTACATCAACAGAGTATCCAAATAGAAATCAACAAGGAAATCATGGCTTTGACTGAGACCCTGGACCAGGTGGATTTAACAGATATGTTCAAACATTCTATCCTAAAACATCAGAATACTTTATTTTTTCAAATTCACAGGAACATTGTCCAGAATAGATCACATATTAAGCCACAAAACAAGTCTGAACAAATTTAAAAAAGATATGAATTCATACCATGTTTCTTTTTTGACCCTAGAAATTGACCTGAAGTCTGACAGAACAAACTCCACAAATAAAAGGAGAGAAGATGTCACACTTAAGAGGGTAGGAAGTGAAGAAACATGGTTTAGGAGAGAAATGAATCAAGGCTGCTACAGAGGGAAGGGAGCCCTGCTTGCAGAGAAGGGCAAAAGAGAGAGAAGACCACACAAGGCAATAGACAAGAACATTCCCCCAGAACCATTGGTTTGGAAAATGAAAGGGGGTGAGTTTTGTGAGTTCATGCAATCAGCAGAGCTTAACACCTGGAGTTTATTTTATTTTAATTTATTTTATTTTATTTTACTTTATTTAATTTTATTTTTATTTTTATTTAAATTATATTTATCATTTATTTTAAAAAATTGTTATTATTATTTTTAAATAAGTTCTATATCCAAAATGGGGCTTGAATTCACAAACCCAAGATCAAAAGTCACATGCTGCACTGAGCCAGCCAGTTACCCCAAAGACTGTAGTTTTAAAGGTCAGTGAACTTGGCTGATATATAGCCCAGGGGGCATTGTGCTGCTCCTGGAGAGAAGGCAGGTAAATAATCTGTAGAAAGATAGTGATAGCATGTAAACAACAATCTAAAGAATGCCTTGGGTACAGAGTGAGGAAAGTATTGGTTCTTTTAGAAGTGCGTCCCTGAGAGACTGTATTCACAAAATGCTTCCCTGGGAACAAAGTAGCCTGATGACATCATTTCCCATTCTCATCCCTCTGTATAAACATTGAGCCACCTGAAGGAAAAAGCACAATGCCAACACTGTTTGCCAAACTTGCTTACACTAAGCCCCTCAACTCACTTGGAACTGTCCTTCTCAGTCAAGCTTACCTCAGTCACAGTGCATCAGGCCCCTAACCCAGACAAGCATAAACCACTAAACATAGCACATATTCCACCCAGAGTGTTTCGCAGGGCTTCAGTTATGATGCAGATGGTGACAAGTCTTGCCGGGAGCCGCCTGGGCCTCGCTGGCTGAAACAGTCACAGCGTGGAAATGGCAGCGTTTGCACAGCTCCTGCCATACAGAGTGAACCTGGTATCTCCTTCCACCACTTTTGATTTCTCTCCCAGGAATAAACCTGTTATTTATGATTAGGCCCTAGCACACTCCACACCAGACCAAGATTACTCATATGACAGTATATGAGGAGAATCAGACCCTTAGCCCCACAGCAAGGACCTTAGATTCTATCTCTGTGACCCTCTCTCCCAGTGTTTTCTCATGGAGCTCTTGTAGATCAGACAGAAAGACTTTAAGACACAGCCAGGCCCGGGAGCTAAGCATTAGTTCAGCCTGAAGAAAAGGAGCCTTATCTAAAGATGATATATGAGTCAGAGCAGGACATAAATTGCTACATGTTCCTTTACTGATTAATGAGAGGGCGTGGTACCCTCCGTAAGGTCTGCTTTCCATGAATATTGCCCTTTATTCAAAGAATAGCCAGAACAGGACCCCTATGGTGCCTGCACACTCAGATACAAAGAAGTAGTTCATGTGAACAACTTAGGCCCTACTTCCATAATTATCACTATTTTCTTCACTTCTGTATTCCTTGCTTTGTGACTAATGTACTAGATAATAACACGTAATTCATTTATGTTAGACTATGCTTGAACTATTTAACTAGTGCCTTATTCATATAAGTTTAACAAAGATAGATGATTCTAATACATAATAATGGTTACTGTCTTTAATTTGTAACTCTAGTACTATGGAATTTCCATTTAACTCATTTTTAAGAACAAAAGCGTGATTCACTTGCTCTGTATGAGACCCATTTGTCCTGTTTGGCTGAAGAAGCCATTTCAATGTCATTTAAGACAGATGGTCTGTCTCTGCCCCAATCTATAGGGGGCAAACATAAAGTGTAAAGATCAAGCTGAGGAGAACATGTAAAGAATGTTTTCATTGATCAAAGTACCATATCAAGGGAATAAATTAACTTCAAAAAATCATGTTCTATTCACGTATTGTTCATCTTACTGTCTATAAATAAAGCTACTGAGACCAGCAGAGTTAGAGATGCCTGCTTGGTGATCAGAAAGAACTGCTTGGCTCTCTCATTCCTTTTGCCATCACCGTCCATCCTTCGGGGACCCCTGGACCTGCTGGAGCTGGACTACAGTAAAGTATCATTTTACAAGCAGACCAAAGCACACTTAGCTAAAACTTACCACCTTCAGGCCAGGGACCAAACACTGCCCAATATAGGCAAGATGAGCCTCTGTAGACAACTAGCTTGAAAGATAAAGCAGCCAGAACACAATAGTTGGCTGCACACAGTATACAATGGAGACAAACACTGAAGCACCAGTCCCTGGTCACTGTAGGATATCTACTTCATAAGACAATTACTTTCAGGAGCAGGTGACATAACTGGCTTTTCTAACACAGAAAGGAAGACAAAAACTTAGACATAATGTGAACACGAGGAATTAATCCAAAATGAAAGAAAAAGATAAGGCCACAGCCAGAAATGTAAGTAAAAGAGATATAAGTAACATGTCTGATGGATAATTTAAAACAACTATCATAAGAAAACTCACTGGACTTGAAAAAAGAATAGAAAACAACAGTCAGACCCTTACAATAGAGAAAAAAGTTGTAAAACATCACACAGAGATGAAAAAGTGCAATAAATGAAATTAGAAAAACACTTGATACAATGAAGAACAGTCTGGAAGAACCAGAGGAGTGAATTAGTGATGGAAAAGTCAAAGTAATGGAAAGCAATGAAATTGAACAAAAGAGAGAAAGAATTATGGAACATTAGAATAGACTTAAGAAACAGTGACTTCATCAAATGTTGTAACGTTCTTACTATAGAAGTCCCAGAAGAAGAAGAGAGAAAGGGGGTAGAAAATATATTTGAAGAAATAACAGCTGAAAAATTCCCTAACTGGGAGAAGGAAACAAGCATCCAAATCCAGGAAATACAGAGAACTCCTATCAAAATCAACAAAAGAAGACCAACACCAAGGCATATTGTAATTACATTTTCATAATATTGTGATAAAGAAGATCTTAAAAGTAGTAAGAGAAAAGAAGTCCTTAACTTAAAAGAGAAAACCTATAAGTATAGCAGATTTCTCAACAGAAACATCGCAAGCCAGAAGAAAGTGGCATGATATATTCAAAGTGTTGAATGGGAAAAATCTGCTGCCAGAGTTATCTATCCAGCAAGACCATGGTTCAGAACAGGAGAGATAGCGTTTCCCAAACAAATAAAATCTAAAGGAGTTTGTGACCACTAAATTAGCCCTGCAGTCATTGAGTGGAGTCTTCGAATGGAAAGGATAGATGAAAAGTGACAAAGACAAGAAAGGAAAAAAGAACATATCCAGAAACAATGACAAAACAGTAATAAAATGCCATTAAGTACATACCTATTAATAATACTTTGAACTTTAAATGTTCCAGCCAACTTGGATGCCTGGGTGGCTCAGTGGGTTAAAGCCTCTGCTTTTGGCTCAGGTCATGATCTCAGGGTCCTGGGATCGAGGCCCACATTGGGCTCTCTGCTCGGCAGGGAGCCTGCTTCCTCCTCTCTCTCTGCCTGCCTCTCTGCCTACTTGTAATCTCTCTCTGTCAAATAAATAAATAAAATCTTAAAAAAAATCTTGTCTATATGCTGACCAAAATATACTCATTTTTTTAATTTTTTAAATATTTTATTTATTTATTTGACACAGAGAGAGAGAGAGATCACAAGTAGGCAGAGAGGCAGGCAGAGAGAGAGGAGGAAGCAGGCTCCCCACTGAGCAGGGAGCCTGATGTGGGGCTCGATCCCCAGACCCTGAGATCATGACCTGAGCTGAAGGCAGAGGCTTTAACCCACTGAGCCACCCAGGTGCTCCAATAAACTCATTTTAGACGTAAAGATATGTGCAGATTGAAAGTTAGGGGATGGAGAAATATTTATCACCCAAGTGGATTTCAAAAGAAAGCTGGAGTAGCACTAATTACATCAGACAAATGAGATTTTAAAACAAAGACTGTAATAAGTAACAAAGACCACTATATCATAATAAGGGGAACAATTCAACAAGAAGATGTAACAATTGTAATTATTTATACACCCAACATGAGAGTACCCAAATACATAAAATATTAAGAACAAATATAAAGGAACTAAGTGATAATAATATAATAATAATAGGGGACTTTAATGCCCCATTTGCATTAATGGACTAATCATGTAAACAGAAATTAAACAAGGAAACAATGGCTTTGAGTGACACATTGGACCAAGTGGACTTAACAGTAATATTCAGAACATTCCATCCTGAAAAAGCAGGATAGACATTCTTTTTATGTACGCATACAACATTCTCCAAAATAGATCACACTTTAGGTTACAAAACAAGCCTCAGCAAATACTTAAAGATTAAAATTATGCATCTTTTCTGGTTAGAAGGCTATGAAATGAGAAGTCAGCCACAAGAAAAAAATCTGGAGGGGTGCCTGGGAGGCTCAATTATTAAGCATCTGCCTTTGGCTTAGGTTATGATCCCAGGGTCCTGGTATAGAGCCCCACATTGGGGTCCCTTCTCAGCTGGGAGCCTGCTTCTCGCTCTCCCACTCCCCTTGCTGTGTTCTCTTTCTCACTGTCTCTCTCTGTCAAATAAATAAATAAAATCTTTTTAAAAAAGGAAAAAAAGAAAAGAAAAAATCTGGAAAGACCGCAAGTACATGGACTTTAAACAACATACTACTATACAATGAATAGAAATAAAAGCAGAAATAAAAATAAATAAATAAAGTAAAAAGATACATAGACCCTAATGACAATGAAAACACAAGAGTCCAGAACCTTTGAGATGCAGCAAAAGTAGTCCTAAGACAGAAGTATATAGCAATACAGGCCTACCTCATGAAGCAAGAAAAATCTCAAACAACTTAACTTTACAGTGAAAGGAACTAGAGAAAGGAGGGTAGGGATAGGGTGGATGGGTTATGGACATTGGGGAGGGTTTGTGCTTTGGTGAATACTGTGAAAGATGTAAGCCTGATGATTCACAGACCTGCACCCCTTGGGCAAAGAATAAAAATAAAATTAAAAAATATATAAAGCTTATAATTAAGTGAAAAAAAATAAAAATTAAAAAATTAAAAAAAAATTAAAAAAAAAGAAAAAGAATAACAAGTGAAACCTAAAGCCAGAAGGAGGAAATAATAAATACTTGGTCAGAAATAAATGATATAGAACCTAAAAAAACAATAAGACTGATCAATGAAACCAGGAGCTGGTTCTCTGGAAAAAAATCAATAAAATTGATAAACCTCTAAGCACACTTATCAAAAAGAAAAGAGAAAGGACCCAAGTAAATAAAATTGCTAATGAGAGAGGAGAAATAACCAATACCACAGAAATACAAAGACTTTTAAGAGAATATCATGAAAAATTATATGCCAACAAATTGGACAACCTGTAAGAAATGGATAAATTTCTAGAAACATGTAAGTTACCAAAACTGAGAGAGGAAGAAATAGAAAACTTGAACAAACCCATTAGGAGCAATGGAATTTAATCAGTGATCTGAAAAAAGAAAAAAAAGAACTCCCAAAAAAACAAAAACAAAAGTCTCAGACCATATGGCTTCACAGGCAAATTCTATTTTTTTTAATCCATTCTGTCACCCTTTTCTTTTAAGTGGAGTATTTAGTCCATTTACATTCTAAGTAATTGTTGATATATATGTATTCATTGCCTTTTCATTACTTGTTTTGTTGTGTTTCTGAAGATTTTCTCTGATTCTTTCTTGTCTTTCTCTCTCTCATGTTTTTCTGATTTTATTTAGTTATATACATAGATTTCTTTCTTTTCATTCTTTGAGTGTTTATTGGTGTTTTTATACATATATATTTATATATACATATACACTATTACCATTAATTTTGTATATAATCTCTTTTACATATAGTAGTCTATATTAAGTTGATGGTCATTTAGGTTTGAACCTATTCTTTTCTCTCTCCACTCCACATTTTAGGTATATATTTTTATATTTTATATCTTATTTTTTATTTCCTTGACTGATTTTTTATATAAATATTTATTTTCTCTGCTTCTGTGTTTTTTACCTTTATACTGTCACTTTTGGTCTTTCATGTTTCTGCTAGTCTTATGTATTTTCCCTTGTATGTTAATGACTTCTTTTGCTGCTTTTAAGATTTTTTTCTTTATTGGGCACCTGGGTGGCTCAGTGGGTTAAAGCCTCTGCTTTTGGCTCAGGTCATGATCTCAGGGTCCTGGGATCGAGGCCCACATTGGGCTCTCTGCTCGGCAGGGAGCCTGCTTCCTCCTCTCCCTGTCTCTCTGCCTGCCTCTCTGCCTACTTGTAATCTCTCTCTCTGTGTCAAATAAATAAATAAAATCTTTAAAAAAAAAGATTTTTTCTTTATCACTATATCTTTCAAGTTTTATTATAATATGTTTCTGTGTGGGTGTGCTTTTGTTGATTTTGATGGAAGTTCTCTGTGCCTCCCAGATCTGGATATCTGTTTCTTTCCCAAGATTAGGGAACTTTTCAGCTACTATTTCTTCAAATATTTTTTCTTCCCCCTTTTGTCTCTCTTTTTCTTTTGGGAGTCCCATAATACAATTGCTATTACATTTGATGGAGTCAATGATTTCCCTAAGCCTATTATCATTTTGTTTAATTCTTTTTTCTCTTTTGTTCAGCTTGTTTACCTTCCATTACTCTCTCTTCTAGGTTATTAATTTGTTCCTCTGCTTCTTCCAGCTTGCTGTTCATTTCATCAAGCATGTCTCTCATTTTGTTTACCAGGCCCTTTATCTCTGTTGTTATTCCTTATCTCACTCATATATTACACCTTTTTCAATTCCTGTTAGTATCCTTGTGATCATTGCTTTAAATTCTCTATCAGACATGTTACTTATATCTGTTTCACTTAGCTCTCTGGCTTTGACCTTGCTCTGTTCTTTTATTTGGGATAAATTTATCTCTTTCCTCATTTTGTCTGCTTCTCTTTGTCTGTTTCTCTATGTTAAGAAAATCAGTTATGTCTTCTGCTTTTAAAAGTAGTGGCTTTATGACAAAGAGTTCCTGGGGTGCTCTGTTGTGCACTGTCCCGTATTTAGTGGAACCTGGCTCCTTAGAAGAGTTTATGTGTTGCTTACATCTTGGTGTTATCTTTGAGTCACTTTTCCTTTCAATGCAGTCATCTGTACTGACTCTGTGCCTGTTGTGGGCTGTGCTTACTCTCTGTGGTGTTAGTGGGGCACAGGCATGCCAGCTCTGAGAGGTTGTACCCACCAGGGAACTTGGGAGCAGGGTGGCAGTATTAGCAAAATTTACACTGGGTCACTAGTTCTATGCCAGATCCCTGAATTTGCTGCAGATGTTGGGGGCTACATGTTAGGGCAGCAGGGATTGGGAGGCTGAGCATCATACATGGACTGGTAAGTCTGGGCCCAGTGCATGATGGTGGGTAAATAGTGCACCTGGGTGCACTGTGGTGACTACGTATGGTGCAGCAGCTGAGTGTATCACACAGTGACATCTGTGTCACAGGTGGTTGGGCACAGCAGCTAATGGAGGCTGGGAGCACAGGGTTGGGCAGAGCATGGGGGATGTGTGTGGCTCACCATTACAGCTGTGTTCCTGATAGCTGGCCAGGGCCCTTTGTGGCTTTAGCAAAATTTACTGTGAGCCAAAGCCTAGATCAGAAGTCTAGGAGTAGCTTAGTCTTCAGGAGAACTTGTGAGTGTGGCACACTGCCAGAATGTCATGCAGCAAGTATTTCTGCAGCCCTGCCTGTCACAAGATGGCTCCGTGTTTATGCAGGGCATCAGGGAAGGAAAATAGCATCTGTCAGCTCCCTCATTTTTGGAGAAGTCTCCCAACATGCTCCAACATCTGTGTGAACAAATTTATCTACTGTTTGCCCCCAACATTGTAAAAACTGCCTTTTTGTTGCTGTTGTTGCCTCTCCATTGTGGCTGCTGTCTCTTTAAGGGTAATGACCCAGCTATTACTCACCCCCACCCTTGGTTCACCCAGTGCTGTGTCCACAGACTTTTAAAACTATAGGATCCAAGTACCACTGGTTTTATAAACTCACCAAGTTCAATCCCTCTGTTATTTTTGAATATTTTAGTTATTTATTTGACACAGAGAGAGTTCACAAGTAGGCAGAGAGGCAGGCAGAGAGAGAGGGGGGAAGCAGGCTCCCCACTGAACAGGGAGCCCGATGCAGGCCTCGATCCCAGGACCCTGAGATCATGACCTGAGCCGAAGGCAGAGGCTTCAGCCCACTGAGCCACCCAGGCACCCAATCCCTCTGGTTTTTAAAGCCAGACACAATGGGAATTAGACTTCCCCATCTGAGCTCTCTATTGCAAAGGCCTATTTTTCTGTCTTCTCTGTGTGTGTAGCTCTCTCTCTCTCTTGCAGGCAGCCTCCCTCTACCTTTCTGACTTTCCTAACCTTTTAAGTTCTTCTCTATATTTAGTTGTGGAGTTTGTTCTCCCAGTCTTTGGATCACTCTTAGTTTTGTTGACTTGGGTATGGATGATATCTAGTTGAAAACATGGGAAAACATTCTCCTACTCTGCCGTCTTCCCCCAAGCCTCTGATATTTATATTCTTAATTTTTGAGGAACCTCCATACTGTTTTCTACAGTGGTTATATCAATTTACATTCCCACCAACACTTGTTTTTTTTTTAACTTTAGCCATTGTAGCAGCTGAATGTGATATCTCATTGTGAGTTTCATTAGCATTTCCTTGATTATTATTAATTGAAATTAGTAATTTTGAGCATCTTTTCATATGTCTGTTGGCCATCTGTATGTTTTCTTTGGAAAAATATCTATTCAGATTCTCTTCCCATTTTTAATAAGATAATTTGCTTTTGTGGTGTTGAGTTGTGTACGTTTCTTTTTAAAGACTTTATTTATTTATTTGACAGAGAGAGAGCACAAGCAGGGGAAGTGGGAGAGGGAGAATCAGACTCCTGGCTGAGCAGAGAGCCTGATGCAGGGCTCAATCCCAAGACATTGAGATCATTATCTCAGCTGAAGGCAGACACTTAACCAACTGAGCCACCCAGGCACCCCTACAATTCAATTCTAAAAGAAAATATTTTGCTTTTACCTTCTTAATCCTTATCTTTGATTTCTGAAAGTAACTAGCAGGGAAAACCTTCTAAGGAATTTGTTAGATATTGCTTCCTTATAAAGTTTGTCAATATCATTGATATAGAGATAGCTGGTAACCTCTCTCTTTTGAACTACTAGATTAACAAACCATGTTTATTCCATCAAATCATATATTTTTCTTCACAGCTGAGCTAAAGTTTAGCTACACCATGATCTATTGCTCTCTTGTCACCAGTATAAGACAGTCTTTTTTGTATCTACTGAGTATACAAGTCATAGTCATAACATAGTCAGTATGTTCTTCTGAAGTAACACCATTTTTTTCATAACATTATAATATTCATAATCTGTATAGTCACAACACATTAGATTTTCATTGAGTGAAACATCAAAAACTTCTTAATTATCTTAAAGACACGTTATCTCCCTTAAGCATTATTTTTTGAGACCTAGAACAAACATACATTAATGTCTAGAGAAATGGTGTAAATAAATTGGACCATTGGAGGTGGTTAAAATTTGTCAATAAGTAACAGTACTGATTCAAATATTTTGTCTGTTTCTATGACAAAATATCTGGATGTAAAAGTTCAGTATAAGTGGAATCCTAAGTAACAGCGATCTAGAGTCATTTTTTTTAAGTGGTACCACACCCAACGTAGTGCTGGAACTCACAGTCCTCAAATCAAGAGTTGTCCCTCCTCTCTGGCAATCACCAGTTTGTTCTATTTGTTTAAGAATCTGTGTGTGTGTGTGTGTGTGTGTGTGTGTTTTAAGATTTTATTTATTCATTTGAGAGAGAGACAGAGAGACTACAAGGAGGGGGAGAGACAAAGGGAGTTGGTCTTGATCTCAGGACCTGGAGTTCATGACCTGAGCCAAAGGCAGACGCTTAACCATCTGAGCCAACCAGGCACCCCTAAGAGTCTGTTTCTTTGTCTTTTTTTTTCCTTTGTTCAGTTTCTTTGATTCTTAAGTTCAACGTATTAGTGAAATTCTATGGTATCTGTCTTTCTTTCACTGACTTATTTCACTTGGCATTATACCCCCTAGATCCATCCATGTTGCTTTAAATGGCAAGACTTTATTCTTTTTCTATGACTAAGTAATATTCCATTGTATGTTTGTGAGTGTGTGTGTGTGTGTGTGTGTGTGTGTGTATTTATTCATTAGTCTATGGATGGACACTTGTGTTGCTTCCTCTTCTTGGCTATTGAAAATAATGATGTAATTAACATAGGGGTACAGGGCGCCTGGGTGGCTCAGTGGGTTAAAGCCGCTGCCTTCGGCTCAGGTCATGATCCCAGGATCCTGGGATCGAGGCCCACGTCGGGCTCTCTGCTCAGCAGGGAGCCTGCTTCCTCCTCTCTCCTCTCTCTCTGCCTGCCTCTCTGCCTACTTGTGATCTCTGTCTCTGTGTCAAATGAATAAATTAAAAAAAAATCTTTAAAAAAAAAATAAAAAAAATAACATAGGGGTACATATATCTTTTTGGATTGTATTTTCATTTTCTTTGGGTAAATACCCAGTCATAGAATTACTGGATCATATGGTAATTCTATTTTTAATTTCGTGTTTGTTTCTTCCTTTTATTCTTTCTTTAATTTAATTTAGTGTAATTAATTCCAGTGTAGTTAACATACAGTGTCATATTAGTTTCAGGCATACAATCTAGTCATTCGACCATTCCATATATTACTCAATGCTCATCAGGGTAAGTGTACTTTAAAAAAAATAAAAAGGTAAGTGTGCTTTTCTGTTTTTTGTTTTTTGAGAAACTTTGCACTGTTTTCCACAGTAGCTGCACCGATTTGCATTCCCACCAACAGTGCACAAGGGTTCCGTTTTCTCTATATCCTTGGCAACACTTATCTCTTGTGTTTTTGATTTTAGCAATTCTGACAAATGTGAAATTATATTTCATTGCGGTTGTCATTTGCATTTCCCTTATGATTGAGCATCTCTTCATGTTGGGCATCTCTTCATGTGTCTATTGTTCATCTCCAAGTCTTCAGAAAAATGTCTGTTTATGTCTTCTGCCACCTTTAAATTAGATTGTTTTGTGGTGTTGACTTGTATAAATTCTTCATATATTTTGCATCTTAACTCTTTATTAGATATATCCTTTGTAAATATCTTCTCTCATTTAGTGGGTTTTCTTTTTTGTTTTTGTGGATGATTTGTTTTCCTGTGCAAAAGCTTTTTATTTTGATGAAGTTTAAATAGTTCAATTTTGCTTTTGTTTCTCTTGCCTTAGGAGACATACCTAGACAAAAATATTTCTAGAGCTGATATAAGTGTCAAAAAGATTACTGCCTGTTTTCTTCTAGGAATTTTATCATTTCAGGTCTCACATTTAGTTCTTTAATCCATTTTGAGTTTAATTTTATGTACAGTTTAAGAAGGTGGTCCAGTTTTATTTTTTTGCATGTCATTTTTCAGTTTTTCCAATACCGTTTGCTGAAGACTATTTTCCTACTGCATATTCTTGGTATCATCATCTTTTTTCTATCAAGCAACATTTATATTATGAAGTTAAGAGGTTTTCTTCTGAACACACACAATCTCCAATAGAGATTGTGGCTGTATCAGATGTTGAGACATTTGTAAATAAAAATTGAGATTTTAAAGTCTCATATCTTGTGACCATTTGGTTAGATTCATTTTCCATACTAATGTTGAGATTAGATAATTAATCATTCAATATACCTTATTAGTTTCTTTTAAAATATTTTATTTATTCAGTTGACAGAGAGTAAAAACAAGGGGAGTGGCAGACAGAAGGACAGGGAGAAGCAATCTCTCCACCAAGCAAGGGAGCCTGATGCAGGGCTCCATCCCAGGACCCTGGGATCATGACCTGAGCCAAAGGCAGATGCTTAACTGACTGAGCCACTCAGGTGCCCCTAGATGTCTTAAAAGTCCCTTTAACTTATGCCTAATACATTACTTGAAATCTAGGAATGAGAAAGGTTCTCCGATCTCTAGGACCCCATAATGTAACAATAAATAAAAGATACACAAACCAAAAATTCAATTTTATTGAATTTATTTATTATTTTTATAATAATAACCTATTATAGAATATTTTTCTTGAGTATAACTAACCACTTACATGTACTTTGGTGTTTAACCAGGCTTATTCATTTAAAGGTAAGGGCATCCATAAATTCACTAACCTTTCCTTAAAATATAATGAATTCTTATTTATCTTCATGTTTTGAAGCACTAAAATTATGGTCTTCTTTTAGTTTATGCCAGTCATATAAGCCATTAATTTTTATTTTTTTCAAACAACATCTCCCTTCTCATAATATTTTACTTCTCTTGGCCTAAACTATTTTTCTGATACCTTTTAACAGCTTTTTTATTACTATTTATGAATGGGAGCTATTGTTATCCAAATACACTTTAAACATTGATTTAAGAGTTGGATTTTCAGGCTGTCTGGGTGGCTCGGTCATTAAGCATCTGCCTTCAACTCATCTCAGGATCTCAGGGTCCTAGGATCTAGCCAGGGTACTGGGATCAAGCCCTGCATCAGGCTCCTTGATCAGCAAGAAGCCTGCTTCTCCCTCTCCCATTCCCTCTGCTTGCGTTTCCTCTCTCTCTGTGTCTCTCTTCAAATAAATAAATAAAATCTTAAAAAAAAAAGAGTTGGGCTTTCTCGTTGAAGTCCATAGTGCTTCAAACAGTGTATCTCTTTACTAACATGAGATTACCATCCTTATTTTCATGAAAGCAAGACATTAAGTGTAACAAATCTCAAATATTGACCTTCAGTCTTTTACATAGTAAACAGTTGTGAATGCAATACTGTAAATCTCTAGCATTAATGGAACTGTCTCTGAGATATCTGTTTCATATTCTGTGATAAAGGTGATTGGTAGAAATTATTTGTTGTATAACTCTGGGACAAATTATATCATTTTTATTGATGATAACATCTCTGTAATGACTGTCTAAAGGTGTCTGGGTGTTAAATTAATTTAAAATGTTTTAGATTAACCATAAAAATTGCAATGGATATTGCAAAATAGGAAATTCCATTAGAAAAGTAGGCAAAGAGCCCACCTGCAACAGGAAAAAAAATCACAATTCACAGCAGAAACCAAGAAATTTATTAAACAAAAATTCTTATTGGCAAGATTTTTGGCTTTTGTTGGGTTGTATGAAAACAAGAAGACGTCCAGTCACTATTCCTTTTTTTTTAATACTTTTCAGTTAATGTGGCTCATTGAACAGTGAATTTCAAGTGGGGAGGGAGTTTTTGTAGTGGTTTTCAATTTTGGTTGCATGTTAGAGTCACCTAGGGACATTTGAAAACTTGGCATTACCCAGTATGCATCCCAGACCAATTACATCAGCATCTCTGTGGTAGACCCAAAGCATTCGTTATCTTTTTAAACTCTCTAGATGGTTCAAATTCATAGCCAAATTTGAAAATTACTTTATTCAATTCTTACTGGCTTTCATTTAGATTAAGTAAATTTTATTTGTTTCTGTGGCAAAGCCTCTATATAAAATCCAAAATTTCATTGAGAAAAAAATTGGATCAATTGGTCTTTTTATGAATTTTACTAAAACAGTGCATAATTTTATTGTGATATAAGATACAGTTCACATGCTAATATAAGACCGGTAGACCCCCAAAAGGCAAGCAATGATCAGTAACATATTTGACAATGAAGTCAGTAAATCCAACTGAAAATATGCATATTTGACTGTGAATGATATAAAACATTCTGAAAAGGCCTTCAATATGTTTACACAATTCCTGGTTAATAGAGCACATTTAGATTGTTTTCCCAATCTTACAATTTTGTATTACTTAAAAAATTCTATGATAATTTTAACAGATTAGA
Source organism: Ailurus styani (assembly GCA_002007465.1). NCBI lineage: Eukaryota > Metazoa > Chordata > Mammalia > Carnivora > Ailuridae > Ailurus > Ailurus styani. The sequence continues at coordinate 322,733 of LNAC01000743.1, forward strand.
TTTGAAGTCTTGGTATTAAGTAAGAATAGTAATGTGCCCATTCATATTGATTCAAGTAACAAACATGTTACCTATAATTTTTTATATTTTGATTTTATTGAATGAAGTATTAAAGTAGTATTGCTTTATGATACTCTCTCAAGGTAATAATGTATTAAATATACTCACTTGAAATTTATTATAATTTTTAATTATTTATTTATTTATTTGAGAGAGAGAGAGAGCATGAGATAGGGGAGGATCAGAGGGAGAAGCATACTCCTTCTTGAGCAGGGGAACCAATGCAGGACTCCAACCTGGGACCCCAGGATCATGATCAGAGCCTAAGGCAGTCACTTAACCAATTGACTTACCCAGGTTTCCTAAAATTTATAAAAAAAATAATAGCTGGATAACATTTTCATTCTTCCTGGTGCTATATTATAATACTGATAAATAAAAGATTTATGAGACAGGAGAGTTTACAGGAAAATTATAAAAGTAAGAGCTATCCAGCTCAAAATGACCTCAAATAGATGTTGGAAATGGACTAAAGGTAATGGTAACAAGATAAGTAAGTAGGAAATGGATGGTAAGGTAATATTGTACATTTAAGAGATAAATCTGTGTAGAATGATGATATATGTGAGTACTCTGACCCATTTACAAATTGTGCAGAAAGTCAAGATTATATAGGTCTTACCTAAAGAGTGTGGCCTGTGACTCCTTGATTTTTTATTCTGGACTCATTATGCAAGTGGCTGTTATCAAGAAATGTGTTTGAATATGAATGAAATCCCACAAATCCTGATGGGTTTTTTTTTGCAGTATATATGGGGATTTAAGAAATTTATTATAGAACCTTTTAAAATAAGTGTAATTGGGCGCCTGGGTGGCTCAGTGGGTTAAAGCCTCTGCTTTCGGCTCAGGTCATGATCTCAGGGTCCTGGGATCGAGGCACGCATCGGGCTCTCTGCTCAGCAGGGAGCCTGCTTCCTCCTCTCCCTGTGTCTCTGCCTGCCTCTCTGCCCACTTGTAATCTCTCTCTCTGTGTCAAATAAAATAAATAAAATCTTTAAATAAATAAATAAATAAATAAAATAAGTGTAATTATCTCCTTAGCACATACCACTTAATATATAAAACCTCTCTGGATGATTCATAACAATATCATAAAATGTTTAATATTTAAGTAAAAATACTTTATTAAATTAAAAGATTAAATATTTTAATATATTCATTATAAATTATTATAATATTTTTAATTTTTTAAAAAAATTAATATTTTTTTCAGTGTTCCAAGAGTCATCATTTATTCACCACACCCATTGCTCAATGTAATATGTGACCTCCTTAATAAGCATCACCAGGCTTATCCATTCCCCCACCTCCCTCCCCTCTATAATCTTCAGTTAGTTTTTCAGAATCCATAGTCTCTTATCTTTTGTCTCCTACTCTGATTTCTCCCAATTCACTTTTCCTTTCCTTCTCCTAATATCCTCCATTTTATTTCTTATATTCCATAAGTAAGTGAAACCATATGATAATTGACTTTCTCTGCTTTACTTATTTCACTCAGCATAATCTCCTCCAGTCCCATGAATGTTGATACAAAAGTTGGGTATTCATCCTTTCGGATGGCTGTGTAATATTCCATTGTGTATATGGACCACATCTTCCTTATCCTTTCATCTGTTGAAGGGCATCTTGGCTCTTTCCACAGTTTGGCAATTGTGGACATTGCTGCTATGAACATTGGGGTACATATGGACCTTCTTTTCACTACATCTGTATCTTTCGGGTAAATACACGATAGTGCAATTGCAGGGTCATAGGGTAGCTCTATTTTTAATTTTTTGAGGAATCTCCACACTGTTTTCCAAAGTAGCTGCACCAACATGCATTCCTACCAATAGTGAAAGAGGGTTCCCCTTTCTCTACATCTTCTCCAATACTTGTTTCCTGTCCTGTTGATTTTGGTCATTCTAACTGGTATAAGATGGTATCTCAATGTGATTTTGATTTGAGATTCCCTGATGGCTAGTGATGATACATTTTTTCATGTGTCTGTTGGCCATTTGTATGTTTTCTTTGGAAAAGTGTCTGTTCATGTCTTCTGTCCATTTTTTGACATGACTATATGTTTTTTGGGTGTTAAGTTTGAGAAATTCTTTTTTTAAAGATTTTATTTATTTTATTTGACACAGAGAGAGAGATCATAAGTAGGCAGAGAGAGAGGAGGAAGCAGGCTCCCTGCTGAGCAGAGAGCCCTATGCGGGCCTCCATCCCAGGACGCTGAGATCATGACCTGAGCCGAAAGCAGAGGCTTTAACCCACTGAGCCACCCAGGAACCCGAGTTTGAGAAATTCTTTATAGATCTTGGATATCAGCCCTTTGTAGTGTCATTTGCAAATATCTTCTCCCATTCCGTGGGTTGCCTCTTTGTTCTCCTCTAGGATTTTGAAAGATTCCTGCCTCATGCTGAGGTCCTTCATCCATTTCGAGTTTATCTTTGTATACGGTGGGAGAGAATGTTCGAGTTTCATTCTATACATAGATGTCCAATTTTCCCAGCACCATTTATTAAAGAGACTGTATTTTTTCCACTGGATATTTTTTTCCTGCTTTGTCAAAGATTATTTGACCATAGAGTTGAGAGTCCATATCTCAACTCTCTACTCTGTTCTTTTGGGCTATGTGACTGTTTTTGTGCCAGTACCATGCTGTCATGGTGATCACAGCTTTGTAGTAAAGCTTTAAATCAGGCAATGTTTTGCCCCCAGCTTTGTTTTTCTTTTTCAACATTTCCTTAGTGATTTGGGGTCTTTCCTGGTTCCATACAAATTTTAGAATTGTTTGTTCCAGCACTTTGGAGAATGCTGGTGGAATTTGGATAGGAATAGTATTGAAAGTATAGGTTGCTCTGGGTGGTATAGACATTTTAACAATGTTTATTGTTCTGATCCATGAGCATGGAATGCTTTTCCATCTTTTTATATATTCTTCTATTTCTTTCATGAGTGTTCAGTAGTTCCTTAAGACAGATCCTTTACCTCTTTGGTCAGGTTTATTCCAAAATATTTTACATTTCTTGGTGCTATAGTAAATGGAATTGATTCTCCAATTTCCCTTTCTATATTTTCCTTGCTAGTATATAAGAAAGCAACTGATTTCTATGGATTGATTTTATATCCTGCCACATTACTGAATTGCTATATGAGTTCTAGTAGTTTGGGTGTGGAGTCTTACCATACAAAGTATCATGTTATCTGCATAGAGAGAGAGTTTGACTTCTTTTTTGCCCATTTGAATACTTTTGTTTCCTTTTGTTGTCTGATTGCTGTTACCAAGACATCCAGTACTATGTTGAACAACAGTGGTGAGAGTGGTCATCCTTGCTATGTTCCTGATCTCAGTGGGAAGGCTCTGAGCTTTTCCCCATTGAGAATGATATTCACTGTGGGTTTTTCATATATAGATTCTATGAAGTTGAGGAATGCTCCCTCTATCCCTATACTTTGAATAATTTTACTGGAAAAGATGCTGTATTTTGTCAAATGGTTTTTCTGCATCAATTGAGAGGACCACGTGGTTCTTCTTTCTTCTGTTATTGATTTGTTCTATCACATTGATTGTTTTGTGAGTGGTGAACCACCCTTGCACCCAGGGATAAATCTCACCTGGTCATGGTGGATAATCTTTTAATGTACTGTTGTATCCTATTAGGTAGGATCTTGTTGAGAATCTTGGCATCCATATTCACCAGGGATATTAGTCTGAAATTCTCTTTTTTGATGGGGTCTTTGCCTGGTTTGGGGATCAAGGATTCATAGAAAAAGTCTGGAAGATATCCCTCTGTTTATATTTTCTGAAACAGTTTCAGAAGAATAGGTATTATTTCTTTGAATGTTCGGTAGAATTCCCCAGGGAATCCATGAGGTCCTGGACTCTTGTTTTTTAGGAGGTTTTTGATTACTGCTTCAACCCCATTACTAGATATTGGTCTATTCATGTTGTCAATTTTTTCCTGTTGCAGTCTTGGAAGTTTATAGATTTCCAGGAATGCATCCATTTCTACTAGGTTGCTTAACTTATTGGCATATAGCTGTTGATATTCATTTCTGATTATTTCTATTTTCTTGGTGTTAGTCATGATCTATTCCCTTTCATTTATAATTTTATTAATTTGGGTCATTTCCCTTTTCTTTTGGATTAGTTTGGCCAGTGGTTTATCAATCCTATTAATTCTTTCAAGGAACCAGCTTCCAGTTTCGTTGATGTGTTCTACTGTATCTCTAGTTTCTAACTCATTGATCTCTGCTCTAATCTTATTTCCCTTCTTGTCCATGGGGTTGGCTTAATTTATTGTTGATTATCCAGTTCTTTAAGGTGTAAAGAGAGTTGGTGTATTCGGCATTTTTCAATTTTTTTGAGTGAGGCTCGGATGGCTATGTATTTCCCCCATAGGACAACCTTTCCCTTATCTCATAGGTTTTGGACCAATGTGCCTTCATTCTCATTGGTTTCGATGAATTGTTTAAGTTCTTCTTTGTTTTACTGGTTGATCCAAACATTCTTGATTAGATTGGTCTTGAGCTTCTAAGTGTTTGAATTCCTTCCATACTTTTTCTTGTGGTTGAGTTCCAGTTTCAAAGCATTGTGGTCTGAGAATATGCAGGGAATAATCTCAGTCTTTTGGTATCAGTTGAACCCTGATTTGTGACCCAGTATGTGGTCTATTTTTGAGAAAGTTCCATGTGCGCTCAACAAGAACGAGTATTCTGTTGCTTTAGGGTAGAATGTTCTGTATATATCTATGAGCTCTATCTGATCCAATGTTTCATTCAAAGCTCTTGTTTCTTTGTTGATTTTCTGCTTAGATGATCTGTCTACTTCTGAGAGTGGTGTGTTAAGATCCCCTATAAGTAATGTATTCATATCAATATGACTATTTTGTTTAACACTTGGTTTCTGTAGATGGGTGCTCCCATGTTTGGGACATAAATATTTACAATTGTTAGATCTTCTTGTTGGATAGACCCTTTAAGAATGATATAGTATCCTTCTGTATCTCTGACTACAGTCTTTAGCTTAAAATGTATTTAGCTTAAAGATACTGGATGTATCTTTAGGTTCAAAATGTGTCTCTTGTAGACATCATATGGATGTGTCCTGTCTTATTATTCAATTTGAAACCCTGTGCCTTTATATGGGAGCATTTAGGCTGTTCATATTGAGAGTTATTATTAAAAGGCAAGTTTTTATTGACATCATGTTGCCTGTGAAGTCCTTGTTTCTATACATTGTCTCTGTAACTTTCTGCTCTGTATCACTCTTGGATTCTTTCTTCTTTTATAGAATCCTTAGTAGTTCTTGTAGTGCTGGCTTGGTGGTCACATAATCTTTTAGACTTTGCTGGTCTTGGAAGTTCTTTATCTTTCCACCCATTCTGAATGTCAGCCTTGCTGGATAAAATATTCCTGGCTGCATGTTCTTCTCATTTAGTGTAATGAATATGTCTTTCCAGCCCCTTCTGGTTTGCCAGGTTTCTGTGGACAGATATGACGTTATTCTGATGTTCCTCCCTCTGTACGTAAGGAATCTCTTCCCCCAAGCTCCCCTTAAAACCTCCTGTCTGAATTTATGTTTCGTAAATCTTACAATTAAGTGTCTGGAGCTCTGTCTATACTAGTTGATCTTGGGAGATGTCCTCTCTGCCTCTAGGACATGAACACTTGTTCCATTCCCCAAATTAGGGAAATTTTCATCCAGTATTTGTTCAACTATATCTTCTTGTCTTCTGTCTTTCTCCGCCCGCTCAAGGATCTCAATAATTCTGACATTGGAATGTTTCATGGCATCATTTATTTCCCTAATTCGGTTTTCATGGCTTCTGGGGTGTTTGTTCCAGGCCTCCTCCTGATCTTGTTTTTCTATCAGTTTGTCTACTTGATCACTAATTTTATGTTTTGCCTTGGTTACCCTAGCTGTTAGAGTAAGAGATTAGATTGGATCTCCTGGATAGCATTTTTAAGTTCTTCCAGATCAGCTCTCATTTCTGCTCTTAGAGATACTATGTTGCCACTAATGGTCTCTCCAACCTAGCCATTGCCTGGTCAGTTTTTACCCTGAATTCCATTTTTGACATATTGTTTATGAGTATATCCAATAGTTCTGTTGCAGAGGTCACAGTCTCTGAATTTTTATTCTGTTGAGTGTTCCTCCTCCTAGTCATTCTGGTGAGAGGTGGTTGACGGAATGTGTAGCTGAATATATCAACCATGATCCAGTCAAGATGCCCCTTGGAAAGTTTTGGAGCAATCAGAAGTCACCACCAAAAAGAAAGAAAAAAAGAAAGAGAAAAAGAGAGGGAATAAAAAGAAAAAAAACAGCCAAAATGAGTCCCAAAAGTAAGATTTGTAAGGTACATAAACCAAAAATGAACAAACGAAAAAACTGACAAAGGTAAAAGACAAGAAAGTAATAAAAATAAAAACCCAGCCAAAATGAACCTTAAGAATAATATTTATATAGTACAAAAACTAAAGCAAAGGCACAGAAACAGTGACAGAAGAATAAGATAGGAATGTGGTTATAACCCCTTTATGTGGGCGAGGAAGGTTATTTCAGTACTTCCTGGGTGTATCTTGTTATCTTTTTTAAAGGACTCAACTTTCCAGAGATACAGGTAAATTAAAACTGGCTTATATATTACGGTAATACTGAATAGGGAAAAAGGTCCCTTTTTTTGAAAAAAAAAAAATATATATAAAGTAATCCAGGTATATATATGAAAAAAGTTCAAGTTAAAACTTATTATATAATATGTTGTATTAAATATCTAGTAATGATGAGTAGGTTAAAAATATAAAAGAAAAAGTATCGTGAGAACGAATTTAAAAACAAAGTTGTATCTATGAAATATACAGGTTTGGGGGCAATACTGGGAGATTAATATATTTTTTCCCTTGATGTTGGGGTTTTACAATTTTATGGGGACCCTGTGGTTATTGTCCTCTTGTTCTCTGGCTTGTCTTCTGGGGGAGGGACCTGCCTTGTTTTTTTTCAGTCATTCTTGCTTGGGCTGAGTCTCCCTACCCCTTAGCAAGAGGCTGGGCTCTGTGGAAACTTGTTTTTCAGGTTTTTGTTCTCCGGAGTTTTTTGTTCTTGGGAGGCTTTTCAGTGTCTTTTCAGAGGGCTAATGCAAAAAGTAAACTGTCCACACTCTGTCCTAGGACTCCCAGAGAAGCCCCAGTCCACTCCCTCCTGGATGGTCCAGAACACACAGACTCCCCCTCTGCAATCTCCACTGAACACTGAAAACTCCCAGAGGCAGTGCACACTCCTCACCACTATCTCAGTGATAATCGAAGGCCTCCGCTTGTCTCTGCATCCCCATGCCACTAAAAACTCAAGCAATATTGATCCGGGGAATTCCGATACTGGCAGCTGTCAGGACTGCTGTCCAGGGTCCACACCCAACGACCTGGCAGCAGTGCAGGTTGCAAAAATCTGCGGGTTCAGAAACCGCCCACCAGCACACACACCAGACTCTCTCAGGCACAGGCGGGGGTGCATCCAGCCCAGCTGGTGGTACAAGGGGTGGAAAGCCACAAGCCCAGGGACCAAGGACTAGAGCCCTTTCTGGGTTCTCTCAGGCATGGCTGGTCACCGGCTGTTACCATCCTAGGACCATGGGCTTAGGACCATGCCTGTAGCCGCCCGATTCTACCAGTTGTCCCTTAAGATCTTTTGCTATTTTTGAATGCTTTTAACCAGACTCCAAGCTAATGCTGGTTCTCAAACACAGAGCACTTTCATATTGGGGTATTTCTTTCCAGTGAGTTGCTTCTGGTGGTGGCTCCCTCCCCCTTCTGTTTATCCTCTAAAATCAGTCTGAGTGTTTCCCCTCCACTTTACCTCACCAGTGATGCTCCCCTGTCCCTGTAGAGATCCAGAAGTGTATAATCTTACATCTCAGGCTGATTTTATGGGTGTTCAGAGTGTTCTGGTAGATATTTAGCTCACTTCAGGGGACTGGTTGAAACAGGGTCTCCAGTTCTCCACCATCTTGCCCCAGCACCAAGTTGTTACAATATTGTATTAATAATACTTTTTATGGCAGAGAATATTACTGTTATTTTAGGAGCACTATTGATATTTTAATACAAAACATCAGAAATTCAACTTCACTGGGACACATTCTACCAAACTTAAACCATGTTTAAGTTACTATTTAGTGCAGGTTATTCTCATCAGCAGTGTCAAGAGAAAGCAGTTATTTTCTTTTATATCTTAATGTGCATTTGCTTATTTTATTATATGTTTTCTCTGTAAATAGTGATATTAAATATATTGAATCTGTAGTTTTCATAAGCTATTTCACATCAAATAATATGTCAATAAAAGACATTGAAATACTACTCAGCCATCAGAAAGGCTGAATACCCAGCTTTTGCATCAACATGAATGGGACTAGAAGAGATTATACTAAATGAAACAAGTCAAGCAGAGAAAGTCAATTATCATATGGTTTCACTTACTTGTCGAACATAAGGAATAGCATAGAGGACATTAGGAGAAGGAAGGGAAAAATGAAGGGGGGAAAATTGGAGAGGGAGAAGAACCATGAGAGACTATGGACTCTGAGAAACAAACTGAGGATTTTAGAGGGAAGGGAGGTGGGGATGGGTTAGCCCAGTTATGGGTATTAAGGAGGGCACATATTGCATGAAGCACTGGGTTTCACATGCAAACAATGAATCATGGAACACTACATCAAAAACTAATGATGTACTGTATGGTGACTACCATAACATAATAAAAGCAATAAAAATTTTAAAAAAGAAAAATAAATTAAAAAAGGAAAAACTTTTGCAGTTGATGGATATATTTGTTATCTTGATTGTAGTGATTTCATGGTATATAATGTCAAAGCTTATCACATTGTGTACTTTAAATATGTACAGTTTATTGTATGTCAACCGAACTTTAAAAGGACATGTGCCTTGTTAGTTGCATATATTTAATGAATATCTTTATCTACTCAGTATTTAATAAATCAATTCAAAAGTAAAAAAAGACATTGACATCATTCATAACTAAAGAGGAACAAAATTATTTCTTTTTTCAGTTAAAAAGACAAAAAAATTGTCTTGAGTTTTCAGAAAAATGCAAAATGTATGTAAAGAAACAAAATACAAAAAAAATCTAAGTATTAGATTCTAAAAACATTCTGAGACAAAGTATTTTCTGAAGAACAAGGAGTGACTGTGAATATGACAAAAGACACCTGGAAAGTGGCAGGTCAAGGGGTTGGGTCCCTTCCCCAAAGACACTGCAATGATTTCTAAAAAGATATACCTAATTACAAATTTAGGTGACTTGACAAGGCCAAATAAACTTCAGATATATCTATATCTATCTATCTCTATCTAATTTATATCATCTATATCTATACATATCTATATCCATCTATCTATCTGATACCTATCTATGGTTAGTCAAATAGATAGATGTGTGTGTGTATATATATGTGGGTGTATGTGTGTATTACATATGTTACTTTTATGTTAATAATAGCCTAGATTTTCACATTTCTTTGTCAAAGCATATCTAAACAAAAACAAACATGATTTGAATGCAATAGAAACTTGTTTTAAGATTTTTTATTTAAATTCAATTTATTAGCAGATAGAGTATTATTAGATTCAGGGGTAGAATTTCTTGATTCATCTGTTGCATATAACACCCAGTGCTCATTACATCAAGTGCTCACCTTAATGCCCATCACCCATTACCAGATCCCCCCCACACCTCTCCTCCAGCAACCCCTATAGTTTTTTTTTTATATACTTAAGGGTCTCTTAGGTTTTCCTCCCTATTTTTATCTTATTTTATTTTTTCTTCCTTTCCCCTATGTTCATGTGTTTGATTATTAAATTGTACATATGAGTGAAATCATATGGTATTTTCTTTCTATAAATGACATATTTTGCTTAGCATAATACCCTCTAGTTCCATCTGTGTTGTTGCAAATGGCAAGATTTCATTCTTTTTGATGACCCACTAATATTCCATTAGGTACGTATATATGTGTGTATGAATATGTATATGCACACCACCTTGGTATGTATATACAAACACATACATACATACATAAACACGTAACACCTCTTTTTTTAATCCATTTGTCTGTTGATGGACATCTGAGCTGTTCCTATATTTTGGCTATTGTGGACATTGCTGATATAATCATTGGGGAGAAGCTGCCCCTTTGATTCACTATAATTGTTTCCTTTGTATAGATACCTAGTAGTACAATTGCTGGGTCATAAGGTAGTTTTATTTTTAATTTTTGGAGGAGCCACCATAATGCTTTCCATAGTGGCTGCAACAGTCTGCCTTCCCACTGTGTAAGAGGGTTCCCCTTTCTCTGCATCCTTGCCCCCATTTTTTGTTTCCTGACTTGATAATTTTAGCCATTCCGATTGGTGTGAGGTAGTATCTCACTGTTTTTTTTTAATTTTTTATTTATTTATTTGACAGAGAGAGATTACAAATAGGCAGAGAGGCAGGCAGAGAAACAGAGAGAGGAGGAAGCAGGCTCCCTGCTGAGCAGGGAGCCCGATGCGGGCCTCGATCCCACGACGCTGAGATCATGACCTGAGCCGAAAGCAGAGGCTTTAACCCACTGAGCCACCCAGGCGCCCTCTCACTGTTGTTTTGATTTGTATTCACTGATGCTAAGAGATGTTCAGCATTTTTTCATGGGTCCGTGGCCATTTGCATGAATTCTTTAGAGAAATGTCTGTTCATGTTTTCTGGATTTTCAGGATTTATTTCCACCCCATAAAGTCACCATTACAGTCACTAGATTGTTTTAATTTGTATTCTATAGCTTCCTTGAAGGGCTACAAATGTGCAAGTTTCGACATGGTCATTAATGTAATAGCTCTTTTATATCTCACAGTAATCATTTTCAACATGAAAAAAGAAATCATTTTTCTCTTTGAGAGATTTAGGGAGTAGTTTTCACGAAACATTTTTCTAAATATAAGATAAGAAAAATATATATTTATTTTGAATTCCCCTATATTATGAATCTGAGCAGAAAAGTGCCATCAAAGGATTCATATATTAAAAAAACAAATGACAAATGAGTTAAACCCAATTTCCAAAAATTTACTACAAACAATCCATAAACTGTTAATTTTGTTTAATTATTTTATGTTCTATTCTATCTGGAAGTATCACAAATCAATGCAAACTTAAGTAATAATTATTAAAGTAACCACAGGAAAAATAGTTAACAGTTTTCTTTTCCCGTTAAAACTTAACTTTTCAGAAGGCTTAAAAAAATCCTTAAAAATAAAATGCTAGCAGTTTCACTTAAATATATTTCATGGAGATTTTATAAAATGATAGACAACCTAGTTAATCACATATGTGCAAATATGGAGCCTCTTTTGAATTCACTGATTAACTATAATACTGTATCTTATGATATTTGCTGTCTTCTATTAATTATAAAAATTGGTAAAATATGGCTTCAGATTGTGAACTTTGAAACAAGAAGTTGAGAAAGAAATCAAATCCCCCCATGCCATTAAACTTTAGATAGTTTAAAATGATATAGAGCCATTGATAACCATTTATAAATGATATAGAAATTTTAATGACCAAAACGAAATACCTTAATCTCCACCTGAGCCATTCTGATATTTGTTGAAGCTAATATTAACAGGAGTGGTTATTAATATGACTGTTCCACTTTTCAAACCTCAAAGGAGTGTTTGTGATAATGTCAAATAGAACTGTGTTTCAGGAACAGGGTGCTGTCTCTAGTGGTGTAATTTTGCAGATTGAGGAAAGAACAAAAAGAAGTTGTTCACTAAAAAGTAGTCCTACAAACCAATTCATTTTCTCTTATTTATCCCTAAGAGGATTTGACTTATGAGTGTTGAGAGGGTTAGGTTAGTACATGGTCAGGACAATTACAGATTCATTCTAGGGCATTTCTTTGGAAAGGTTTTTTTTTTTAAGATTTTATTTATTTACTTGACACAGAGAGAAAGATCACAAGTAGGCAGAGAGGCAGGCAGAGAGACAGGGAGAGGAGGAAGCAGGCTCCCTGCTGAGCAGAGAGCCCAATGCGGGCCTCAATCCCAGGATGCTGAGATCATGACCTGAGCCGAAAGCAGAGGCTTTAACCCACTGAGCCACCCAGGCGCCCTTTGGAAAGGTTTTTAAGGTAGTTAAGTTACTAGTATGGGTTTCCTAGGATGGGATAATATCTTTCTAATTTGACTTTCTAAATTGACTTTACTACTCTGTGCAGAGAAGCAACTAAATACAAAACTCTGTTTTTCTTACATCAAAAAGTAATATATATATACACATATATATATATATATATGCATATATATATATCTGCTATTTCTATCATTTGACAAAATTTGCATTCTATTCACTGGCAATTTTCATTCTGTTGGGATGTATGATTTCATGTTTAACCAGCACATGTTAAATCTTAGATTCATTTACTTTTGTCAGCAGTAATTGTATTCTTATTCATAGATTCTATTATTTAGGTTTAATACTTTAAAAAATTCAGTGATAACAAATATATATATATATATATACACACACACACACACACTAGACACATCATACACATATATTATGGGTACATTATATATAAATATATGTACATTATATACATGAAATATATTACTTGTTCATAATATAAAATAGAAATATTTTTAACCATTACCCATTATTGTGGAAGCACTTATAATCTTATGCTTGACTGGAATATTTTATATGCAATGATTTTATCTATGTATTAAGTATTATTCTGACCTTAAATTATATACAACAGCTAATTATAGACAAAGGTCTGCAATATAATGTTTCAAGAATTTTTAAAATGCAATTGTACAGACCTTGCATTTTTTTCAGACCTTGCATTTTAAAAAGTTTTGTGAATATAAATGATTATAGTTTAATTTATGTACAATGATTTATATGAACAACTGTAAATAATTTTGGAATTAAATTAGACTGAACTTATAATTTTGAGCTTATGGTTTCTTTGAGAGACAGCAGTCAAATTTGGCATTGCTGGACCAACAAAATTTGCTAACTGTGTGCTCAATTTGGAAGAAGGGGACAGGGAGATCTTTAGGGCTATTTTATTTAATTTATTTTATTTAAATTCAATTAATTAGCATATACTGTATTCATCAGCTGCTCACAACAGTCAGTGATCATTACATCAAGTGCCATCCTTAATGCCTATCACCCTGTTATCCCATCCACCCACCCACCTCTCCTCCCACAAACCTAGGGTTGTTTCCTATAGTTAAGAGTCTCTAATGTTTTATCTTCCTCTCTGCTTTCATCTTATTTTTCATCCATTCCCCTATGACCCTATGTTTTGTTTCTTAAATTCCACATATGAGTGAAATCATATGATAATTGTCTTTCTCTGATTGACTTCTTTTGCTTAGCCTAATACCCACTAATTCCATCCATGTCATTGTAAATGGCAAGATTTCAATTTATTTTATTTTTTTAAAGATTTATTTATTCATTCGACAGACACAGAGAGAGAGATTACAAGTAAGCAGAGAGGCAGGCAAAGAGAGAGGAGGAAGCAGGCTCCCCACTGAGCAGAGAGCCCCATGCGGGGCTCTATCCCAGGGTCCTGAGGTCATGACCTGAGACGAAGACAGAGGCTTTAACCAACTGAGCCACCCAGGCGCCCCAAGATTTTAATTTCTCATGGTTAAGTACTCTTCCACTGTATATACATGCTACATCTTTATCCATTCATTTGTCAATGGACATCTGGGCTCTTTCCATAGTTCAGCTGCTGTGGATATTGGTACTATAAACATTGGGATTCAGGTGCCCCTTCAGATCCACTGGGTAAATACCTAGTACTGCAATTCCCGGGTCATAGGGTAGCTCTATTTTTAACGTTTTGAGGAAACTCCATACCGTTTATTTGTTTTTGTTTTATTTTTATTTATGTATTTTTTAAAATTTTTTCAGTGATCCAAGATTCATTGTTTATGTGCCACACCCAGTGCTCCATGCAATACGTGCCCTCCTTAATACCCACCACCAAGCTCACCCATCCCCCTTCCTCCTCCCCTCCATAACCCTCAACTTGTTTCTCAGAGTCCACAGCCTCTCATGGTTCCTCGCCCCTTCGAATTTACCCCATATACTTTTCCTTCCCTTCCCCTAGAGTCCTCCGTTTTATTCCTTATGTTCCACAAGTAAGTGAAACCATATGAGAATTGACTTTCTCTGCTTGACTTATTTCCCTCAGCATAGTCTCCTCCAGACCCGTCCATGTTGATGCATAAGTTGGGTATTCATCCTTTCTGATGGCTGAGTAATATTCCATTGTGTATGTGGACCACATCTTCTTTATCCATTCGTCCGTTGAAGGGCATCTTGGCTCTTTCCACAGTTTGGCAATTGTGGACATTGCTGCTATGTCCATACTGTTTTACAGAGTGGTTCTACCAGCTTGTATTACCACCAAGTGTAAGAGAGTTTCCCCTTTCTCTGCATCCTCTCCAGCATTTGCTTTTTCCAGACTTGTTAATTTTAGCCATTCTAACTGGCGTGAATTTGTATCTCATTGTGATTTTGATTTATATTTCCCTGCTACCAAGTGATATTGAACATTTTTTTCATGTTTCTGTTGTTCATTTTTATGTCTTCTTTGGAGACATGTCTGTTTATATCTTCTGCCCATTTCTTGACTGGATTATTTGTTTTTTTGCCTGTTGAGGTTGATAAATTCTTTATACATCTTGGATACTAGTACTTTATCTGATAAGACATTTGCAAATATGTTCTTCCATTTTTGGCTTTGTCAACTGTTTCCTCCGTTGTGCAAAAGCTTTTTATCTTGATGAAGTCCCAATAACTCATTTGTTTTTGATTTCCTTACCTTTGAAGATGTGCGTAACAAGAAGTTGCCATGGCTGAGGTCAAAGTGGTTGCTGTATGTGTTCTCTAGGATATTGATAGATTCTTGTCTCACATTTAGGTTTTTCATTTATTTTCAGTCTATTTTTGTCTGTGGTGTAAGGAAATGGTCCAGTTTCATTGTTCTGCATGTTTCTGTCCAATTTCCCAACAACATTTGTTGATGAGACTGTGTTTTTTCTATTAGGTATTCTTTTCTGCTTCCTCCAAGATTAGTTGACCAAGGAGTTCAGGGTTTTCTATTCCACTCCACTGATTATGTCTGTTTTTGTGCCAGTACCATACTCTCCTGATGGTTTCAGCTTTGTAATATAGCTTGAAGTCTGGCACTCTGATGCCACCAACTTTGGTTTTCTTTTTCAACATTCCTCTGGATATTCAGGGTCTTTTTTGGTTCCATATAAATAGTAGGATTATTTATTCCAGCTCTGTGGAAAATGTTGATGAAATTTTGATAGTGATTGCACTGAATCTGTGGATTGTTCTGGATAGCATGGACATTGTAACAATATTTTTTTTCCCATCCACAAACATGGAATGCTTTTCCATTTCATTGTGTCCTCCTAAATGTCTTTCTTAAGTATTCTATAGTTTTCAGAATACAAATCCTTTACCTCTTTGGTTAGGTTTATTCCTAGGTATCTTATGGTTATTGGTGCAATTTTCAATGGGGTTGATTCCTTAATTTCTATTTCTTCTGTCTCACTATT
This sequence comes from Ailurus styani, assembly GCA_002007465.1. Classification (NCBI taxonomy): domain Eukaryota; kingdom Metazoa; phylum Chordata; class Mammalia; order Carnivora; family Ailuridae; genus Ailurus; species Ailurus styani. The sequence continues at coordinate 338,438 of LNAC01000743.1, forward strand.
TAGTGTATAGAAATGCAACTGATTTCTTTGCATTGATTTTATATCCCACTACATTTGCTGAATTGCTATGTAAGTTCTAGAGTTTTGGGGTGGAGTCTTTTGGGCTTTCCACATAAAATATCATGTCATCTGAGAGGAGTGAGAGTTTGAGTTCTTCTTTGCCAGTTTAAATGCCTTTTGTTTCTTTTTGTTGTCTGACTGCTGAGGCTTGGACTTCTAGTAATATGTTGAACAATGGTTGCAAGTTTGAACACCCCTGTCGTATTCCTGACTTTAGGGGAAAACCTCTGTTTTTCCCCATTGAGAATGATATCTACTGTGGGTTTTTTATGTATGGCTTTTATGATATTGAGGTATGTTTCCTCTATCCCTACTTATGAAGAGTTTTATTCAAGAGAAGATGGCTGTGTTTGTCAAATGCTTCTTCCACAGCAAATGAGAGGATCATATGGTTCTTGTCCTTTATTTTATTAATATAATGTATTACATTGTTTGATTCACAAATGTTGAACCACCCTTGCAGCCCAAGATTAAATCCCACTTGGTTGTAGTGAATAATCCTTTTAATGTACTGTTGGATCCTATTGGGTAGTAACTTGGTAAGAAATTTGAATCCATGAGGGAAACCTGGGTGGCTCAGTTGGGTAAGCAACTGCCTTGGACTCAGGTCATGATCCTGGAGTCCTGGGTTCAAGTCCCACATTGGGCTCCCAGCCCCATGGGGAGTCTGCTTCTCCCTCTGACCTTCTCCTCTCTCATGCTCTCTCTCTCTCTCTCTCTCTCTCTCTCTTTCTCTCAAATAAATAAAAGTCTTTTTAAAAAAGAAATTTGAATCCATGTTCTTGAGGGATATTGGTCTATAATTTTCCTCTTCAGGATCAAGGTAATGCTGGCCTCATAAAATAGGCTTAGAAGTTTTACTTCCATTTCTATTTTTTGAAACAGTTTCAGAAATATAAGTATTAACTCTTCCTTAAATGTTTGGTAGAATTCTGCTAGGAGACCATAAAGGCTTTTGTTTATTGGGAGACTTTGATTACTGCTTCAATTTCCTTGCTGGTTACATAGTCTGTTCAGGTTTTCCTATTTTTTTTTTAAAGATTTTATTTATTTATTTGACAGAGAGAGAGAGAGATCACAAGTAGGCAGAGAGGCAGGCAGAGAGAGAGGAGGAAGCAGGCTCCCTGCTGAGCAGAGAGCCCGATGTGGGCCTCGATCCCAGGACCCTGAGATCATGACCTGAGCCGAAGGCAGAGGCTTTAAACCGCTGAGCCACCCAGGCGCCCCAGGTTTTCCTTTTATTCCCATTTCACTTTTGGTAGTTTATGTTTCTAGGAATGCATCCATTTCTTCCAGATTGCCACATTTGTTGGCATGTAGTTACTCATAATATGTTCTTATAAGTGTCCATTTCTTCCGTGTTGGTTGTGATCTCTCCTCTTTTATTTGTGATTTTATTTATTTGGGTCATTTCTCTTTTCTTTTTGATAAGTCTGAGTAGGAGTTTACTGATTTTACTAATTTTTTCAAAGAACGAGCTTCTTGTTTCATTGATCTGTTCTACTGTACTTTTGGTTTCTATTTCATTGTTTCCTGCTCTAATCTTTATTATTTCTCTTCTTCTGTTGGAATTAGACTTTATTTGCTATACTTTCTCCAGCTCCTTTAGGTATAATGGTAGCTTGTATATTTGAGACTTTTCTTGTTTCATGAAAATGGCTTATATTGTTATATATTTCCCTCTTAAGGCTGTCTTTGGTGCATCCCAAAGGTTCTGAACTCTTGTGTTTTCATTTTCATTTGCTTTTATGATTTTTAATTTTTTTTAGTTTCCTTTTCAACCTATTCATTCTTTAGTAGGATGTTCTTTAAATTCCATGTATTTGTGTTCCTTTCAAATTTTCTTTTATTATTGAATTCACATTTTAAAGCATGTGGTCTGAAAATATGCAGTGGTCTAAAAATATACAAAGTATAATCCCAATCTTTTGGTACCATTTGAGACTTCATTTGTGATCCAGTATGTAATTTATTCTGGAGAATGCTCCAGGTGCACTCGAGAAGTAAGTGTATTCTGTTGCTTTAGGTTAAAATGCTCTGAATATATCTGTGAAGCCAATCCGTTCTAGTGTGTCATTCAAAGCCCTTGTTTCCTTGTTGATCTGCTTATGATCTGCCCAATGTTCTGAGTGGGGTGGTGTTAAAATCCCCTACTATTATTGTATCATTATCAATGTTTTTCTTCAGTTTTTGTTATTAATTGGTTTATTTAACTAGCTACTCCCATGTTAGGGACATAAATATTTACAATTGTTAGTTCTTCTTGCTGGATAGACCCTTTAATAATGACATAGTGCCCCTTTTTATCTCTTATTGATCTTTGGATTAAAATCTAACTTATCTGATATAAGGATTGCTACCTTAGCTTTCTTTTGATGTCCATTTGCATGGTAAATGGTTCTCCACCCCCTCACTTTCAATCTGGAGTTGTCTTTGGATTTAAAATGAATCTCTGGTAGACGGCATATGAGTGGGTCTTGGTTCTTTTTTTTTTTTAATCCAATCTGATATCTGTGTCCTTTGATTAGAGCTCTTAGTCTACTCACATTCAAAATAACTATTGAAAGATATTAATTTTGTGCCATTGTATTACCTGTAGCGTCTGTCTCTGTAGATTGTCTCTGTTCCTTTATGGTCTTTGTTACTTTTTTTCTTTTTCTACCCATACAATACACTTTAATATTTTTTGTAGGGATGGTTTAGTGATCACAAAATGTTTTAGTTTCTTTTTGTCCTCCAAGCTCTTTATCTCTCCTTCCATCCTGAAGTACAGCCTAGATGAATAAAGTATTCTTGACTGCATATTTTCCTCATTTAATATCTTGAATATGTTGTGTCAGTCTTTTCTGGCCTGCCAGGTCTCTGTGGATAGGTCTGCTGCCAGCCTTATGTTTCTACCCTTGAAGGTTAAGGACCTCTCCTCCTGAGTGTCTTTCAGGATTTTCTCTTTGTCTCTGGAATTTGCAAGCTGACCTATTATATGTAGGGATGTTGGCCTAATTTTATTGCTTTTGAGGGATATTCTTTGTGGCTCTTGAACTTGAATGTGTGTTCCTATCCCCAGATGAGGGACATTCTAAGCTATAATTTGTTCAAATAAACCTTCTGCCCCTCTCTGTTTTCTTCATCTTCTGGAACTCCTATTATTCAAATACTGTTGCACTTTATGGTATCGCTGATTTCTCAAATTCTCCCCTCGTGATCTGGTAATTGTTTTCCTCTCCTTTTATGAGCTTCCTTACTTTCTACCATTTTGTCTTCTATATCAGTGACTCTAGTGCCTCCTTTATTCTCACTGTTAGAGCTTCCATTTTTTTACTATATCTCAGTAATTGCATTTTTAATTTCAAGCTGATAAGATTTTAGTTCTTTTAGCTCTACATTAAGGCATACTTTAGTGTCATTTATGCGTTCTTCAAGCCTGGCTAGTATCTTTACAAATGTTGTTTTGAATTCTAGTTCATATATCTTTTTTTTAAATTTATTATTATTATTATTATATGTCCAGGGGTACAGGTCTGTGAATGATCAGGCTTACGCCTTTCACAGCATTCACCATAGCACAAACCCTCCCCAGTGTCCATATCCCATCCACCCTATCCCTACCCTCCCACCCCCCAGTAACCCTCAGGTTGTTTTGTGAGATTAAGAGACTCTTATGGTTTGTCTCCTTCCCCATCACATCTTGTTTCATTATTTTTCCCTCCATACCCCCCACAATCCCCCACCCTGCCCCTCAAGTTCCTCATATCAAAGAGATCATATGATAATTATCTCTCTCTGATTGACTTTTTTCGCTAAGCATAATACAATCCAGTTCCATCCACGTTGTTCCAAATGGCAAGATTTCGTTTCTTTTGATAGCTGCATAGAATTCCATTGCATATATATATACAACTTCTTCTTTATCCATTTATCTGTTGATGGACATCTAGGTTCTTTCCAAACTTTGGCTATTGTGGACATTGCTGCTATAAACATTCAGGTGCATGTGCCCCTGAGGATCACTACCTTTGTATCTTTAGGGTAAATACCCAATAGTGCAATTGCTGGGTCGTAGTGTAGCTCTATTTCCAAATTTTTGAGGAACCTCCACAATGTTTTCCAGAGTGTCTGCAGCAGCTTGCACCCCCACCAACAGTGTAGGAGGGTTCCCCTTTCTCGCATCCTCACCAACATCCATCCTTTCCTGACTTGTCGATTTTAGCCATTTTGACTGGTGTGAGGTGGTATCTCACTGTGGTTTTGATTTGTATTTCTCTGTTGCCGAGTGATGTTGAGCACTTTCTCATGAGTCTGTTGGCCATTTGGATGTCTTCTTTGGAGAAATGTCTGTTCATGTCTTCTGACCATTTCTTGAATGGGTTCTTTGTTTTATGGGTGTTGAGTTTGAGAAGCTCTTTATAGATTTTGGATACTAGACCTTTATCTGATATGTCATTTGCAAATATCTTCTCCCATTCTGTCAGTTGTCCTTTGGTTTTATTGACTGTTTCCTCTGCTGTGCAAAAGCTTTTAATCTTGATGAATTCCCAATAGTTCATTTTTGCCCTTGCTTCCCTTGCCTTTGGTGATGTACCTAGGAAGAAGTTGCTGCGGTTGAGGTCGAAGAGGTTACTTCCTGTGTTCTCCTCAAGGATTTTGAAGGATTCCTTTCTCACATTGAAGTCTTTTATCCATTTTGAGTCTATTTTTGTGTGTGGTGTAAGGAAATGAACCAATTTAATTTTTCTACCTGTGGCTGTCCAGTTTTTCCAACACCATTTGTTGAAGAGACTGTCTTTTTTTTTCCATTGGACATTCTTTCCTGCTTTGTCGAAGATTAGTTGACCATAGAGTTGAGGGTCCATTTCTGGGCTCTCTATCCTGTTCCACTGATCTATGTCNNNGTTTTTGTGCCTGTACCATATTGTCTTGATGATGACAGCTTTGTAATAGAGCTTGAAGTCTGGAATTGTGATGCTGCCAACTTTGCTTTTTTTTGGTTTTGTTTTCAACATTCCTTTGGCTATTCGGGGTCTTTTCTGGTTCCATATAAATTTTTGGATCATTTCTTCCATTTC